>JAUMHI010000058.1:5891968-5929533 GCA_032359435.1 Enteromius unitaeniatus | reverse complement strand
CAGATGTCATGTTTGTGTCAGTTCTGAATCCTGAGCTCAGACTCAATTATTCTGATTCTTATTAAATAACTTTTAGACTAATTTTTGTTGTATAGTCTCATCATTGGCGAAATCAAAGAAGTGAGGGGGGGACAATTCCTAGAGAGAGGAAATTTCCCAACACCAGCTGGCCTACAAATTGACGTCATGACGTTTAGATAAAATAATAATTTATCATAATTTGCATGTCCATGTCACTAGGAGGCGGTCTACAGAAGAAGACTGTCCCAGAGCTCCTGCTGGCGAACCACATCATATCCGCCGCGAATCCACACAGCAGAGCAGCTACAGAGGGGACTGCAAGTAAGAGCTTTATTTGAGGGCTTGTTTGCCTCTTAGTGCGCCAAACGAGCGATGTCTATCTTTCCATAGTTTACATTTATGTTCATAGTTGTGGGAGAATCAGGAATATGTAAGAATGAGCGAATAGTATCGGTTACAGATTTGATAAACAAACTTTGGGGACTGTTGTTTTCATACCAGTCCGTCAGGAGGTGTTATTATATGCTCTTATTTTATAACGTAATATGTTTTAGGTATGTTTGACGTAATGTTAATGCGCTTAAAGTGCTAAACAAACTTGTTCTTCCGGATTCTTTGTCTTAACTGCAGAGTTTCTGTCCCAGCCCATATTAGACAAAGAAAGAGCTAGAACAACCAAGGCGAATTATGTTTATTTATAATAATAAATATGTAATAATAACATATAATACATTTTTATAATAATAATATATAATCATATAGAATATAAATATATAATAAATAATGCATGTATGTATATATCTTCATTGTTTCATAAAATAATGGTTCTGTTCTTAAGATACTTTCTTATACCAACCTTTCGCATGTTTAAGATTCCCCATACCTCTTAAATTCTTCTTTGTGTACTATGATAATGTACTAGTGTAATGACTACAGTAATGCAAATAGGTTGTATGAAAATGTTTTGAATGAGCAAAATGATGGACACGCCGCATTAGAAAAGGCTCCCTCGTCCTCATCTCATAGCAGTGCCTTATAGTACAACATGGATCGTCTCCCTGTGTCCGTGTATGTCTAGCGGCTCTGAACTGAGTGGGAAATGAGCTAGATGATTTTAATAGTTACTGTACTTGCATTCCTGTTAATTCAATTCTTATGTTATTAGAGAAACTGAAATGGATGGAAAAGCAAGTGACCCCTTCAGCAGTGAGGCAGAGCAGCTTCCTGGGGCTGGAGTAGTGGGGAGGTGAGTAAACAGCGCAGACGTATTTATTCTTAATTTGATGTCGTATAAATCTACAGTCAGTAACTTCCTTTCATTTCTGTTGTTTGCCATTATCATGAATTACACAGAATTTAAAATAATGTCATATATGATGTGTTATATGTTGTTATTAAACTTAAATCTGTTATTATGGTGCACATGTATTTTAAAATAAATGCAATATATAAACAGTGTTATGATTGCTTTGGTAACTGTGTTTTCTTCTGTGTGTCGTGGATGTCAGGCTGTGGCTGCCCAAAGGTCTGTCTGGTAATGTAATTAAGGATTGGGTGGATCGCAGGCGGAAGTCCATCCGTCCTTGGGCCACTTTTGTGGACCAGCGTAAGTTCTCCAAGCCTCGTAATTTTGGAGAGCTGTGTCAGCGTGTGGTGAGGAACCTGAACACCTTTCACAGCAACTACACCTTCATCTTCCTGGGACTCATCCTCTACTGCATGTAAGGAACTGCTTGCTAACGATCATCTAGAATCTTTGTTACAAATGAGGTAATATTCAAAATATGCAACTTCTTCAAATGAAATAAAAGGCTCACTGTAATGGAAATACAAATAACTTATGTACACAATATGGGCGTGTGTTTAAGTTTCTCTGAAGGTCCACATTCACGCACCCATCTGGAAGGTGTTTATCTAGAAACATCACGCATGGTTTTAAAAAACTGTTCTCTCTCCTTTTCTCCTCCAGTGTCAGTTCCCCAATGCTCTTGATTGCTTTAGGAGTGTTTGCTGGGGCCTTCTATATAATTCACTTGAAAACGGTGGAGAAGAAGCTGGTTGTTTTCGGTAAGAGAGTGAGATGATGTTTTAGTGGTTGGCTGTATGAGCTGCGTCATTGGATTTGTTTGCTTAACGTGTTTAATTAAAGTTTAAGGGCTGGATATTTGATGTGATGTAATGCGCAAACACACTCCTCTGTTTGTCTCAGGTCGTGAGTTGACTCAGGGGCACCAGTTAGGTTTAGCAGGAGGGGTTTCCTTTCCTGTGTTCTGGCTGGCAGGTGCAGGAGCTGCTGTGTTCTGGGTACTAGGTGAGATTTTCACCCTCGTCTCATTGTACCCCCCTTTCAAAAATAAATAAATAAATAACAACAGTTTTTATGTAATTCTGATTGTTTTCTGTATTCAGGTGCCACACTAGCTGTCATCGGGTCTCATGCGGCATTTCATGAGCTGGAGTCTTCTGACATAGATGAGCTGCTCATGGAACCCGTATAAACCTCTCACCTTTGAACCTTTGGGTCAACCTGTTAACCTACAATGTCTTGCCTCATCTTTTATATTGCCACATATTGCTTGCACCAATTAAAAAATATCAGTCTACTCACAGATTTGCCAGAATGCAGACTTTTCAACTGACATTGCCCTAAACAGATCAAGCACATGGAAAGACCTCAATTGCCTTTACTGGTACCTATTGGATGTCATGTTCATTTGTTACTTTTTTATTTCTACAGCATCTTTAAAGCACAAACTAAATAGGCTGTGACCCAAAATGCAAAATGCATGGTTGACCTGAAACTGAAAACCGTTGTTCTGTGGAACACAAAACAAGATATTTTTGGGGATAGAGATTATTTCTGATTATTTATATGGTTCATGTTGGTTTGGAATGACATGAGGGTAAATAAATATATATCCTCTCACACTAAAAGGACAAATATAAGGAATAGTTTATGCTAGATCACCCAAAATAGCAGGGACGAATGTTACCAATCATTACATAATCATTTGTCTTTAGCTATATTTAGCTCATTTGTTGTTACATCAGTCTTGTTGGGACAGCTAGCACATGTATGATTTATGAACAGCACGCGTCAGCAAATAAAAAGTGTAAATGTATTATTGCTATTCAGTGTAATCTGTTTCTGATGCCAATCCTCCCAGTGGAGTTTTTTGTTTTTATATGTTCTCTTATTTTATGGAAATGTTTGTTCATCATCTTTTATTTTACGACTTGCTTCTGTTGTATCAATGTTTGGGAAGTGCAATAAACTGCTCAGCCTGTTAGACATTCAAAGTGTTTATTGACTGCTCATAGAACATCACACAAATTTGACTTATGTGAACTGCTTTCATTACACCAGACCAGCGACAGTCCATCTCATTTTTAAGTTGCCATGGTGATGACCTTGAGTGGGATCTACCTTTCCTTTTAAACACTGCGGCAAGAGCAGCCGATCGATATTCCATTACAGCAGTGCAGTATGGATGGAGGGAGGGAGCGAGAAAGAGAGGCACTGCAGTGAGCCCATAGCGTTCTCCCAAGGGACATTAGGGATGTGTGTGTGTGTGTGTGTGTGAGGCAGCCCAATTTTGCAAGTCAGTAGTTTTCAGTGACATCAATGTATGATGAATGCTGCGGTCAGCATATTACAGTCACTCTCTGCTGTGGCCTAAAAAGAGTCTTGTTTGCCATTGTTGAGAGAGGGAGATAAAATAGCAGTTATTGTTTGTTGTGGGTATTGTGTGTTCTGTTGAAACTGATAATGTTCATGTTTGGGATGCTGGGGACCCCAATGATAAATGAGTAAAATAATACATTAATTTAAAACAAACCTTTATTTTATACACAGTAAACTGAACTGTCCTCTGATTTATCGATTTGTATCTCAAAGCACAAATGGATGATTTTTCTATGGAAAAAAATCGACTTTATATATGTAATAAACAGGAATATGAAATGTTTTATTTTCAATGCTATCATAAATCTAGAGAAAAACAACTATTAACCTGATGTTTTCGTGATTTGTGAGCTATTAAAATGACCTTGAAGATTTACGATGGCAAAATAAATAGTTCAGAAACCTTTTCCCAATTTTTGTTGTCAGATGTCTATGACTGATGTAATTTGGTCTTTAGTTGTTTCTTGGTAGACATTTGGTAGTCCAGCGGATGCTGATAAATCTAAACGGTCCTTTTTATAAAAAAAAAAAAAACATGAATACAGCTACTCAAGGTAAAAGATGTCCTTGAAAAGAAAATAAATTAAGTATTATTGATACAAACAAGGTGACAGACACAGGCTGTGACATTTGGTGGTTTGAAATGAGGTAATTTGTTTAGGATTATATAGAAATAAAAACTTAAATTTGCTTAAAGTGCACAGGTTTTTTTTTTTGTCAAAGACCATTTTAAAATTGATGTTATTGAAAAATATTAAGACAAAAATATAATGATCTTTACTGAGGACCCAAAAGGCACAGAATGTGCATTGAGTATAGCATTTTCAAGCAACTGTGGTTTAACAGGAACATCTTGCATTATAATTTAAAAAGATGAAAAAAAAAACGTTAAAAGATTGTATTAGATATTTGGCAAGAAGAAGGCATGTAAATGAAGAGTCAGACATCACTTGGTAGTATTAAATGTACTAGATGTTTTATTGGATTTGACCTTTCAGATACATGTTTCTACCAGTAGTTTTGTCCTTCTGTCTTTAATCTCAGTATTCACATGTCTCTCAGATGAACAGCCAATGGCTGACTGCAACAGCGCACTGTCCCTCACTTCACACACACACACACACACACACGCGCGCGCAAACATACGCGCACAGACAGACAACAAGACCTGATACTGCTTTATAGCGATCGCATCTCCAGATAAACCAGCGCTGGAACCTGCACACACCAGGCTCAATTGGTCAGTCCAGAAATGATTCGGCCGATAAAGTTTCTTGAATCAGCTATTAGGAGAACAAATTGTTGATATGACAGATAAAAGCTGAAATCTATTTCAACAGTTAATGTAAATATACAAAAACAGAAAAACAGGGGAACAACAAAACCTGGTGTGTTTCGGCTCAAGTCGGCAGTTCATTTTATTCCAGAGATGCTGTTCAACACTTAATAGTTCTCTGTTCAAAACCTGATTCTGCTTCTAGTGTGTTTCATAAGAGTTCAGTCATACCAGAGAATCATTTTATTCAGTTTTTCAGTGTTTTCTATATTTCAAGATATGTCTTCCATTTGTTTATCAGATGTGGTATTGCACTAAAACACAGAGACTGAGGGTGTGTTGAAACATCTGGGGTTATTGTAGCAGTCAAACAAGCACACAAACAAAGAACGAACAAGTGAGAGAGGATGCCGATGTCAATCGAACGCAAGTAGAAAATAAAAAATATAAACAAAGCCACAAACCACCTCCATTAGTGATTAAAGAACATAAAATCACCTAACGAGCACAATTATTAACAAAACATGAGTCAAATACATGACAGTTCCTATGTTAAACGGAGTCTAGTGTGTGCATCGAGGTCCAACAACAGGTTTTGTGTGACTGGTGTATCCGTGTGTGACTGGAGGGTAGGTCGAGGGAAAAGGCATGGATGTTAGGTTGGTGGAGGGACGGCCTTTTTTTAATAGGCGAGCATACATACTCCCTTTTTAGCGTCAAAAGCTCCTTTCGAATCTACATAATGATTATGCAGCTGCCAGTTTTAGATATATAGTAGACTTTATGTACACAGCCGTGTGAAAATACATGCAAAGATTATTATTGGAAATGGGGGGGGGCATGATGGACATTTGAGAGTCTGGAAGGTGCTTTGTGGTTTCCTCTTTGGGGAGAGAGACGTGCTATCGGCTTAAAGCTACTGTCTCGTTGAAAGGAGGGCGGGACAGGGTGGTTGTGCGTCTCGGTTGGGAAGAGAAGTTGTAGAACAAAATGGAAGATGTAGGAATGTGAGTAAAGAAGATTTGTTGATCAATAGTATGTCTCCTTTTCCACCCATCCTGAAAAAAAAGAGAAAAAGTGCAGGAATCAGAGTTTTTGCACACTGATGAGTTTTTATTTATAGTTCTTAACTGAACAGTGTTTTATTGTATCCTTGATTTAAAGAAAGGCATTTAATGACCCAGTTTGGGGTCTTAATGCCAGACGAACTCATAGGAAGTGTGTGATTTTGAGCATGCGTCTTTGAGAATATGTAGGAACACGTACCACCGGGGTTCCGGCGCAGGAGCAGCTTTCGGACCTCATCATACACAAAGATTAAGAAACTGTATGGGAAAGCACAGAACCACCAGCTCGGCCTGGAAATGAGAAGAGAGAACATTTTAACATAATACTATTGACCATATACTTGATGTAGCAGATTAAGAAATGTTAACATTTGTGACCCTTTGTACTGATTTGTACTGAGTAAATAAGCATTTTATTGATGTCTGGTTTGTTAGGAAATACAATTATTTGAAAATCTGAAAATCTGAATCTGCAAAATTTGTTTTGAAAGTTGTCCAAATGACGTCCTTAGCAACGCACATTACTTAGTCAAAATTAGGTTTTGATATATTTATGGTAGGAAATATCTTAATGGAACATGATCTTTATTACAAATCTGTAAACTGTGCATTGAATGTTTATTTTCAAATGAATCCATTTCTGCATGTTTATAGCCCATATTCATAACATGGGAGTAACGTGAAGCATGAATTGCTACTGTATGCATTTTTATTTTATTTATTCAAAATGTTTTGTGAAGAAGGCATTACAAAGTATATAGATTCACTACAATTAAAAAAGGGAGGATCTTGTAAAATGCTATTTTTTATGATTAAAGTTTTCATAGGTTTAAATATAATGTGATGGCAAAACGGAATTTTTCAGTGTCATATTATCTTTCTAAAATGCTGATTTTGGTCAATATTTCTGCAGAGATTGGATATCCAGAGACTGGATAAAAACAAAGCAAAAAAAGACCTTACAGCTGGAAAATCCCTTTTCCAGTACACATCTGTGCACATGTGTGTGTTAAACTCACTTGAGCGGGTACATCCTGAGGGCCACATCCATGCCCGGGCAGTATGAGAGGAATGCAGCGAGAGCTGTTTCTTCAAACAGCCCAAAGATCAGAATCTTATTCCTGTATAAAGACAAACAAAATGAGATCAAACGTTCTTGTGAATATGAACACATAAATGTGCACACACTTCCTGAACTCACTTCATGCCCTGCTGGAATACTGAGTTACGTCTGGTCTTGCAGATGATGACATCAGCCCACTGTACAACCACAATACTGACAAAGAAGGCTGTGTGACATGTGAACTCCACAATCTTCCTCTGCTCATACGTCTGGAGAACATGGACACAACATCTTACAACATGCAGGGAAACATCTCTGGACCTCTCATGAGACATGTATGAGATCTAAACACTTCCACAGCACATGAAAACACTCACCCACTGCTGTCCGTAACTGTCCTCCAGGTCGTTCATCGAACGGTCATCCCAGTTCAGTCTGATACCCACAAGCAATGAAGGCAGGAAGCCGTTCTCAGCCAGTATAACAAAGTAGCTGAAGAAACCACCCAAAGCCTGGATCATACCTGCACACACCATGCCCTCACAATTTTAATATTTATAAGTTATATCATTTCTGCCGTTATATCAGTAGTTATTTGTGACTAACCAATTTGTCCGTAAGCAATGCTGATAAGACGCTCATTCACAAGTTTGTCTCTCTGAGGGTTCCTGGGCTGCCTCTTCATGATGTCACTCTCCGCAGCTTCATAAGCTAGGGAAATAGCAGGAACCTATAGAGGTAGATGTTCAGGTTTATGTGAGTGTGTGGGAGGAGGTCATTATTAGTCCAGTTTTCCTGTTTTTTCGTGCTTACCATGTCAGTTCCCAGGTCGATGCAGAGAATGGTGATGGTGCCCAGGGGGAGAGGAATATTGACGATAATGAAGAACAGGAAGGGGGTGATCTCAGGGATGTTGCTGGTCAGGGTGTATGCAATGGACTTCTTCAAATTATCAAAGATAAGTCGGCCTGCATGGGGAAAAACGGGATTTCATATGTTGTCTGAAAACATCAGCCCTGCCCTTCAATTCACTAGTCTCCACTTGTCTTGCTCACCTTCTTCTACTCCAGTAACAATGGAGGCAAAGTTGTCATCCAGCAGAATCATGTCAGCGGCCTGTTTAGACACATCAGACCCTGAAATGCCCATAGCTACTCCAATATCAGCCTTCTTCAGGGCTGGAGAATCGTTTACACCATCACCTGTTACAGCCACAATGGCCCCCTAAGCGACAGAAATACAAACAGGACATGTAAAAAGCTATAATCTGGTCATTAGTAAAATTACAAAGCACTTTTGGAGAGTTAAATAACATAAACCATCCTGAAATGCAAGATGTGTGTTCACCTGTCGCTGGCAACCCTCTACGATAATGAGTTTTTGCTGAGGAGACGTCCTGGCAAACACAATCTCGGTGTGGTTCCGCAGAACTTCGTCTATTTGCTCCTGAGAATAGTCCTTCAGATCGGTTCCATGAATCACACAAGCTTTGGCATCCCTAAAACACACAGTAAATAATGATGAGTATGTGTTTGTAGTAAAGTGAAATTTCATTCTATGCATTTTGAGGTGACCTTTGCATATAGTGCTGGTTACCTGGGATTGACCTGACTGACAGGGATGTTGAGGCGGGCAGCGATGTCTTCCACAGTCTCGTTACCCTCTGAGATGATGCCCACACCCTTGGCGATTGCCTTGGCAGTGATAGGGTGATCTCCTGTCACCATGATGACCTTGATTCCAGCAGAACGGCACTTTCCCACGGCATCAGGCACGGCAGCACGGGGAGGGTCGATCATTGACATCAGTCCCACAAAGCAAAGGTTGTCTGTCTGGAAATTCACATCGTCTGTATCGAAGGCAAAGCCTTTGGGGTATTGGTCCTCGGGCAGTAAGATGTGGCAGAATCCTGTGGAAAGAAGGCAAGTTTACACATTTTTGTATAATATAAAATTTACTTCTTTAATGTTTTGAATGTTTTTTTTTCTTGATGGGGAAGACTGCATTTATTTGATGAAGAATACAGTAACAACAGTAACATTCTTAATTATTAGTACAATTAAAATAACTGTTTTCTATTTGGATATAGTTTAAAACACAATTTATTCAGTTTGGAAAAAAATGTGTAATATAATTTATATTCATTTAATTTTAAATAATTTTTATATATACTCAATTTTAAAGCGTTTATGTTTAATAACCAGTCTTTTATAATAAATGGGTTTATTTTGCAACAATTATATTTTCCCCTGGTTATTACACAGCCACTTAAAATAACAAAAATAAATCACCCAAAAATGAATATTTTGTCAGTAATTGCTCACTCTCGTGTCGTTCTCATACTGTAAGGCCTTTGTTCATTTTTGGAACACAATTTAAGATATTTTTGATGATATCCTCCCATAGACAGCAAGGGTACTACCGTGTTCAAGGCCCAGAAAATTAGCAAGATAATCAACAAAGTAGTCCATGTGACGTCAGTCGGTCAAATGTAATTCAATAAAGCTACAAGCTTTTTTTGAACACAAAACAAAACCACTTTTTTTGCATTTTTATTTCTACTGCTTTTCTTGTGGATATATTATTTTTTGTTATTTTTGTTTTCTTAACGCAAAAAAGTAGTTTCAATTTCATAAAAAAATATCTTAATTTGTGTTCCGAAGGTCTTACAGGTTTGGAACGACATGAGGCTGAGCAATTAATGACAGAATTTTTATTTTTGGGTGAACTATCCCTTTAATGTGTACGAAGTGAACAATGGTCAATATGCAGTTTAGCGACCATTAAACAAAATGATACTACAGGGCCGTTGAATGCTTGAATCTGATTGGCTGACGAACGTTCTGAGGTGTGCAATTATTTTCAGGGAAACGCACGGCGAACGTAGTTCCAGGCAGCTCTCTTAGCCTAATGTAGCAACTTAAAGGCTACACATGACATTTCTCACTAGCGAGGTAATAACAGCGCTGCATCTTAAAGCAGACTTACAGTTTAGAGACGGTGCTTCAGAAAACTGCATGAGATGCGGAAGAAATAATCCTACTCACAATAGCGATATAAGTAGAAAAACCGGACGAATCCCCTGAAATATATAATCTGTTCAATGTCTTGAAGTGTGGCAACCGTAGTATAAGCGGAATAATTGACTCCGGACCGTTGAATTATTTGAAAAATTTTTGCGTCCATTATTTCTTACATATCTGACCTAGAATTCTATGACTGACTGATTTGAGTATTCTAGAGCACTGTGTAATGCTACCATATATACACACCCAGCACTCGCTCCCCAAGTCCTCCGAGCTCCAGGTAGGCATTCTGGAAGGCCTCCTTCATCTCCTCATCCATGGGCTGCTCTTTACCCTGCAACATTATGGTGGAACAACGATCTAGGATGCGCTCTGGTGCCCCCTTCATCACCAGCAGGTAGCGGTTATCGTTGGGGTCTTCTGTCTCATGGACGGACAACTGAGGAAAACATATGGAAAGAGGGATGACTACACTTAACTAAGTGTGCCGCTCCAGACACTTTATCATCCACATTTGATTTCAGATTTACATTTAGTCTTTTAACAGAACCAAACTAAATTAAGTTTAGCTACTTTCAATATTTGCATATACCCAATGTGCTATTGCTTGTGCACTGAACCCCAGCTTTTCCATTGATTGTAACCTTTATTTACTGATATTTTCAGTTTGATTTGGAAAATCCGTAATTGATAACAAACCTGGTATTTGTTGGTAGAGTTAAACGGGATTTCGGCAACTTTCTTGTTCTTCTCTCTCATCATCTTGACGGAGCCACAAGAAAGCTCGATACACTTGAGCAGGGCAGACTCAGAGGCATCACCCGCAACATCCCTCTTTAGGATGGGCAGAGAGTCTTGTCCCGCCTTAAACACAGCCCTGTTACACAGAGACGCCACACGAGCCAGAGCCACCCATGTCACTGAGCTCTTATCAAATGATGCACCTGCAGAAAGAGATCAACTTAGACTTTGGAGGGAAAAACTGGTGTCATAGAGTGGGTAAGACTAGATCATCATTCGACTCTTAAAATGAAGAAAAGAACCAACCAGACTGATCTTCAGTGGTGTCAGCTTCATGGATCTGGTTGTCGAACCACATGTGTGCGACGGTCATTCGATTCTGGGTCAGAGTTCCAGTTTTGTCTGAGCAGATAGTTGAGGTGGACCCGAGTGTCTCCACAGCTTCCAGATTCTTAACCAGGCAATTCTTCCGAGCCATACGCTTTGCCGTCAGAGTGAGACACACCTGAGATTAAAGAGACATTTTAGACATAAATTAAATTACAATAAAAAATATAACATTTTTCTAATTTGTCTAAATTGTTCCAGTTCCTTGATAATTCCATTATCCATTATTTAAGTGGTTTTGATGAAGGAATATTGATTGATTAAATAAATTACTTAAACATTTAACTTCTTAAATAAATACATTTAAAACCATTTTTGCAAAAAGTGTTTAAGCAAACATGTCACATGTTTGATTTCACAGTCTGTTTAGATGCAACATATTAACTGTAAATTTACTACAATGTTTTGATGCAATAAAAGAGTATTTTTCTCAGGAATTGGACTACACTGGTCGTGCTAAACGCTTCTGCTTCACTAAAAAGGCTCTAAAACAAGAATCAAGCTTCTAATGCATAGAAAAGAACTGGTTAATGAGTCATTCTTTTGGGAATCAGATTATCAGAATGTTTTTACATCACAAAAAAGGTTCTCAAGTTTAACATGAGCGTGTAACCGCAATAGAGACAATAGTCCAAAATCTCTACTGACTGACAAATGTTCTATTCTTAATTGTGTTTACTGGTATATCACCCACCCCTAGTTCCTATCCTTACTGAACTGTATTCAAATGCTTATATGACTGCGTGTGCTTACAGTGACAGTAGCCAGCAGACCCTCAGGCACATTAGCGACAATGATTCCGATGAGGAAAATGACAGCCTCCAGCCAGGAGTATCCCAAAATGATGGACAGAATAAAGAATGACACTCCTAGGAAGACAGCCACGCCTGTGATGATGTGAATAAAGTGCTCGATCTCCTTGGCGATGGGGGTTTTTCCTGTCTCCAGTCCTGAGGTCAGCGTGGCAATGCGGCCCATCACGGTGCGATCGCCAGTGCAGACCACAATACCACGAGCAGTGCCTGACAGAGAAACAAAAAAACCTCACGCTTGGGAACTTGGGAATTTTTCAAGGGTAGACAGGTTCAACACTTTAACGTCGTACCTTCCACACAGTTAGTGGAGAAGAAAGCGATGTTACGGGTTTCCAGAGGATTGTCATGAGTGCAGTCAGGTGATCTCGTCTGAGGTTCTGATTCGCCGGTGAGGGAGGAGTTATCCACCTACATATGATATCAGAGACACACATGGGTTTTTTTTGTCTTGTTTCTTGCCTCCTGCTACCACTTCCTCCTGCAACCACAAACCTTGCAGCCATGAGAGGAGGTGATTCTGAGGTCAGCTGGGATTCGGTCTCCACCTTTGACCTCTACCAGGTCTCCTGCTACCACTTCCTCGGCGTTGATCTGCATCTTCTCTCCTTCACGGATAACTAACGCTTGCTGTGGATAGAAAGAGAGTCATTTCTATTCACTGTTTCTTTGTGTTTCTGTGTATTTTAGCATGGAGTGTTTCCAGTACCTGGGGCACCATGTTTTTAAATGACTCCATGATCTTGGAGCTTTTTGCCTCCTGGAAGTAAGAGAAGCAGCCGGTGATGATGACCACAGCAGACAGCACGATACCCAGGTACAACTGAGAGGAGAACAAAGACAATGCATACAAATGTTATATTCATGCATTCATATTGAATGTGGATTCACTGAAACAGGATACGCACGTTATCTCCAGCAGGCTCATCCTCAGTAGCAGCCTGAATGGCGTAGGCCAGGAAACAGAGAATGGCTCCAGTCCACAGCAGGATGGAGAATCCTCCGAACAGCTGACGACAGAACTTTACCCACTCAGGAGTCGTGGGAGGCGGAGTCAAAGCGTTTGGGCCGTCTCTTGCCAGAAACTCTCTAGCCTTTGCATTAGTTAAACCCTTTTGTGAAGAGAGAAGGAGAGATAGTTGAAGTTAATGTAAGTTTCAAACAAGTAGCAAAAAAGTGCAGAAATTAAATTGAATTAATCATTAGCAAACGTTACCGTCAATAGCAAATTCAAAGTTTTATTTGAAGTATCCACTGTGTGAACATATCAAGTTTGCTGTGTACTATAAGTGTGTATTTTAGACAAGATGACTTTAAATGATTTGAAATACACTTATATTTGTATATTTATCAAAAAGATTGCATTATATGTATTACATAGAGCATAGTGCTCCCTAGTGGTCAATAATGAGAAGCACAAACAGTCATTCCCAAAACAAATTATGCATTTAAAAAGTGCAATACTAAATCAAGCATTTTCTGATTTTCTTGTTTACTTATTAAAAAGATATGAAATATGATTAAATAGATAAATAAATTAACAAGAACTTATTTCAAATAATCTTAGTGCTACAAACTAGATGTAAAATTCAGATTCTTTTACTTTTACTTTGTTTTAATTTAATAACTTGAATAACAGTTATAGACACTTCTGGAATTATGAAATTTATCAGTCGAATATCTTCTAAAAATGTATAATAATTATTATGTTCTATAAACCTACCTATACTAAACCTACTAAAATGAATTGTTAATTGAAAAGTTTGAAAACAAACAGCTTTGTCATCATTACAGCTAGTGCATGTATCCCACCTGGGATGCAAAATATTGAAACCAATATGTTATACAGAGTCTAGAGCTCTCTAGTGGTCAATAAAGAGAAGTGCTGCAAAAGAGTCATTTCCAAAACCACAGATGTGCACATATTCGGATGAGTATTTTTTGCCCTATTATATGTAAACATTTTTAAAATCACCTACACACATCAGATTCATAATTGGACAAAATGTGTGTTTTTTAATTATATCAAACATGGAAACCTGGTTTTAGCAAACACTAAAGAATTTGTGTTTACCTGAACAATATCTGTCTGAAATTTCCGGCACACTTCCTCAACGGACATCTTGTGTTCTGTCTGAAATAGAAAGTAAAAAGCAAAATTAACAAAAGATAAAAGATTGCTACCACGCTGCTTTGTCAGAGTGATTCTTACCAGGGGAACTTCCTTCTTCAGATCATCAAGATCCTTCCCCCCCTTCTTCTTCTTTGGAGAATCTTTATCATCCTTATCTTGCGTGGTGGCCACGCGATAGCTATCCGATCGCCCATACTACAACACAGAGAAAAATCAGCTCATTAACTGACACTGAGGGCCAGTTTCCCGGACAGGAATTAGATTAAGCCAGGACTAGACCTTTGCTAATTTAGGACTCTTAAGAATTTTTAGAAACATGTCTTACAAAAATGCATTATCTGTGAGAATTTGTAGACCAAGCAAAGATATCTCAGTGCAAGCCTTTTCCAGTTTAGACAGCTCTTAACATTTATTTAATCTAGGACTAGTCTTAAACCCTGTTCAGGAAACTGCCCCTAAGAGTCTAGTTTAGTCTCTATCTGCAAATATAGAACATGTTCTCTACATTGACACTGACATGAGTTTGAACACTGGCCTGGGAGACGGTGGATCATGGGAAGTGTCCAAGCATAACCGCTCACCTCAAAGAGGTCATTTAACCTCATTTCATTTGCTCAGATTGAATGTGGCATCACAAAGACTCTTGCTGTTCATCAAAGACACTCTGATTAGGTTGAACATGTGTCTGTTTCAGATTATGAAACATACACACAAACAGTTCAGAGGGTGCTTCAAAACACACTTTGTTCTTTATCTATATCAAGACAGAGATCAAAGTCTTTGGAGAATCTTCCACTTCTGTTTTCATCTAGCGGGCTGATGATTTCATCCGATAAGAAATATACAGCTTGAGGAGATAATTATTCTGTCATGGACAGTTTTGACCTTTAGGTGTACTATCATAATACACCCTCTTTCATAAATCCTCTGTTTCTATTGGCTGGATGTGTAATCCTATCATACCGGAAGACTGCAGAGCAGAATAAATCCAGCCGAGCCAAGATGGCTCCCGTGAGGCTCAGGTGGTGCTATTTTAGTGGGGCAGTCATCATTAAAGCAGGAAACTGTGTATCATCTGAACTCACGACTGATCAATACTGAGGTTTCAGAACAACCAACCTGCCTTGCTCCAGGGAATAAAGAACTATTCTTGTAGCTCTGTCGATAGGATAATAGTGAATCCCTTTCCAGGAAATGACTGAGGCAAGACCCTCTCACACAAGGCTCTGGATGAGTGAAAACCCTGCTGGTCAATGCATGAAAACAACCAGGCCAAGTTGGAAATATGAGTATGATCAAAGCTAGTACACAATGCACCTCTACTCTACTACTGTTTATTAAAACATTAATATGTTAATATATACAAAATATTAAATATGTTGTTAAATCAAAAAATTGCAATTAAAATAGTATTTATATTTAAATATTAAAATCGTTTTTTAATGCTTTCTTTCTATATATATTACATAACATGAAAACCACTACTGTAAAACTGTCAGTTGAATATACAATAAAAAACATACATGCTTTTGTATATGCTTGGTTCTGTAAATAAAATATTTAATACAAATATATCAATATAATTATTTGTAAGTACTGTTACATTTAATATTATGTATTACATTTAATACTTATATAAATGACATTATTAAATTTGAGCTATTTCACATTATATATATATAATTTATAAAATTACTGTATTTAATGTTATTAAAACAAAACTATTCATAAACATTATTTTAATTAGTGCCGTCAAGCGATTAATAGCATCCAAAAAGTTTTTGTTTACATAAAATGTGTGTGTACTGTGTATGTTATGTTTATATATTAAGCATATTTATATGATATAATTTATATGAATTTAAATATATACATTTAAATACATGTAAATACTTTCAAAATATATGCTGTGTGCATGTGTATTATATATACATAAGAAAACTGTACACACAAAAAAATTTAATTGTTCCACAAAACTACATTTACAACACTATTTTTTACACATTTTACTTATTTGTAATGAAAAAATATATATAATTTGTTTGTTTGTTTGTTTTGTTAGCAGAGAAATACAAATAAGGGGCCTGCACAAATTGTCTTTACTATTAAAAATGTCTTTACATTCAAACCTTTACGTGCAAGAGGAGGTTTTATCAGCGAGCCAAAACAGACCTATGTCTTTTCATTTAATTAGCAAATTCAAGCAATGATGTAAAAAAAACAAAGCTAAACATAACACGACATTTGAGGTTACGATCAGCCGACACGCCAGCTCACACCGAAAGACGTAGACTCACACACACAGCCAGGTGACGCCTATTAAAAGAGAATGAGAACGTGAACATGAGAGAAGAAGATGGATGGATAAGAGCAGAAACAAAAGAGGGGACAGATGGAACGAGAGAAGAGCACGGGGATTGAGAGAAAAGCTGACCGACTAAGAGAGTTATCTAAAGAGAGAGAGAGAGAGAGAGAGATTAGCAGACAGAAAGAGGGAGAGAGAATATATGCCACTTTCTGTGGGGTAATTAGATATTGACCTGCTGCTCTCTCAGCGTGAGAGCTTGTCGCCGTCAGCGGCTGCATTTAATGCCTGATGACTCTCAGCGTCACACCACCTGCCCCAAACCCACACACACACACACACACACACACACAGTGACCTTCTAGCCAGCCTGCACGGGACACACAACAGCGCCACAGATCCTGTGACAAAAGCAAGTGCGTGTGTGCTAGGTGACACCACTCAATAATTAAATGAATAGAAAGTGAGGATCACCCCTATCAGCTCACATTGATCTTACAGATGAAACATCTTGTCACTGTTGAAGCGTATCTTAAAAGCTTTGACTTTGTAATATTGGCTAAAAGCTTGTAAAAAAACTGACGAGACACACCTGGAAAAACCGCAAACACACACAGGTCCTCTTTCATCTCTATAAAATTAAAAACAGCTGAACACACACACACCAAGAAGAAAGGAAACAATGAGATAAATGAGGCGGGAGGAAAAACCAGAACGAGAGACAAGGTCAGAGGAAAGTAGATTAAAAAGCAAAATACAGAAAGATAATGTATGCTGTATAATATGTTTCTATAGTTTTTATGCTTTTATAGTTTTTGATGTGAAGGTGGATGTGTGTGTGCGGGTTGGTGGATAGGGGGCACCTGCCGCAGATACATCTGCAATGATACCTGCACTGCGGCGTATGAACAGAGCAGAAATAGGAGAAGAGCTCTCTTCCTCTAACAGACAATCCTGATGCGAATTTAGAGGAATACAAGATTAATATTAACTTTGAGTAATGCTCATGTGGACAGACACAGAGAAGACAAGAAAGTCAGGGTCCAAAACTTTTTGCCACACCTGTTAATGGAAGATCCATTGAAAAGAATTACCAGAAACTGTAAAAAATATACAGTAGGTCATATATGTGTATGATTTTTTTCGCTCAAATTTATTGTACAAACATTTATTTTGAATGTTGAATGTTGTTATAAGATGCTCAGGTTACTTCATCTGCTATATTTCTGTGATTTAAATTACAGTGTGGTTTACAGTAGAAGTCTTAGGTGTGTGTCAGTAAGCGGTAACAGTTGTGATCTAATTCCAGATGAGATATAACTGTGCTCTTGTGGTAACGTTACTGACTGCTCATAACATACTGCTCTGTGAGAGAACCAGAGACGGTGGGCTGGAATTACACGCCAGCTTTCTGACTGAGCCAGAACACACACACAGAGAGAGACAGTGACTGAGGTCTGTCCCCTGAACTCTTGTCACAAATTATTGATGCTCTTGAAACTGAAGGATGCATTCAGTCTGCATGTGTGTGTGTGTATGTCACGTTCTACAGAGTAAGAGACGCAAGGAGAGGAAAAGTGTGTGGCAGTTGAGCTTAGGGACTTTAGAGACATAGAGAGAGAAAGAGAGAGCACAACATTTTACTGTCATATTTTCTATGGTTGAGTGGTTTTTTTTGTTTTGTTTTTTTATGGCACGGGACATCCAAAAGCTGCAGTGCACAATGAGTCATCAGTATGTTCAGTCCATTTCTCCAGAGGAGAAGGCCTGTGCATTTTAAAAGTGTTTATCTGCTAAAAGTTAATTTTGCGAACTTTAGTAAGCGCAACATGCAGATGTTAGCCATAAAGCTAATAAACACTGACTAAAACAGATGACTTAAAATGACGTATGAATTTGTACAAATATTTAAAACAAACATTCAAATGTAAAACTTTCTTTAATTCTTTAGTTAATACATTTTTATTTTACTTCAACAGTTGTTTTTCTTTGAAGTGTTAGGTTCTCACTGTTTTGAAAAATCAGTTATTGGTACTGTAAATTATTAAAATCTTTAAACTGCATTTTTATAATTAATATGCATTTTCCATTATGTGAATATGTCAGTGAACATGTAGAAATTGTGTTTGTTGGATAGCAAAAAAAAAAATAATAATAATTAATTAATTAAAAATGTTGTTTATTTATTTTCGGCTACCCAATAACATATTCACATAACTGGAAAAAATGCCTATTCGTGATAAAAAAAAACTCTGTAAATTAAGTCTAGCCCACTTGTTCCTTGCCGTGTTTGTCCTCATGATTATGACAATGTAAGTTAGTCTGTGAATAAGCAAAGCAAACCTTCCCTTTGGGAAGAGCAAAGCTCTGCTAGAGTGTGCCAGAGCACTGCAGCCTTCATGAATGTTAGTGTTCACACAAGTGTAAAAAGCACACTGATTCTCCAGGGTGTGTGTGTCATCATGTCCTTAAAAGCTTTCAGTGTGAGAGGACAGATTTTACATTCTTACATAAAAACTGCACACAAATACTTTAGCACAAGTGTCCTCATCTTTATTAATAAATAAAATGAATTATTAATTAAGAAAACGTCCAACCCAGTTTGATTCTCACAGAGCATGAAGCAGCACATCTGCCAGCAGCAAGATCACTCTTTTCTCTTTTATCAGCCTCTCCCTCTCTAGCATGAGGACTGCATCCCACTTTAGTCATTTAGTTTTCTACAAAACCAGAAACAAACTCTAAATGTTCAGGACCAGAGGGAATCCATGGCGGATCTTGTCTTCTGTCTAGCTATTAGTCCTGATAAATATCTCCAGGCAGAACAGTGCCAGCTCTTCAAAGCATTTAAACAGCTGTTATTCCAGCAGACACATCAATTCCGCCATTAGAGTGCTGTTTGGTGTGTGATGTATTACTATGAGTGTGGCAATGACTTTTACACATGCCGATACAGCCATAAAAAGCTCTGTTTGAAAGCACTCTGGCATGAGTGTGTATTAGTGTGCATGATTCTGGGGAGGCTGACCTTAAAAGTGTGAGTCATGAAGTACTTGTTTAAGAGCAGATAACATGTGAACACTTCATCCAGTGTGTGATTGAATGAGTGTGTGTGTGACCTTGCTGTACCATCTGTTACGCTGTGAGATGTAGACCAAGCTAGGTCTGGGCCTCAAAGTACAGAATAAATAATCTGATTACAGCACTCTCGGATTAGCTCCATCACAAAAAAGCCAGACTGCTTTTCTAACTGAATACCACACAGAAATAAAATGTGTACACCTAAAATCAAAAGCTGTATATAACATATAACAAAGCAATATAACATATAATGAATATATAATTATATAACCAAAAGATCTCAAATATGCAAAATAATTATTTATTGCATATATAATGTTTATGTCTTCTTTATTTGTACACAAACTTATAACACTTGTGTGGCTGCTAACCACAAGTGCTATGCCATATTTCTTCTTTTAATTTATTCTGTCAAATAACCATTTTTACTTAAGAAAACCCGGGAAATTTATTTTTCGGGAAAACCCGGATATATGGGAATTTGTAATTGTGGTCTCAAACCTGTCACAGTAAAATCCTAAAAATAAATAATCAAGCAAATAATAATATATATTACGAATTTGTGCTGTAATAAAATAAATAAAATATTTATATAATTTAAATATTTAATTTTTTTGTTAATATATTTAGGTAATCCCTCTAGACAATTTATTTTAGTTATGTCAAGCGGATTTTGTGTGGAAATTAATAATGAATTTTTTTTTTACTTAAATAATGAAGAACATTAAGATATTTGAACTAATTTATATTATATTTATTTTATAATTATTTTAATATATTGACACCCCTAGTTTGAGAATCACTGGTTGAAACCGATGAAAAAACTCCTTTATGAATAAAGAATATTGAGATTAAATATTAACAATGACGAGACCATTTAATTCTTTTACGCAGAATCCTCACATAACCCAAACACAGCTCAACTGACACACACGTGCACACACACATACAAACACACACTTTTAGAAGACTAAAGAAAAAAAGAAAAGAAAAGAAAAGAAAAGAAAAAAAAAAAAGAAAGGTTGCAATATAATTTCATTTGCTCGGCGCTTTCTAAAATTAACTTTAAACAAAATCTATAATCCTTCTTGTTAAAGTATTACCTCTATATCCCCTCCTGTTCTTCTCTATCCATTATTCTATCCTTCCATCTGTCTATACTTCATCCACTCAGCCCAGCAGAGCCAAGCAGCTTTGCCAGAGTGTGGGGCATCTGTGTGCATGTTCTTGATTGGAACAATAAATCACTGTCCCAAACGACAGTCACAGCAGGGCACACAGATTCCTCACATCTCAAAGGGGTTGTCCAAGGATTCCTCTCTTTATTCTGTCTCACACAGACATACAGTGTACTGTACACACTTCATAAGCAGTTTCTCTTGCCACTTCATCACTTTTATCTCCCAGTTGGTCACATTCTCCCTGACGTCTGACACTAATTGTTCTTTACAGCTCTAGTTAAAGCAGAGCCGATGGTCAGCTGTGCCCCAGAATTCCCTTCCGTCAGAAAGGACTGTTCTTTCTCTGCTCCTCAAACAAAGGATTGCATTAATAAATGATGGTGTGGTGTGGATGTGGAACCTGAACCAGGCCCTCCACACATGTCCCCACCAATGGACCTGAGGGGGCAGTTACGCTACATCAACACTGGGGAAAGAGGAGGAGAGGGTAATCTGACCTTGAGGATCCTCTCTACTCACAGGCGTCCCATGGACAGAATGTGATAATGAGACCTAACACATCCAATCCAACCCAACATGTGTCCTTTTATGGAAAAACAGCTATCAGCAAGCCACTTTTAAGTTCATTAAAAGGTGTAAACAAAGTAGCTTTAACTTCAGCTTTAACCCCTTACAAAAACGAATCTTTCATACCCCTAAATGTGGCTCAACAACATTGATCCACTGATAAACAATCTGTAGATACAAGAGGCATATGATGTGGGGGTGTCAATTAGCTAAAAAGCTTCTGTAATATCAATCCTACAGTAAAGTCATACTAAAGGCAGCTATAAAAGGCTTTATTTATTGATTATGTGCTCAATTGAAGGTGAAACATGACCACCCAGATGTTAAACAGGATGTTAACTCAGGACGTGATGTTCAGAGAGGGCATGCGTTGATTATATACATTATTAATTTATTAAATGCATTATTAAATGAGGATCCAGTCCATGCATTTTATGTTTATATGCCCTAGTTCTGTCATTGAAAACTCTCGAAGTGATTTGCATGGTAGTATACATGACAATATTCATGTATTCAGTCTAGGTCTCCGTCAACATATATGAATAACCCCCATTGCATTAATGATCAGCAGATCTATACAGGTGGAGCTGGGGGAGGTCGAGGGTTTCTGAAGTGCACTGCTACAGCAAACACTGCCAAGTATTTGAATGTTGAGCAGCGAGCTCATTGGCTAACAATACAGGAGAGAACCAATCAGCTGTGGCGTATGATAATGATGTCATATTGAATTAGATCTATCAGTCCAGAGTGCCAGAACTTTGCATTTAACTTTATGCAATTTATGCAAAATTCTATCCATCACAACGTTCAATAAAATCAGTCACGGTTTCTACTTCCTGAAACCAAATTCACCAGTAAACTTAAATAGGAAACATAACTCTGTCCTAACAAGTAAATCATTCCGTACAAGTCTGATTTGACCCATTATATGATTTTATTAAATCATGCACTTCATTATGATCTAAATACGGACACCTCTGCGTCCTCATCTTCGGTCACTCGTTGTCCGTACCATCTGTACCCAGGTAACCCAGCCCACTCACTCTGGAAACACAAGCTCAGCCGGGCTAATTACACGTAACAGGATCTGTGCCTCTTCCTCTCCCTCCCCTCCTCTCGGCTACACCGTCCTGCTGCAGCACACCCCTCCCCTCTCCTGGGCACTCACCTGCATACACACACTACGTACATACTGCTGCATCATCCCGTGTATGAAGATGAACATACATACTGTCATGCCGCCAGCTGTCCACTCTCTCCTGGGTTCATATAGCAATATTTAAACGGGATAACACTGAATTAACAGTCACTAAACTCATATGTAACATTTTAAACATAGCTTACTATGAATTCTGCAGGCATATAAGTTGATTACCAGCTGATGGTTAGTCTTTTCAAACGGCAAGACTCTACTTTAATAAACAAATAAGTTATTTCATTGGTTTTACAATGAAATTTATATGAATGTAAGGGATTGACAATCACTTCCAATTATTTTTTGGTGTGTCTGAGACCTTCATTTTGCCCATCTTTTATTTTCCACAGAAGAAATAAAGTCTCACAGGTTTGGAACAGCATGCAAATATGATGGCAATTTTGTATGAACTGTCCCTTTAAGAGCCCATTTGAACTCGACGGATACATGACCTCGATGAACCGTGTTTCATCTATTCGCTTCCCGTATCCGCATCTCGTGCCTATCACAGGCCGGTACCGGGAATTTCCACTCGCGTGGCTCCGCCTCGTGTTTGACGCAGAAAGCGGCCTATAGGGAATCAAACAGCTGGGATGCTGATGGTGCTGCATTGCCACAAGCATCACTGCGCCAGCAACCGGCACGATACGCGGCGACAAACCGCTGTTAAACTTAAAGGGAACTGCGCGAAAGTAACCAGTATGCCTGTTAACACGCGTCCCGTTTAACCAGGTGAACTCAACCGCGAGCGCTTGACAGAAGTGTCTGCGTAATCACTTCAGCGCTGCTCATCGGTTTTGACGCATTCGCCGCAGCGCGTGTGACATTCAGACGCCGCCGCGATGTTTCAACTTATCTTTTCTGCGTAAACCGCTTTCGCTGCTCTCTCCGGTTCCCTGGCAACCGCTATAAACTACATCGGCTGCTCGACACCGGCAACTCCGTCACACACATGCATTTCTGATCATAACACGGTAAAACCACGAGGAGGCAAACTGCGCAGCTCAGCCTGACATTCATTTCACCCCTCCGCAGTTACACACTGTACTTTGATGATTCCCCATTACCCGTCATTCAGATTCAACCTTTTCGGGTCATCATTCAGAGCGAATCTATTAAATCTGTCCTGTCGGTGATTACCCGCGCGAGGTTATGTCACAGATGCAGGAAATAAGCCGGTTGAAGTACAGATTCCCGGTAACCGCATTATGACGCATGGACTTCAGCGATGGACCGGCTCCGAGGTGTGTGTGTGTGTGTGTGTGTGTGTGTGTGTGGACATCAGTCACTCAAACACACTCAACAGTGTTCATAAATACAAAGATCATACAAATACACATTCAGATCTGGAGACACGCAAGCGCACAGGGAAGGAGGACAATGTGGTGCTGTAGGGGAACCCCACAAAACACGATAAAACAACCTGACAAGCAACTTTTCAGCATAAATAAGTTGAAAGAGACATCACACGTGTATCACGCAGCGACAGCATGACGCAGCGCTGCCCTTTAGAAAGTCTTTAACTAGCATAACCCGATTAAAGGTTACTAAATTACCCGTTGTCTAGATATTACCATCCAGACCCCATCTTCCTCTAGAGATATCAGCTGTGACACTATCTCCGCTGACTAAGACGACAGCATCTAAAAGTTTGAAAAAGCAGTTCCCCTGCAGGTGCTGCTCCCCACCTAAAGCCTACAATGACGGACTCAAATTAAAGTAGCGTGGTTATCATTAGTAGCGTGCGTCTCTAGGACGTCCTGTCCCGTCTGTTTGTCGCAGTCTCGAAATCAGCGATAAATCAATGTCCTTCTGTCGCTTCGCATATGACGCGGCACTCTGCAGCACTTACAGTTTGCTGAATACGTTTAAATTAATCCGGAATTATTTTCTATTTGCTATGATGCAGAAAAAAGAGAGATGTCGGTCTTACCCCCATGGTTGCGCAGTCAGCCCGTCCTCTTCAGGTGATGAGAGAGTGATTGAGAGAGTGACAGCCTTTCACGAAGAGAGAATGTCAGTCATCAAAAAGCATCTCAAGAAAGATTACACTTGGTTTAAAAACTTTGTTTCAGTGCTTTACCTCTGCCGAGGGACCTATAGGCGCGTATGCTTTCACGTCAAGGTGTAAAAGAAGTTAGGCTATTCGTTGCAACATTAAGTGAATGAACCTGACAACTTAAGCAAACTAAATGTTCAACTGAAATCGACGGCGAGGTAGTGCATGTCGCAGGGATGCCGGTCTCGTGAGCTGTTCTTGGTAGTTGCGATAAAGCCGGCAAAACTAAGAAGCCGCACTGCTGCCTTTTTATAATCTGGTGTCCCTCCGCGACACCGCCAGCTGCCGCACCACTCCGCCTGGAAAGAACCGCCGGTGGATGTGAGAGATGCGCTTCTCCATCTGACCGACCTCATAGACGAGCACCTCACGAGAAACGCCAGCGCTTGCGCTCTCAGCCAATAGAGCCGCGCACGCCTCAATATCGACGTGTCAGGTCTCCAATCAACGCGCAGGCAGCAGGTGCGAGTCACCAATCGGAAGCGGACAAAGCTCCTCCTGCGGTACTGCAGAACTCCAAAGGTGACAGTCCGCACAGCATCATCGTGTGCTCTGAGAAAATCTCTTGTTTGATAAAATGGACTGAGAGTAAGCTAAGTCGTAATCGGTGTGATTGCATGATTCATGTATTGTAAACGTGTGTGGTTATTGTTGTTTCTGTGCATTTGATTATACATGCATTACATTTGACAAAAAATGAGAACACAGCTGCAGTTGTAGCCGACAGACACTGCAGAGGCCTTAAGCACCCTATGTTCAGTATGTTAACAACTGTCCTTTCATACTTTAATACGGTAAGATCTTAGCAAGTTTTTGTCATTTATGTCAATGATTCTGCAGTTATCAGATCGATTTAAGTGCACCTGTTTTCATTATTTGTGGTGCATGTCTGTATTGAAGACTTTTTTTTAAATTTCACTCTGGAATAATGAAAGATTCTGTACATTGCTTTACCATACCATCTATTTTTCTCTTTCCTTTTTCCAAAGCAAACACATGCTGTTTCCTTAATATAACACAGTTGCCCTTTAACTATTTATTTATGTCTCCTACAAAGGACATACGTACAAGTTTCATATTTGAAAGAAAACATATGCATAAATGTCATGTATAACAGACTGACCGTTTTTATCACAGCTAGGCTATAGTATCTGCAGACAGGAAACTCCTCCGACTCCAGACAGCAAGCGGCCAAAAATTACAGATGTTCAACAGCATCATGATGGTTTCTTGATTTTTCATCTTAGTCAGATCTACAGATCCTTCACATATACAGCATAGACCTCCAGTGTAGTAAGACATGCTTTAAAGACATGGCCAATTGCATAGACAAAATGCATGCACCTTATTACAATAACTTCATTTTGGGTGTTACGTTACTTGTTAGTAAACATATAAGTTTATAAGGAATATACTTCCTGTCTGCCACAGAGGAAACAAAAACTAGACTCAATCATAAGCTCCCATATAGACATGTTTAGCACACACTAGGGCCAGTGGGTTGATTTGCAATGCAAAACTTGCTGTTACACTCACTTTATTTGCTTTGGAGGAAAACCTGTGAATTAGTGTTTATGTATGCATTCAGCCAACTGGTATTTATCTTGTCTTCTGAAAATTGCATTTGGCAACATTTGATACCCTGTTTTATGTTTTAGTCAACTGTGTGGCTCAGTAAAAACCATTACTGTTAATGTATGGCAGCATTGTCTGCGGCACATTACTCATAAAGTTTTTTCAGAATTTTTAAAGAACCAAAATGGCTGACACCATGTATGCTGTATCCTTCTTTAACCTTTGGCAGCAACCCCCCCCTCGCTGCAGAGAGAAGTAGAAGGGGGGGAAAATCAGTTTCCACAGCAACTGCGGTCAGGTGATCTTATCTCTTAGTCATAATGCTGACTCAGAACATGGAGGATAGAGGGAGACAGTCAAAGAAACCCTCATTTTTATCTGTAACCGTTGCATCACCGTGTGAAGTAGCATGAGAACTGCTGCTGATTCATACATGCGAGAACCGAATCCCTCATCATCTCAAATATGCTGTTAAATTTAAGATTACCAAGATCTCTGAAGTGGCCAGAATAGTCAAGAGAGTGAAGGAATTAACTCTGATGAGGATAAGTACCCAAGAAGAGGTGAAGGATGGGGAGCAGAAGAAAAGGGGAATAAAATCATCTGCTATATACAGTCAGTGTCAGTGTAACGCAGTTGGCATCAAACCTGAAGTGCAAATAGTCAATTAGTAAGTTGAAAATGTATCATAAAAATATATAATTATTACATCAAATGTTATTACTATTGAATTACTATATTAGCCTATTGCATATAAAGTATATATGTGTGTAACTAACACATTTAACTTAAAACGTACACTTATAACGCATTAAATTAATCAAAAGCCACAGTAAAGATTAAATTTAAGAGATTTCTATTCCATGTATTAATGCTGTTTGTTTCAACTTTCTAAAGAAACCTGAAGAATATGTGTCACAAAAATATTAATGCACAACTCTCACTTTTTACCATTATTGATAATAACTAAAAATCAGCATATTAGAATGATTTCAGAAGGAAAATTCAGCTTTAGCATAACATGAATAAATCCAATTTCTAAATGTATTAAACATTATGAAAACAAATTTTTTTAAATTATAATAGTATTTCACTGTATCACTTTTACTGTGTTTTAAAAAACAAATAAATTCAGCCTTTATTAGCATACAATTATTTCAATCTCTCTCTATATGTATATAGTACACACACACACAGAGTACAGAATGTTTAGATCAGGAATTATTTTATACTAAACTAGGTCGAAACACTCACTATAGTGACAGACAGGAAGAGTGAATCTAAAGGTGGCAGGAAACTCCCCAAATAAGTTTACGTAATGCAAACTGACATCAGGAAGAAAGAGTATATCTGTGTGCAGCAGCTGTATTCTGAGCCAATTAATCATACGAACAGGGTTTTGTGCTGCTTGACAGAGAACAGAACATTCTCTCCCAGGAGCGATGTGCTTTTTTTTTTTAGCAGGGCGCATCTTAAGTACAGCTCTGATGCTGCGTTGGCATGACTGCTGACTCTGCAGTCTGTCGTGATGCTGCGGGAGCGTGAGGTTACAGTGCTCGATTCAGAAAGTCATATGCTTACTGGGCCACTTTTGCTTTAAGAGGCAGACAGCCAATCAGAAGGCCGAACAGTAGGAGTAGAGTGCCCTTGGAAACGACCTTGCAGGGTATAAGGGTGAAGCGAGGAGTGAAGGTCACCGCATCACATACATCGGGAATCAAAGCTGCATGTCAGTTGACAGATATGCGAAATGAATTAGAGTTTACGAATGTGAGAAACAGAGACAGTTTTGAGAGCACAGAGGTCTACACACACGCACAGACGTCATTCCCCTCCAGATTAAAGTGACCGCACACCATGCGTCCTCGTTGCATAATGACTTCCCTGAAAGGAGTAGAGGACAAGATAGGAATAGACCAGGATTAAGCAGAGGAGGACAGGCATAAAAGAGGGGGAAAGGGAGGAAAAAAAGAGAGGATAGGGGATGAGAGAGGTTTCGAGCCAAGGGTTTTAAAACAAGCAATCAAGTTCAGATTAAACGTAGCACTCCTTGTTTCTGTCAGGCCTTTGTGCAAAATGTGACTCCAAATCCTCAAGGCTTTTGAGCTAACAATAAACTCTTTATATGTCTTGTGCCACAGACACACTTAATGTGTCAGTCAGCTATAAACTATTAATCTGACATGAAAAAAAGGTCTGCTCAGAAATCAAAAGTGCACTTTGCTGTACACAGAACACTGTAAAACTGATTTTGTTTTTTACATTTGTTAATAAAACATATTTTTGGAATAATAATAATATACATTCTTAGTATTTTGACAATCTTTACATTGAAGTGAGTGTATGCTTGTTGTTTACTTATTATTTGCGTAATGTATAAGCAATTTCTGAGTGAAACCAACACCTATATTTCAGTTGCAAAAACTCCAGTGAATATGTCTCAGGATGTTTTATTTAAATTTTTTTAGAAAGTCTGTTTCTGCTGACACTATAAAGTCTAAACTACAAAACCCACCATTACAGCACATAAAAGAAGTTAATCTTTAAAAGGGTAGTTCACCCCCAAAAAATGTATTCTGTTCCATTCATTCCAAACCTGTAAAACCTTTGTTCATCTTTGGAACACAAATTTAGATACTTTTGATAAAATCCAGGAGTTTTCTGACCCTTCATAGACAGCAAAGCAACTGAAACATTTAATGCCCAGAAAGGTAGTAAAGGCATCATTAAAGTATTCTATGTCACATCAGTGGTTCAATCTTAATATTATAAAGCTATACGAGAATACTTTTTGTGTGCAAAAAAAAACAAACAAACATAAAAGACTTCAACAATATGTTCTCCTCTATGCAATCTTTGATAGGCATTATTTATGGGCCATTCTGGGCCTTAAATGTGGTCTTTGCTGTGAATCAGGGTCAAAAAAGCTCTTAGATTTCATCAAGGGTATTTAAATTTGTGTTCCAAATAATGAAGTTCTTAACGTTTTGGAATGACATGAGGGTGAGTAATTAATGACAGAAATTTCTTTTTTGGGTGTCTTTTTAAGGGACAAATAGTGGGGCATGTTGTCACAATATATGGGGTAGTTGCAAAGCTGTTAAACAGCCTAATGTAAGCTATTTGGCGCAACAAATATTGTAAGTAAAGCATTTTGGAATTTCATAACATTTAACAAAAGCCAAAATAGCTGTGTCCTGAGAACCTTTTAGCTAAAATCCACCATGGTTATACAGAATGCATGCTAATGTGCATGACGATGATGATGATGGATTTTAAGAAAAATTTCACAAATGTACATTTAAACACCACACAGAACTTTGGACTCAAAACCTTAAAGTTACAGGATACTAACTAACTAGCCTCTGTCTCCTATTTAAAATATTCAAATGTCCAAATCAAAAAGAATTTCTTCTATTTATTTTAGTTTTCTGAAAGCTGCAGGAGAGGAGATGCAGTCTTTGTTCTTTTTTGTATCTCAGTCAGCTGAATGGAGAAGAAGGAGAGGAGAAAACAGATACCCCTTGCCAGTTTTCCAGGTGCAGGTTCTCAGGTTTTATTAGCATTAGGCTAGCATTTAGCACTATCTGAAACTGCTGTGTTGACAATGAATTCTGTAGTGATAAAGAACACATGCACATGTGTGTACTACACACGGTTCAGTAGCTCAACGATCATTGCTTACAATGAACTTTTTTCCTCATTATTATAAAGCACAGGGTGTACAGATACACCCTAAAGATAATGTCACTTTTGCTCCATTAGCTTGAAAAAGTGCTGTGGCTGGATTTTAGACACATCATCATTTTCCCCTCTGCTTCTCTCTCTGCATCGCATATAAAAAAGAATAAAGGCACATATACGCAAACACAAAATATCAAATCAGCATAATATTGGTTGCCAGATTCAGTAGCATGTATGTGTGTGTTTCACACACTGTTCTAAGGGCATTTTATTGTACTCAAAGGCTGCACATATGCATCTCAGAATTCAATGTTAGTGCTTAGTGTAATCTCTGTAGGCTTCTGTATCTGGGTAGAAGTGTGTGTAAAGCATTTTGTGATGAATTTGATGAAAGGAGATTTTTTTTCTTTAACTTAATCCTTTCTTTTGATAGACCCCATGCCCCCGAAATACGCACGAGCAGGAAATTCACGATGTAAGGTGGTCTATAAATAGCAGCATGACATCACAGCCCCTCCTCCACATCTGTTAGTCATGCTATTTATTCTTCACACACACACACACACACACTAACACAAGGATTCATATATACAAGCTCCAGGGTCATAGATTGAGTAACGATTTACACATTGATCCATTCAAAAGCAGTATGACATGCTAAATCAACCAATCAAATTGCCTGCAGTGAATGCATGTCTAAGGAAAGACAATAATAAACATATGCTTCTGGCATCCAAGACAGAGTCTAATAATTTACTGCAACATGAAGGACAACATGTTTCCTCATTGGGTCCCCATAGCGAATGCCACATACACATGTACACACACACACACACACACACATAAATATTACTTGGATAAACCTAAAAAAATCTACATTATAAAAAAGAAAGCCCTTACTTTTGAATGTCTTGCTAACGTTCTGTTATGTCAGAGGCTGCCATTAAATGAATTAGCCTAATAAAATGATGCTGAAATGAAAATGCGTGTCCTTAATATTTTTAATTTTACATAAGCAGTTATGTTAAATACCTAAATGTATCAAATTAACCAGCATAGCCATCCTGTTTTGGGCTATTAAAATTTAGGAGATCAAGCTGATTGACAAGTATTGTAATAAATAACATAACTGCTTAACCAGCTAATTTTGCTTTGTCAATCCAGGTAACCAAATGGTTTTCATGACTTCATGACTTCAGCAACTGTTTTTAAGGACCCTGGAGGGGATATTAGAACACTGGCATAAAAACACAATGTGTGCTGAGCAGAAAGCATGAGGGAGGGAATAAAAGCGGATCCAGTGTGATCTCATGAGTGCTGACTAATTATGTGGTCATCTCGCCACGTGGGCCCAAATTTAAACGAGCAGGTGGACAAAACCCAATCCTCTGGACAATGTCCACCTTACACTGTCTAAAGTCGACCACGCAAAAAACAGTATCACAAATGTCCTTCTCATAAATGTTATTATTGTCTTATAGTTAAAAACCCAAATCACCATCATGTCTGTCCAAACCTCTATGACTTTATTTCTCCCATAGAACCCAAAATAAGATGTTAAGCAGAATGTTCCAGTTGTTCTTTTCCAGACAGTGAGTCTAAATGGTTCCCACTTCTTCCATGTGACTGGATTCTAGTAAAATTCCCCCCTTTCTCTCTCACTCACCATTCTGTCCAGATGTCCTCCTCTTTCGTCTTGTCCTCCTCTAGTCCTGAAGAACCTGACCGCCTCGGGGTCAGAGGTGAACCGAAACAAGTGGATGAGGCAGGTCAGAAAAAGAGACAGACGTTAATGATTCTGGGTGACAGAAGGCCTCTACTTTACTCCACATACAAAGAATAAGAGATACTGTCCACTAAGCACCTTTAACAATCTGTCTAATCGTCTAGTGTCTATTACTTATCACAAACACAGAGTACTATAGGGGGTCTACAGTCACATGACAGGAATATCATCCTCTTAGCAGGAAACAAGTAGTCTCCAAAGTAGTAAAGTGGGCCTGATAGCTAAACTGATAGCTTAGAGTTATCATCATTTGCTTTGCAGATCACTTATTACATAGTTTCTCTCATGTCGTCTGTGTTAAAATTAATTGTGAGGAGAATTAAGTGTGCCTTGGGTGCGGTGCGCTATTAATATGACAAGTATAGTTGCTGCCTATGTAGAGCGCTCTAAATCAGTCAGTTTTGAGGTTATGTTTTCAGTCAGAAAGTGGCAAAGCCTGGTTTGGAACAGCGCTATTTTGTTTATTCAACATACACAGCGAGGCCTGTTTTATCACAACTTATCACGCACTTAAAATTTTAATAGGTGTGATTTGACTTACTGACGTGTCGCTGAACGAAGAGCAGACTCTGTATTTATGAAACTTTATTTAGCAGCAATGTCTGGGAATTAAAAAGGTGATGGACTGGTTCACAAATAATGGGCTCTCAGTCTTGTGGCCTTCACTAACACACTGTCATAAAAAGTTCACAGGATCGCAGAGGGTGTCCCATTTATGCTATGTGCCATCAATGCACCCAACAGCCCATGTGGCAAAATATCAGAAAAAAATATTGGTCCGACTTTATGTTAAGAGGCCTTAAATACTATGTATTTACATAAAAGGATAAGTAAAATATACTTATTGTGCTCATATTGTATTGCAAATCATACTATTGAGGTTAAAGGGCATGGGTCAGGTTAGCGAGGGTTAAGGTATAAGAGATTTACATTTAATTATAGATGTAATTACTGATTTAAGGTATTTTTAAAAATATAAAATAATAAAAGCATGTATACTCAATGAGTGCATTGTACTAAATTATTAATTTTAAGTAAAAGTACATATAGTAGTTAAGACTAAATATAAGGGGGCCAAAATATTTTTTTAAATCAGTATTTCTGCCATGTTTTGTGAATATACTTCATATACTGTATAAGCATATACTGTATGTTTTCTGTTCCCAAATGCATTTTTGAAAGTCTATCTAGATGTTTTTTTTACTTGGTGTGAACCAAATTTTGCAAACAGTATGTTTTAAATAAGAAAAACTATTTGCAAATGGGTTCAGTTAAATAAACACAATACTGCTAACTTGTTGTAAAGATGTGTTTTTGAAGTTAATTGTACTGGTGCTATCCCACATAATTAGTTGCTGAATATTTCTATCACTGTAGATGGTTTCCAAAGCTCATTCGACGTCATATCTGAGCTTATCCCTCTCAAATCGTGACAGATTAGCACTGGACTGTGAGGCATCAGTAATACGAGGTGTAATCTGCACTGCGATCCCGGACTCCTGGTTATCTCCGAATGCTTTTCAGTCCTCATCATCCAGTATATTTTAAAACATAAACTGTAGAACGGTTACACAATCACTTGTCAGCATGGCACATCAATCCTACTTTCCTAAAGCACATACCTGGTGTTACAGTGAAGACTTCATCAGTCCATGAAATTCCAAAGAAAACATTTATTTATCTTCACAATCAGTAATGAAAGTGGAACAACTTGCTCCGCCTCTATTCTGATGACATTGCCTAGGCCATGTAGGTTATTTGATAATGTTAAATAATAGCCAAATAGCTATTTAGACATTCAAGTCTGGGTGCATTCCAGTATGATACACCCGCATTTCACAATCCAATCAATTCCTGGTAGATCAAATCAAGTCCCGCCATATATTTTTAGCTGTTCACATAATAATACATTACATTGAAAAGGAAAACGTGTTTTCATGTCATTTCATGTTAGCTGTGTTACTAATTATGAATGTTGAGTGTACTCTACTCTACAGGGAAACAGTCTTTACTCACCAGCCATGACAACAGTGCACATGATGCCATGCTCATAGTCAGACACATGGTTACAGACAGGAAGGGAGGACTGTATGTGAGCAAAGCAGTCGCAAGGTAATAAGAACACATTTGACTGTGATTGGCAGAGAGCAGGGAAGGATCAGAGGGAAGTGTACTCCACCTGCACCCTTCTTTTATCCTTCCGTCCTCTCCGCCTGCTCATCCTCCTCTCTTGTCGTTTATTTTTAGACAGCTTAGTTGAGGAGAGGAGGATGTTCCTGAGGCCTTCTGTATCGAGCACACAGATCCTAATTGAGCAATTGTACGTGAGACAGGATCATTTATCTGGGTGTTTCTTAACTTTTATGTCCATGGAGGTTGATTTTTATGAAATAAAACAGATTTTAGCTATTTTTTTGTTTTATGCGGGTCATGTTACAAATGTTCATAATGTCTTTCTCATTCATTTTGGATACTTTTAAAGTCCCTTTTATTTATACATGCATGTTTTACCTATTTAAAAACCACAATGATATAACAATAACCAACAGACTTGCTCTAAATGAAGTTTTTTTGAAAAGTGAGTGAGCACTTTTAATGAAAAGTATGCAAAATGATAATTTTATTATATTATAATTTTTATTATAAAATTATAATAATTATACTATATGAAAATAAATCTAAATTTAAAAAATAAATCTAATCTAATTTAAATATTTATTTTATTATAATTGTATTTTATATTTTTTATCTATATTTCCAATTCCAAACAAGCTGTAATTTTGTCAAATTCTTCAAAAAGTGTAAAGAAAAGGCTGTTGCTATTTATTGGTTCTGAGGGCAGCTCTAAATCCAGAACACAGCTGTCAAATTAATGACAAACCAACCCACCACACAGTTCAGAGCCAGACACTTTGTCCTTCTCTCTGTTGCTCTCACACTTTCTGTCTGTCTTCTGATGAGGCTGAAAATTGTTGCTGTGGTGATGTCATTGGTTGCCTAGCAACAGATGTCCCTGGGCAACCCGCAACCAGGGCCTCAGCGGGAACATTTTGGATTATTTGGGGATGGCGAGTTCATCACAGGTTTCTTGCAGCAGTCTGCTAAGGTACAGCATGAGACTGTCAGAGGAAATAAGATGCAAAAAGCTACTGTGAGGTCCTCTGGTCAGAGGCTTTCAATTTCACCTTTTTGTTCTAATAAAGTAAAATAATTTCAATATTTTCTATTAAATTAGAAAAATGCTAAATAAAAGAATTTTGACTTGTAATCCCATACTTTCAAGCACCACTGTATACACCTTGTGTTTTAAAGGGATAGCATACCCATATATGAAAATTTAGTATTTAATAACAAATTAAGATATTTTTGGTGAAGTTCGAGAGCTTTCTGAGCCGGACAGCAATGCAACTGAAATGTCCAAGGCCCAGAAAGGTACTAAAGACCATGTAAAATTGTCCATGTGACATCGGAGCGTAACTTAAATGTTATGAAGCTACGAGAATATATTTGGTGCACAAAAAAACTAAAATAATGACTTAATTTAAGAATTCATACTCAGTAACCATTTACTGACACTGTGGAGTGTATTATGATGCATGCATGTGCTTTCCTTGGCACATCAGTGGCATGGCAGTAGACAGTTAATCGGGGGGAAAGAATTGTCAAATAAGCTTATCCATAAATTTACAGTTGAACTGCTATTGTCACATGACTTTTAATGATGTTCATGCTATCTGGTCGTTAAACATTTAATTGCCACTGCTGTCAGAAAGCTCTCAGATTTCATCAAGAACATCTTAATTTGTGTTGTGCTGAAGATGAACAAAGGCCTTATGAGTTTGGAACGACATGAGGGTACATAATTAATGATAAGAATTTGATGGATTTCAAATTTCTATGGAAGGAAGGTTTACTCTATGATCTTTAATTATTTGTGCTCTTCTGAGGGAGTAGGGTGTCAGGGTGTGAGAGCCCAGGGGAGTTTCTAGAGCTCTGGGCAGCTCACATGCTCGGTCTTCAATCATAATTCAGTCAGTAAATAAAGACACAGAGCAGTACTGAAGGAGCTGATGAAAAAAGCATGTAACTGCACACACCATACAATATTTCACCACATCCAAACAGCTGCCTATAATCAGTGTTGGGGAAAGTTACTTTTAAAAGTAATGCATTACTTACTCCCTAAAAAAGTAACTAATTCCATTACTTTTTATGGAAAGTAATGCATTACGTTACTTTTGCGTTACCTTTTAAATATGGGCAGAGATTTGGTGTTTGTTTTTAATATAAGAAGTTCTGTTCATAGCAAAGGTGTCATGAATAAACCTCAGGCTAAAGAAAAAGTAAAAGTAAAGTAAAAGTTCATGTCTGTAAAGTAGGATACAAAAGAAAGTTCAATGCTCTATCGCAATAAAAAAACAACAACAATGAAGCACAGTCATTTTTGCTTGTAAGTGTGGTTGAACTGAATCATCAAAGGTCAGCAATAGTAATAAAATGGCATCAGATAAATCTGTGTAATTTAATTATTGCAGGTTTGCGTCATAATTCATTTCGATGAATACTAAACCAGTTCTTTAAGAATGAGATGAATTAACGCACATTTACATTTAGTCTTGTAGCTAATCGATTTAACCGTATATCATGTGTCATTGTATTTTTCCCCCTAAGCATTTTTTCCCATTTTTAGCAAAGAAACAGCTGTTTAATTATTAGCTTGTCTGTACTGATTTAAGGCAGCAGGAAAGATTGCTGAAGATTGGCTGCAGGGTACTGACAACCGTTTCGAATAACTTTAGGTTGTATACTTGTAGTACAATATTTCCCTGTGAGCAAGCAGCTAATGCGTGTTCAGCACTAGACGCCTCCAGACCAGTGATGTTTTCTGTGAGCGCGCGCCCTCCTGTGGTGTGATTTTAACACGCCACCGTCACAGCGTTGAGGAGTCACTGCACAGTCAATGGATTGTTATTTTGTGCAGTTTACAAGTTGTATACAACAAGTATACAACTTGTTGTTGTATTTGTTCGTTTAGATATTTCTGGAGCATGTTAATCCTGTCTGTAACTGAGTGCTTACTGGAAAGTGTTGCAGTAAAGGCCCCAAAACCAAAATGTGCAAATTACTAAATGGAAATTAAATGGTTACAACTTTTAACTTAAATCATTACCAAATGATTAGCATAAGATCATTGAAATTACAATAATTTAAAATAACTGAACACGTGATATGTTGACAATAGTGATATTAAAGTAGGAAATAGAGAAGTGAAGCTTGAAGATTACCCGGGTGATGTAACAGAGAAAACGGATTTCACAGTGGCCTAAATTATCACATTTTCAGCAGCAATCAATAAACCCATTGTCTATACTTACCTCCTGCGCAGTGTCCGCTTCATAACAGTATGGCAATAAGACAATAAATAACCCAATGTTTAGGTAATATTTAACCTAGCAACACAGTTAACCTGACCCACTAGTTGGGTCAAATAAACAACCCAGCATTCTGGGTCAAATAGTTAAACCCAGCACTTGGGTCAAAACAACCCAGCACGTGTTCTGTCCCCTAGTTACCCAGCCGCTGGTTTAAAGTTGTATTATTTTTTAACTCAGCCTTTTTAGAGTGCATGTAACAGTTGTACTAAACCTCCACAAACTGAGATGTCTCAAAAGGTATTTTAGAATTTTAAAAAATAATTTTAAACACAAAGGAGAAATAACATAACTTCAGGTAGAGAGCAAAAGTCAACATAAAGCATTCCTTTTCAGGTGAGTTCCTTCACTTCTCCCAGCTGAGAATCAGGAACTGGATTTGGGATCAGCTCACCTGGCTGTGATTCAGGGACTGGACTCGGGAACGAGCGGTTAACCGTCTCCATGGCTTTGGCTGGGTAAGGCAAGGGTGCAATGGCTAAAACTGA
>JAUMHI010000058.1:5847263-5891868 GCA_032359435.1 Enteromius unitaeniatus | reverse complement strand
ACTGGACTCGGGAACGAGCGGTTAACCGTCTCCATGGCTTTGGCTGGGTAAGGCAAGGGTGCAATGGCTAAAACTGATGAACCACCACCAGTGGAACCTCTGGAGAGACCACGGTATTAACCGACATCTCCAACTGTTGTGCAGCCACTGGCAGAACCTCTTGAGGGTCAACGGCCTTTTGGTGCTGGGTTTCAGGGGCGGGAGCCATATTGTGCACTAACTGGGGCTCTGAAGCTGGGTCCATTTTGAGCACTGACTGTGACTGTGACGGGCGGACTGAACTTTTGTGGATCGGGATTGGGCGAAATTCAGGCTGTCACTGGGCTCTTTTCGCCAATCTTACTGATTGCATAGCTGGGTCGAGAATTTTGGTTCCCAAGTTGTTAGGATGGGGGACTGGATCCAGGATCAGCCCTCCTGGCCGGGACTCATGACTGCGCAGACTGGAATCCACAGATATCTGGAGCCGTTTTTGGTGAGCTGGCACTGATGGACCTCCATACTGTGCAGATTCCTCCACGGTCAACGAGGAACCCTCCCAGCCATTACGCCCAATCAACGAGCCAAGCAAGAGAAACCGAAATGTCAGTAAAATTAGAGGTTAGCTGGTTTCTCATTGGTTCCCACTTTTTTGGAAACGGAAATGCTTTCAAACGGCAGTTTTGCCAGACTAATTTTGCTCGCGAAATAAAAAGTAGCGTCACAGGAAGTATGGGCGGGCCCAGGCTAAGATTTCCTTGCTTCCATTGTACACACAATGTTTAAAGCCATGTCACTCATCCATTCATGCATGTTGATGACATAATACTGGAACATTTTCGGAAACACTGTTTATTAAGACTAATCAATCATAGAACTTCACTGAAAAATAATACTAAATGTCACTAAAGATCATATTCTAGAAGAAAGAAATCAAAGCAATTATATAAAAATAAAAGTCAAGAGGGTGCTGATCAGAAATCTATAGTGCAATTTACTAAAATTACTAGAAGAATTCAATATAAACTTATATCTTGTAACAAAGTCAATAAAAAGAGTTTTGAGCAAAACAACAACAACAACAAAAGAAATTTCACATTGCAGCAATAACATCACTAATAATAACTACCAAAATAATGCTTTGATCACTGGCTCATTATGTCTTTATGGCTATATTACACATCCATAACCAAACCACCCTAAAAATGGCACAAACTAAACAACCCTTTTATCAGATACAGAAAGAAGAATAAATGTGCATATGCACAATTACATCTAAATGTGCAAAGATATTATTGAGGTCATTAAATGGGCACCAGAGAACAGATCCCTTACAGTTTTTGGCTAAAGCAAAGCCTTTGCAATTACACCCATACTTCATATTATGAATATTTTCCATACTTCATATTACAAGTATATTCAATATAAAACAGTACAATCAGACTCAGATCACAGTATAAAAAGCTACGGCTCAGTTTGATCTACACTGTCACAGCTGGTGATATGAAGCTGCTCCCTCTGGCAGAAGAAGTGACGTAATAGCCGCCTTCCTCTCCCATCATTCCATCTTCGTCTCTGTCGTCCTGATATGAAGTCTGTTTGTCCTCCCAGGAGAAACGTGAAGGCTCATGATGATCCTTGTCATCATGGTATGCAGAGAGATCCTGTCAGAGAAGAGATTGTGGTAAGAGTCAACGCACTATTAATAAAAGAGATGATTATCATCTGCGACTAATAAGCATGAATAATACATGGACAATGAACATGCCATCAAATATGCATGTTTTACCATTTTAAATGCCACAAAGAATTAGAGGAATAGAGAATGTCTTACTTTTATTGGTTCCTCGTTCTCTGTCTCGTGGCTCATGAACTGAGGATCAGACACAGATTTACTTATGCTCGGCTACAGAATACAAAAGAAAAAGTTGAATTGTTAAGCTTGGCATAGTGCTAATCTAGTTTTTATGGGGAAAACAAACAATGCCTACATCACAAACTATAATCGGTATAACAATCTGAGTGAAATATTAACATGAATTTCATTTGTTTTTCTTTACTGTTGTTGTTTGTTTTTACTACAGAGAAAGTCTCTATATTTTACTACCGAGCTTGATTGGGTGATTTTCACCTTCACTTACCCAATCTGGTATTTTGGTATTATGTATATAGTAGTATATTATTTATAAAAAAAAACAATTACTTAAGTTTTTTTTTTCAGTAGATTATTTTAATGATTTTGTATCATAATAATTTTTTTTTCGTAATATATATACAGACACATATATTTCTTTCTATTTTCTTTTCTATTTATGAATCTATTTTTCTATTTAACTTATCAATTCAGTTTTACATTTAGTAACTTTGATGCTTAAACTTAACTTGTTTATTTTATTTAGGCAACATGACTAAATTTCATCCGATTTTTTTAATCTGATATTTATTTAATTTTTATTTTAGCTTTATTTCAACTCCCAAAACTAATTTCAATAACAATAAAAACACCACATTCAGATTTTAACATGAGCATATAACTTCAAGCATGAAATAGAAATTCAGCAAATCTAATAAAAGTATCACAGGGAAAAAACATTTTCACCACACGTTTAAAAGCAAACACTTCCCTCTCCATCAAAGATTTTTGATCACATCCCCTTTTTGCCTTAATAACAGCAGCACCCGGGCTACATGAACTGCACAAGTTTTAAAAAAAAAACCCACAAGGTTCAATGAAAGCAAGACCACCTGAGTTTCTATAGTGATCAATGTGATGAGAAATACTGCAAAATGTTTCCCATTTATTTTATGTCATGTTTTCAAAATGTTCAAACTTTCCAACTTTCTATCTTCACATTAGGCTTAAATTAAACTTTGTTTTATGGCTCAGATTTGGACCCCACTACTTTTACACACACACAGCTCATAGCTGTAGCTTATAAGTATGAATCTCTCAGCTCTACTCACTCTGTCTGAATAGGAATACGTCTTCATGGGAGGAGGAGGTCTGTGAGTGGGTGGACCGCTGTATAAGAACAGAAGAGTATATAGTTCATTTATTTTAAACCAGGGTCCAGAAAAAGACTGACATGACACAACAGAGATGGCAGTACTTACTCTATGTTCTTCCTCTGGCGTTTGCGGACCATCACTATGATAGTTGCAATTAAGGCTACCAGGAAGATCACACAAACAATAGCAGCAATCACAGCTCCAGTAGGGACACCCTTTGGCTGAGGAAATTCTGAAGGGAAAAACAGAGAGGCTTTCATCTCTATGGGTCGAGTCCTTGATCTTCTGAAACAAAACAATTCAGTGAACTTTGTTCGGCATAGGTCTCTAAACTCAAAGCTTTCTCCTCAAGCAAAACAGCCTGCATGTTAACATAAGACATGGCCACCCGCACTCCATACAGCATTGTATCTATACAAGTTCAGGTTGTTTAAAGCACCACCTAAATCCTGCTGTGCTGTTATCTTACAGCAGATCCCGCTTCCTTAGACTGGATAAATAAATCTCAGACTCCACACACATAGAGTCACGCTCATCTATTCTGTATGGCATATTCATACTTTTGACATCTTTTAAGCCATAAAAATGCTGCATTAATCTCTGATTAAATGAAATGTCACTTATAATTTATTATGTTCCTTTAGGGCAAGCTTTTTATTTCTATACAAATCATAGGGCATACTGGATTATTTAAGTTTTTATACAATCAGAAATGGCAACATGATACAACATCACTCCACACCTAAACCAGCTGAGAGGTCTTTGTTCTTTCTTTCTTTTTAAATGATCTATTTTTTTGTACATTTACCGTTATGTAGCCTACTGTTACTTTTATGATATGTGACAAAAGACATTTATTTATTTTATATGTGTGAGCTGTGAGAACCTATATTGAAATACTAATAATAGGACTAAAAATAATGAGACAATCCTCAATGGTATACTCAGAATTACTACTTCTGTAATGGCACTATAATGTAAAATAAATAAATATTGTATTACACAATGCGATTCTAAATAAATCATTATTTTATTAATTCTTTTTTAACATTTTAAATAAAACTGATAAAAATTGAACATGTAAACAAAGAAATAAAACAAGCATTATTTTTAAGCACCATTTAGAACATTTTCTATTCATGCGTTTTCTTTTTCTTTTTTCAAAACTGAATAATCTTTGTAACTCACTATAACTTCATTTGACTCAAGATGGCGCTCAAGTTGTATAAAACACTCAACTTCTTCCTGGCGATTGTATTCTAGACACAGACTCTCTGACTCTCCATGAAAGTGCAGCGTTTACTGTGAACATATATCAGTCACAGTGCAGGTGTTGCGCTGACAGGCAGGTTAACGTCTGGCGTTCGGCCGAGAGCCTGGCCTGGCGACTTTCCACGTGGGGGTGTCAGTAGAAAGAAGAATAGAAAAAGAAAGACAGAATGCTGGCCAGCCAGACAAACCGGTTCAGAGGACAGAAGGGATGCTTTAAAGAGGGAGCAATTTTAAAGAAAGGCGAGAGTTTGGATGAAGGAGTGCGCGCGCGCCATGTCTCGTTGAATATCTGCCTTGTCAATCACATGTCGTTCTTTCAGTCCTTTCGTCTCGCGCTGTCAATCTCTTGTTCATGTCCTAAAGCACTCTTTCCTCTTCTCGCTAGCTCGGTTCAGCTGAAATCTCTTAAGCACATAACATAGGTAACGCATATCAGTTTATCACACCACTATATGCGATTCGAGTCACTCGCCATTATGAGTAAACATTCCATAGAATGTTGCTAAACGAGTTATTTTATCGCTATTTTATTTTACATATAAGACTGTTCAGTCTATTTCTGTAGAGGAAAAATACAGTCATTACAATTTCCACACTACTAGGAATTTTGTGGGGGGGGCACAAGATTCCCCAACACAAATGTCTCATTAGTCAGACAGATTCGCCACACACTACGCACTGTATAAATGTTGGAGCACAATATACACATTGAGGTCCCTGTATATTTGGACTCAAGCACACGTTTTTACAAGTGAAACAGATAATTTTCCAAAAAGTTAGGCTTCAAAAACAAAACAGAGAGAGAGCAGGAACAGCCGGAGTGGTCAAATCAACACTTGTAAGTTCTGAGAAAGAAGAAAAACGCAGTGGTGAGCTCAGCGACATTAAAAGGCCTGGAGGACCTAAGAAAAAATGTTTCACAACATCCAATGAAGTGAAGAACACTCTCCAGGAGGTAGATGTGAGACTTTCAACGTCTACAGTCAAGAGAAGGCTTCACCAGAGCAAATACAAGGACTTAGACTTTGCAAAAAAAAAAGAAGAAAAGAAAAACCAGAGCACTTGTGAAAAAGCATTCTTAGGATGACTGAAATCAAGATCAACCTGTGCCATTATGAGGGGAAGAAAAAAGTATGGAGAAGCTTATAATCTAAAGCATTTTGAAGGGAAAAGTGAAATATTTTGCAATTGCTAAGTCATTTATTCCAATCGAGCATGCAGTTCAATTGTTAAAGACAAAACTAAAGGCAGAAAGACTCACAAACAAACAACAAATGTCATCAGCTGCACTTAAAGACCTGGCAAAGCATCACAAAGAAGGGAAAACACAGTCTCTGGTGATGTCTATGAGTTCCAGACTTAAGGCAGTCATTGCCTGCAAAGGATTCTCAATATTAAAAAGGAACATCAGGATTCAGGAAAATCAGGATTATTTGTCCAATTACATTTGAGCCACTTGATAGGGGCACTGTGCATACAAATGTTTGTAATTCCTAAGCATTTTATATTTCTGTTCAGCATCTTGAATTAAAGATGAAAGTCTGCACTTCTATTTCTTCCAATGTTTCATTTTAATTCTATTCTGGTGGCATGCAGAGGCAAAATTCTGGAAATAGTGTTAAGTGTCCATATGTTTATTTTTATTCATGTATTTGTAATTTTTTTATTTTTAATTTTTTTTATTTAATTATTATTTATTTGGAGATATATGGGTAGTTGACAAATAAACATGGGACTGTGTCTTATGGTGTGACATAGCAAAAATGTAGAAAAAATCTTAACAAATAACAATAAAAAATGCATTATTCACAAATAGCTTGAGTGGGGTTTATCTTCAATGTTGGAGTATTTTCCTACCCACATTATAGTATATATAAATCAGTGTATTAATAATGACTAACTGACATTACACACAGCGCATGAAAACAGCATGTACTTGGGCATGAATGACAGAATTATCCCATCACACAAACAGAATGAGTAAAACCCCACTCAAATCTGAAAACACAATCAGGGAGACAGTTGATTCATTGGAGAAAAAGCCTTTAGCAGTATACCACAAACACAGTAAGAGACGGAGAGAGAATATGAGGTGTAGAGGAAGTGAAGGTCACTGCAGACAGAGGCAGAATGAGGGAAGAATATGAGTGTAAGTGCGTGTGTGTGTGTGTGGAGCAATGGTGCAAGAAAGCAGGGAAAAAACTCAATCAATCATCAATGTGACATCTCCGTTTATAAACTCCAGTCTGCAGCTTAGAGTCTCAGACAGAACATCCATGTGACTGCCACATAAACGGGTAGACACAGATACAGCAGTGCATTAACTTCACAGTGTCACAGTGACAAAGTAGACTATATCATATTAAAAGGGATAGTTAAAAAAAAGAGGAAATTCTGCTTTTTTTCCCTTTTTTGAATATTAGTGTATACTTTAATTTTAAGTGATTTATTTATATTGTTTCATATGATGCAATGTCAAACAAATAATCACAATTAACTGCATCTAAAATAAAATAGTTTTTATTTATGTAATATATGTCTGGGCTGTGTATATTTATTATGCATATATAATACACACATATATATATTTAAGATAAATACGTTATGTTTAGATATTAAATCGTTTTAGATATAAATGACAATATAAATATATACATGTACATATTTGTAAAATATAAACTGTATTTTTGTGTATTTACAAAAAAACAATTATATGCAGTATATACCTGTATATATATATATATATATATATATATGTATGTCATGTAAACATACATATATAAGCAGAAATTTTATTATATTTAATTTAAACATTGCCCTGGTTTCCAAACTTGCCCTTGCCCTTTGAAATGAATTTAGTTTCACTAAATAAAATATTCCTCTACTGTTTGTCAAAACCAGATTAGAGATAAATGTTTGTAGTTTTGTTTATCTTTCCTGTGGCCTTGGCTCATAGTTCAGAGTAACTGAAACTAAAAGCATTTTGAAAGCTCTTGGGCTCAATAAACCACAGTATGCAGTAATTCAGTTACGGTGATTAGCATCGGGTCACATGACCTATCTCTGCTGAGGCAATCCTATTTCACACGGTGTGTCTAAAGTGGCAGGTTGATGGGATTAATTTGTTGAATAAACAATTTAAGGTGAATTATGGATGTGTCAATGTAAAAAGACATACGCAATTAGGGGGATTATGGTTGTAGACATGATTCTCCGTCAACGTAAGTCAAATAGACTGTGTGTGTGTGTGTGTGTGTGCAGAAAGAAAGCCAAGCCTCCAGATCCCCACTTAATGGAGTTAGATTATCAGCATCCATTCTGACTGAGTGGAATTTGACATCAGAGAACATTTCCCATGAGACATCGCATCCCGGTGAATAACAATAAGAGAGAGACAGATCAAAGAGAGATGATGACATATTTGACACTGGAAACTCAAATGTTCAAACACAAGTTCTGACATATAAAACATGGCAAATCCAACCTCTGAAGCTCATATAATGCCCCCAAAAGCAGCCGGAGGTAAGCAACCGAGAGTGAATGTGTTACTATAAGGGCTGTACTGCACCTACTTTTTCAACTTTTTTTTTTGAAGTGGTTCCAGTGGAGGTCCTGACTGACTTTGTGCCCTAGGCGGGATAAAACATCATCCAGAGGGGGAAAAAACACTTTTTAACAACTAAAAAAAGTAAGATGTGATGGCGGTATTTTATTTTTTATCTTTTTTATCATGGAATTTCAGGCCAATTTCTAAACTGCCTTTTATTTCTAAAATCTTTGAGAAGATTGTTTATTATCAATTAATGGCATTTTTGGAAGAGTACAATATTCAGGAAGTCTTCCAATCCAGGTTTTAAAAATTACATAGTACGGAAACAGCACTTTTAAGAGCGTCATCTTGGTGCGTTTAGATTTAACTGCTGCGTTTGATACAGTGGACCATGGAGTCCTGCTCTCACGTCTCGAGCAGTGGGTGGGCATCAGGGGCTCTTTTAAACTTTAATGATAGGAAGACTGAAGTGATGGTCTTTGGTGACACTGCTGGACTGCCCCCCGGTAGATCTGGGGTTCTTTGCCCAGTATGTTAAACTAACTGTTACAAATCATGGGCTTAAGATGGACCCGGATCTTAGATTTGACAGCCAGATCAGATCTGTAGTTAAATCAAGTTTCTTTCAACTGAGAAAGCTGGCAAAGGTAAAATCTATTCTCCCAAGCACTTTGAAACCGTTATCCATGCCTTCGTGACTACTAGGTTAGATTATTGCAATGCACTATGTGTAGGGGTTAGCACATCCTCCATTTCTCATCTTCAGATGGTACGCAGCACCTCGTCTTTTATGTAACATTGATTTGACGTGAAATTTCTATGGTGTTTGTTCCTTTTTATTATGTTTTTTAGTTTTATGCTTTATGTCTTATAGTATGTACAGCACTTTGGTCCTTTTAGTGTACTAAAAGTGCTTAACAAATAAAGCTGGAGTTGGATTGGATGCAAGCAGATAATCACGTTTATTTATATAGCACTTTATGCAATACAGATTACAGAGTATATAATGCTGCTGGTAAAGGGTACATTCATTTACTTCATACATTCAATATAGAAATTTGATGATATCATTGAACCAAATTACAAAATGATGTTGTTTTAACATGACTATTGCAATCTCAATTTTGAAATTTAAGGTCCTTCCACAGTGGCTGAAAAATTTAACCTAATCTGATTTTTTTCAGATCTGATCTGAAAAATCACCAGTAAAATCACTGAAACAGTGGTATACTGTAATGTTGATTTTACATCAGTGCAGCTAAATCAACACTGACAGTTCAACCAAAAATGTGTTTTTAGGCTGTTTTGGGTCACCATTGATTTTCCCCTACTATGGAAGTCAATAGTGACCCAAAACAGCCTGGTTACAAACTTTGTTTTTCAAAATATAGTTCAGAACAATCAAAATGTATAATATTTAAAATTTGCTGAACAAAATTAGAACTATGGATATCTACATAAGGGCACACTTACACGACAACGGGGTACTAAAAATTGGAGAAAGTATTTGCATACAGATGACAGCATCATCAAATGATCACAGATCTGTGAATATGACAAAAAATCCTGTATTATGCATGCCAGGCCAGTAGCTGTCAATGTCACGTTGTAGAAAGATATATCACACAACTGTGCACATTTCTACAGGCGTGAAAATCTTCTCAAAAGTTTGCATGTTCAAGAATGCTACTTTAAAATGAACAAAGCTTCAATAACTCTTACAGTTTCAACAATTAACAATTGTGAATGGAAGTATAGTGACAGGGGTGCATAGTCTTCGAGGCACTTTCCAGCTGAATTTATCTCCAGTCCAAATTAATCACACACGAAAGGTCTAATTAAGGCCTTCAGGAACTGTAGAAACTTCCAGGCAGGATTGTCGAAACTGGGCCCTGCGTGAAGACGGAAACAATCTAATTTTTCTCATTTACACCACACAGCATGCAAAATTGTTCCCAGTTTAACTTGTAGAATCACTGAGCTTAGGTGTTTTCAGTGCCAGTTTCTTCTAAGCTCACTGACTGGGAACAGCCTTTAGCTTTCTGCATGGAAGCCTGCATGATCTTGTGGTTCTCAGCTAAAACAAATTAGTTCAGTGTCACAGTTTTGACCCATGGGTGCTGTCGGTTTCATCCAAATTTCAGTGCTGATCCAACATAGCTACTTAAAACATTGCAATGTCAAGCCTGATGGGTTGGGTAAAAACTCAGCATCGTATCAATTTCACCTTAAGATCTGGGTTTCAAGGTAGAACATCTGGATCATTTTAAGGTTATGATTAGACCTTAATGAGCTAGTCTTGTGACAGAAAATATGTCATCCAAGCTTGCAGAGCATCTTTTCAACCTACATTTTTTCCTCAAGCACTTACAAGCTGGCATCTGCGTTTCTGGTTATCATCATACCAGCAGGTTTATCTTGTGCATTCTCTACCTCTGACTTTGAACGGACATGTGGTTCACAAGTGGTCACCATTCATTTTACTCGAACTGCTTCGAGCACTGTAATATGCCGCATATATGCCATGCAGTTTGACTCACCCCATCACTCTTCATGATAACAATGCGGCACCAGTGTGTGCGTGTGTATGTATCTTCTGCAGTCTCATTCATCACACTCTGCCCAGCACTAATCACAGCTGAGGCCTAGACTCAGCCCATGCATTTAAACTGTCTGAGGATTAAACTGATGTCAGCGACACTGAGTCTCTGTGTGTGCATGAGTATGTGTGCGTCTCTCCGGGGAGGCAGTGAGGTTTCTGCCACTGCGCATTAAGACAGTAGACAGTAGCCACAGGAGGAGGCCGAATCCCCATCTCCAAGGTCACTGCTCCCTCAACACCCACAGCTCCTGATGTCACTCGTGCAATATTTCCAACTCTGTCTTTGACAAATACTGATTTTTTCAGAAGCTACTTCCAGTCATTCACTCATTTCTGGTCTAGCACACTTAACATGTTGACATATTGTTCTATTAACTTGCATTGTGTTTGCATAAAGTTCATTCTAGCTATAGAATTTGATTGCTTAGTGGTTGAGGTGTTTTTTTCAAGTTGATGACAAGTGACTGTGTTTACGTGTAACACAGAATCATTTACTTAAAGGGGTCATCCGGTGGCACATGCACTTTTACAAGCTGTTTGGTTTTACAAGCTTTTCATTTAATAAAAGACACTCTCAAATGCATGTCGCTGTGACGTCACACCGACAGAGGCCACTCCCGCAATAGTTGATTGACAGCAGCGTGTCACACAGACTGAACTGGTGTCTTACCTCAGACCTGCCCTGAGTGAAGCGTCATCAGACCGAGATGCAGAGACTAGCAAGACTAAAAACTAAGCAGTGAGAGGTGAGATGTAGGCCCACTAAAGTTCAAAAATAAGAAGTTGTTTAGCTTACTAAACATATATCCAGAACACTTTCAGTAGACAAAAACATCATTAAAAAGTTAAGAAATCTGTGAATTGTGAATATCATGTGATGTATTGTCCTTCAACGCATCTCATTTTCATCCATGTAAAACGGTGTCTACAACACATGCAATACTTGTGCAACATGCCTATGATTGAATCAGGATATTCAACATAAACTAATCTTTGAAATAAATAGGGTACTACCAGTACTGATTTCCAGTGGACTTAATATTATTTTAAGTATGAATAATTTTTGCAATTGAGGACGACCACAGATGTCCTCAAGGGGATGTTTTGTCACATTTAGCTCACTTCTGAGGACAAATTTGTCCCTAAAGTACAGCAAAGTAAACACACATACACACACACACTCCTGTCAAGTGTAAAAAATGACTCTCACCAGTGCCCTTATAGTCATCAAAATTATTTTTAAACTTGTGATCTCGCATACACTTCAATCCATTTCCCCTAAACGCGCACAACCACATATATGCTGCAAATTAAGTGTTGAGGAAACACCACACTTTCTGTTTTCCCCTGTATTCTCTCAGTCATCAGGAATATATTTAAACGTGTGATGTCTCATACCTTCTGTCTCTCATAAACACCCACAGAAAGACATGTGGAGCTCATCAGACATGAAAGGGCAACCACCGCACTTTTCCTTCCGCTTCTCTCAATCGTTAAGACTTTTGGGAGAAGCATCTTCATCGTCTCTCTGGTCATTTCTGCAGGTATGTACATCTCATTATATCTCAGCATTCTTCCTACTGCTTTCCTACCTTCTTTTCCGACCCTACTGCTACAGTACCTACAGGCCTGAGCCTCTAAATTGTCCTATTTTTGGAGAAAAGCCAGGCTCGTCAGTCATTTCTGTTTTGTCCATTATGAGAACACAATTAATTTTACTATAGCTCTTTGGTAGGGTCCAAAAGTCTGAGAGCTCTAAAGTGAAAATGCTTTTTTTTTTGTATTTTTCTAATTTCTAATTTTTCTCATCACAAATGATATCAAGTCAAAGCTTAACAATAAAAATGGCCTGAGGCCAGCTTGAGAGAGTTTAAGTGAACGGTCACTTTGTGACATATTGGATCAGAACTTAATAATCATGTACATGCATTCTTTTTACCCTAATTCTAAATTTTTTTTGGTGAGGATAATGATTTAAAAAAATGCTTTAATGTGTGAAAATGCATTATAAATATAAGTAATATTTAAATAATTACAAGGCATATTAATAACTTTTGCCAGCTGTACAGGAACCTGCGGTTTCCGTTTAAAGAAGTCTGACTGAATAAATACGCAAATATGCAACAATATTGAAAGAATGACAGTTTCACACAAAGATGTTTCAGTTCCTAACTCAAAGTTAATGTGTTACTGCCGAGGGCAGACAGTGTGTTAACCTTTCTAACCTCTATCTATATTACACACATTCTCACACACGCACAGGAAGTCATTTATCCAAGCACACTCATTAAGATTTCCATGTATTAGCATTTAGCAGTTGCTGCTGGGCAATGGTGCTGCGATCGCTCGTGTTTAGAGATGCAGATGTATTAGAGCGCCGTGGTTTAAGGCGCCTGCCCGTGGCTTAAACAGCCTGGCGACTGAACCAACCAGTTCCTGATTACCGGGCCATTACCCCAATTACACTGCTGCATACAGCCACAGGGGCCCGATCGCTGGGTGAGCGCGTGTGTTCACTGATGTGTGTGTATTTGTTTACCTGTTCGTTAGCTGGGAGTTATTCAGCTTCATTAGTGAGCATCCATGCTTGCTGAAGTCGTAATTGCTGTGTTTTCCCACCACAGTCCGCAGCCACATTCCAAACTCGCCCCAACACAGGAGTGAACACACCCCTACACAACCCAGATATTCCAAGCATCCCAAAGCCAACAACCGCTCACCCCACACATCCACAAATATCTGAGATTCTAGCAGCATGGTGCAGACAAAAAAGCATATTTAAGCCCAAACCGAGTCCATGCGTTGGTTTTCCAGGAAGTGCCTAAAACCTTTAATTACACACTCGATAAAAAGTCTTTAAAGTGACTGAGTTATTGCGACCTAACAAGAGAATCTGTGGCTTTGTCCTGTGCCACAACACCCACTCCATTATCTGCTATAAAAATAACAATGTGCTGAGAGAGAAAGAGAGAAAGTGAGGGAAGAGAGAGAGAAAGGAGGACAGTAATGATCATTACAGACGTCCATGTTGTCCTTTTCTGCCATGAATGCTGCAGGGCGGGTGGGTGTCATTTTTTGTGTGTAATGTCTATACCGCATTGATTAATGCTATGCTCTTTCTCTCTCGTTCATTTGAAAGTATTGCTCATCTAGCTATTGGCCCGGCCCCAGTAAACACACTGCTGTATAATATCTGTGTGTGAGACAGCGAGAAAGCGTGCAGCTTATATTTGCAGCTTACATGACTGTCGTCATCATCACTAATCAGAGCACCAAGACGGAGCAGGACAGCAGACTATTGAAAGCCTGTTACAGACACAAGCCAAGACCGGTGTCTGCCTGTGTTTGAAGAGCCACTGCAAACCTCACTGCACAGTCGAGTCTTTCACACATGTATTATGCAAAGGGTGTAGATGACTCTTAGTGCGCACTGAATGTTTTTTTTGCTTGTATTATAATTTGGGTCAGTGACTTGATGCTCATTTTTAGCTGTTAATGTGTTCAGAAATGCATTAGAAATACAATTCGTATATACAGTGGTTTTAGTAAACCTGAGGAGCATGTTCTTTTAATTGAATTTTGAACTAAAAAAAAAAAAATGAAAGTGATTTGTTGTTTATAAATATTTGAAGTCAAATCAAATTAAAGACAGTGCATTTAAAATGTGTCAAGATTGACGAGTCATAGTGGTATGAATTATTAATTCATCATAATTGTACAGAAAAAGCATAAAAAGCAAATATAAAAACATTTAGGAAAATATTAAGATACTTTAAGTAATATTTTTAATGTTTAAATGGAGTCTCTTATGCTTATCAAGGCTTATTTATTTGATCAAAAATAAAGTAATATTGTGAAATATTTTTGTGATTTCTAATATTGCTTTCCTTTTTTAATATACTTTAAAATACTATTTATTTCTGTGACCCAGTGATATTATTCCAGTCTGCAGTGTCACACGATTCCTCATAATATGTTGATTTATTAACAAACTGTTTTGCTGCTTAAGATTTTTTTTGGAAGCTGTGATACTTTTTTCCTTTCATCAATAAATAAATAGTTAAAAACCATTTATTCAAAATAGGAATCGTTCTAACAATATAGGTGTCACACAAGCGCTGGGTACTGATCCCAGTACAGCCGTCTTCACACACCTCTAGTAACCCAATTAGGTATTGATGACACCTGTGTTCAATGATGCTCCCTGCATAAAAGCTGAGAACACCAGAGCGAAGACAGCTGAGTTTCAGGTAACATTCTAAACTCATCTCTTCTTACCCATTGGAACGGTTGACTCATGTTATGACTAAGGTTAAAGCCTTGTCAGGATCTCTTCACTTCCAGCACTAATCTGCTCCGAGCACCTGGATTTTAAGAGTACTGGACCTTCATGTTCTAAAGGATAGTTCATGGACAAAGATAGCGATCTGGAGATTGCCAACGCTGAGCGAGAAAACCCCTTTATGAGTGTTATGTGATTGCTAACCTGATTACTTGCCTGTGTGCAGTGAGACTGTGGAAGACTTTACGATCAGAGGATCTTCAGCTTCACTGGCGACTTTGATCTCACCTCGTCTACTCACCTGTTGCACTACTATTGTCAGACGATTGCAGGATCGCCAACACCATGTGAGAAAACCCTACTGTTATACTTACCATGCTACTCACCTGTCTCTCTCGGTCCTTATTCAAGAAAAGCAACCGTATGCCTCACGAAACCTGCAAGTTACAAATGAAGGACTTATGTTAAAACGATCTTGACTTTCTGTTTAATAAACCTGCTTTGATTTCACTTACCTTGTGGCACTTAGCCATGTCTGAGCGCTACAATGGGTCTTTACTATCACCTTTTCTCAATTTTAATACAGCCTTTCTGACAAAGAAAGAGTTTATTATTATTATTATTATTATTATTATTATTATTATTTTATTTATTTTTTTAAAGGAAATCTCTGACCCCAAACTTTTGAACTGTAGTGTGTATCTATGGTAAATTCTATTTTGAATAACTTATGTTATTGAAGAGAGTGCCACAGGTCCCCCAAAAAACACTCTTTCCAACATTGATTATTAATCCGCATAATAGAACGATTTCTGAAGGATCATGTGACACTGGAAGCTTTGCTTCACAGGAGTAAATTATATTTTAAAGTATATTAAAATAGAAAATGGTCTTTTAAATTACAATATTTCACAAAACTACATTTTCTTTAGCATTTTTTCAATCATATATATATCCTTAAGCATAAGAAACTTCTTTTAAAAACCTTACTGATCCCAAACTTATGTCTGTTTTGTTTATTTGGGAAATCTGTGAATTGTCAGTCAAATGTGGCGTTTAGAGTCCCATGCCATCTCATTTTAGTCTTTTACACACTGCGCCTTTTGTATAGTGTAGAATTTATTCAGCTTGTTTTGTTGTGCCATATTGTTCTTGCACTGTCAATCCACTCCAATTCTACAGAAGAAATGGCCGCTGCTGATTTTCTGCAATTTATTTGCGCACACAATGCACTAGTCTTGTCTTTTGTGCCTGCTGAACCGTTTCAAAATGTGTTTCTGAACGATATGACTTGTGCTAGACAGCTGAGCAAAAGTTAAATTCCCAGCTCGCTCTGAATGCAGCGCATCAATTTAGATGAACTTAATTAAACAATCATTTGATGTGATTCATTTGATGTTTTCATTGCAAGGGCCAAATTTACTATGGATTCAAGCATGATTTCATCAGTGGCTTTTCACACTGTCCAGTTTTCAACGTTCACTCTCTCGCTCTCTCTCCAAACGAATACCACCACAACCTCAATAACTAAAAACATAAATCAAACGCTGATCTAGCGTCATAAACACCTGCTCTCCATAAAATGTAATGAGTCCACTATGCCGATAAAAGCTATGTGTTAAAGGCCCTGACATTTCATAAATCAGCCAGATATTGTATTACTCCCATCATGTTTGTTTGCATGCACATACATGAGAAGCTGTGCATCTGACCATCACCCTTTTGTCACAGCTGCTATGGAGACAGAGGGCAGATCTGTCAGTGTAGTGTCATGGCAACCCTCTGTGGAGTGACAGCGGATCAATATGCAGTGTTAAGTCAAGAAACAGCGACGAGATGCATATGAGTGAAGTCTGTCATGAGTCCACTGACACTCAGACAAACACTGAATCAATGTCTAGTTCATGAAGAGTTCATCTCCTCCCTTAAACTCTCCCTTTATCTAATATACAGAGACAGAGATGTCGATTTGTGATGTTTGAAAGTGTGCCCTGATTAAATATCTGGGCCGGTATCACTTATGAGAATAGATCTATTGGTACTACAAGAAATGTGCTCACTTTGGTTCTTATAATACTTACTATTGAGACATTATCATTAATATGATTGAAATGGATGTTTATGTCATGCTTTCCTTTTTAAAACAAACAATAAAAGATGTGTACTTAACTAAAAAAATAAAAGAATATAAAAATATAGAATGTAAATTACTATAGGATTGATATCAAATAACTAATTGTTTAGTGTCATGTTTGTTTTAATTTGCTTAAACATATTAGCAGAAAATGTTCTTTCTTTTCTTTTAAAGGTGAATGTTAAGCTGTTTAATCAAAAAAAAAAATATAGAATTTTTTTTATAAACCATTTAACATATGACTATTTTCATTTGAATTTGAAAAAAAAATTTTTTGTTGTTTTTGATAACAATATTAATTAAGTCTTAAGACTTAATTAATCTTATCTAATCTTATCTTTCTATCTATCTATAATATAATAATTGATTTCTACTGAAATTAAAATAATATTATCTTTATATATTTGTGTAATAAATAAATAAGTTATAAATAAATTTTAGGTTAAACAAAGCAAAATTACACACATACACATATACTGCATTTAGTGCTAGAACAGCTATATTATTTTATTATTATTATAATTTTCCATTTCTTTTTCAATAGAATATAGATTCAACAAAGAAAATTTGGATCTTTCCAAATACACTCTTGATATTTCTTATTTGGAATTAATTACTCAATACAATTAAACTTTCCCAAACTGAGAAATTTTGTAAAAAAAAAAAAATGCAATCATGATTTAAAAAAAATTCTCACTGTAATGATGGCTATTTAAAAAATGCTGAATGATATCTCTAAAATAACACAAGGCCAACAAAACACATTTCCTGTTTAGTAAAAAATTCATTTTTTATTAATATGACAGCAATAAAGAGATTAAGATGTGTTTTGGCGAACATGCCAAAGTGTGTTCTCCCCCAGCTCTTGTCAGAAAACGCTGTCACAGTTGTCATAGCTGATTATGTAGGCCATGAAGGCATTCATAACACTGAGTCGACATGGCATGTCAGCATTGAACAAATAGCCTATATGTTTATTTAAGGTTAAACTGCATTAGGTCAGAGACTGGCTGGAACTAGTCATTTTTGGAAATGTCAGGTCCATAGCAGCTATGGGCCTTATGAGTAATGTTTCTCGGACTGGCCTACAAACAGCTACAGTGCCTCAGCACAAAAATAATTTGAAAGGAATGAGGAAACAGGCCATCCTTTATAAAGCCATAATTGTTTCACCACACCTGCTGCCAGCTACCTGGTCATGTGACTTTTTACAAAAACAATAGCCAGAGGCAGGAACGTGGCACTACAGGTGAGCTCTGATAACCATCTGGGCCATAATGGTCGAAAGACGACTAAAAGATGACTCAATACTTGAGTCTGAGAAGAGTTGTCCATGAATTAATCTTATCTTTGTCTGTATCTGGAAGACAAATGTGCTAAATTTCTCTTGACAAAAGGCTGGAATGTCTGACTAGCGAAACTAAAATCCAAATACAAGTGACTACCCACCCCATCCAGTTTATACAAAGCATACAATCCGGTATTTCCTGTCCTGAAGCTAAGCTTCAACAGAAAAGGTCAGATTTTTAGACTGCCTACAGCACATACAAGCCTTATCTTTTAATATCCATAAAGAAATGGGTTAGCAGCTCAAATGGTCCGGAAGCTATAGCTAGATGTGCCCTACAAAAAGTGGAACAACTGGAAACAAGACATTTATCCAGCGTCCATTACGTTTGCAAACTGCTGACAGGAGGCTGAACTGCGAGAAGGAGTGTGCATGACTGTTTCTGGGCGGCCCGTTGATCCAGATTGACGTTTGTGCGATTTAGCTCGGCTCGGGTTGTGAGTGTGTGTTTGTTTGAAGCTCTAGAAGTCCTGCTGAATAAATAAGTAAGCGAGCGGCCGTCAAGCTTGATGAGGAGTTATTTCTGAAATACTGCATGTCGCAGAGCACCCTGCTCTGTTTGGGCTGCAGGGCATTCTGGGGGATCTCAGTTGGAAATGCTCTGGCCATGACCACTGTTAGATAGAGCAAGTACTGTCCAGTCATACATATCAAAAACTATAACTAACATGCAGAGAATTAGTTTCATGTTACGATGAGCAGATTTCTTGTTATTATTATATATGTAAATAGCCTATGTGTGTGTGCATATATATATATATATATATCAGTTTTGCAGAACATATTACCTTTAAAACCATAGCAGAATTGTTTCATATCTCTGTGTAACACAGCAGTGTTTAGTTTCTGAATGAATCTGCATTTTGAACACAGTCTATGCATTTTGAATGAATCGTCTGAATCAATGATTCAAAAACCTGTTCATAAACCTGTTTTTTTGAATGAAAGACATTTAACACTGCCTGCTGGCCGATTTACTTTAGAGTATTATTTAATTGAAAAAACAATACTAATACTAATAATATATGATTCTCAAGTGATCTTTTTTATGTTCTATATGTTAGGCTGTTGTAGCCTAAATGTTTATGTGTAATAATTTTTATGTTGAATCGAAAAAAATATTTCTAATGCTACAATTTGTAATGTCTAATTGATACTTTCTTATATAACATGAAACTAGCTTTAAATCATCTCTTGTAGTTATTTTCACAATTTATTTAGCAATTTCTTGCAATTAATTATATTAATTAATCAAAACATCATGTAATTAAAAATTTTAATGGACTTACAGCCCTAATATATATATATATATATATATATATACACACACACACACACACACACACAATAAATTCAAAATAGTGTAAAGAGATATTAAATGGATATTAATTGTGAGATTTAAGACAATTAATGACACAATTAACTGATTGAAGGGCCAGTAAAGATGTTTAGAGAAAACAAAAATCACAAAAAATGCTGATGCATCACGTTATTACTGTTTTTACAGATAAAAAAGAGCACCATAAATTCTCAAATCATACCTAACCTAAACCCTCAAACAGCAGTGTATATAAAATGGGTGCAGAAAGTACTGCTCTATTATATTGCAGCCATTTGCAACAAGTTTTTCACATCCTCTGCCCTTCCTCCTTGCAGATCCTGTCCAGTTCAGTCAGGTTGGATGGCAAGTTGTAAGGTCTTATATAGACAGGTGTGTGGCTTTCCTTATCAAATCCAGTCAGTATAATTAATCACAGCTGGACTCAAACGAAGGTGTACAACCATCTCAAGAATCATCCGAAGAAATGGACAGCACCTGAGTTAAATATGAGTGCCACAGCAAAGGGTCTAAATATGTAGGACCATGTGATATTTCAGTTTTTCTTTTTTAATGAATCTGCAAAAATGTCAACAATTCTGTGTTTTTCTGTCAAGATGGGTGCTGTGTATACATTAATGAGGGGGATAAAAAAAGAATTTAAATGATTTTAGCAAATGACTGCAGTAAGATTGAAACATTTAAGGGGGTCTGAATAGTTTCCATAGCCACTGTATACAGTACATACATACAACTGACCAATACAGTACATTAAACTGGCAGACTGATAATAGCCTCCTGAAAGATAGATTGTTGTCAGGCAATCTGACTGGCTGGTCACTGAATGTGCTGTAGGCAATTGTGAGTGTGCCATCTGAGGCTGACACTACATGTACCTTACCCATCAATGACTGCAAAATTGTACCCGCCATCACACAAGCACACATTAGAGCACGGCGGTTTGACTTTGCGATCACGCAGTGATGCTGGCATGTCACCGCTCCACAAAAGCAGCACGAGCATTTGTTTGTGTAGAGTGGTCTAACTCTGCCCTTTCCAGCTGCAGAAATGAGACGAGGACAGGGGCTTCTGAGAGAGATCAAGAGCCAAAAGGCTATGCAATGAAGGACAAGAGAGGAGAGAAGGAGAGCGAGAGAGGAAAAAGAGAGGGGGGGAGCAGTGTCATCTCTCTGCCCGCTGGCCTTCCCAGCTGTTGTTCTTTCTTTCTGCTTTCCCCTTCACATTTCATCTGCCTTCGCCCCACCACAGACCCCTCGTTCTCTCGTTCTCGGTGTCTCTCTCTTTCTCCCCCATGCACGTTCTTTCCTATTTTCCTCCGTGACTCAGTGAAACAGGTCAAGTGTTACTGAATTTCCCCTCCAGCTCAACCTGCCTAATACAAGACATGACTCTATTTAAAGGGATAGTTCACCTAAATATGTATATTATGTCATTATTTACTCACCCTCGTGTCTTTCCAAACCTGACTCTTTCTATTCATTGATCTTCACTGCATGGATGAAAAAACACCAGAATGTTTTTTAATATATCCACAAAAGGTGTGGAATGACATGAGGGTGAGTAAATAATGACACAATATACATATTTAGGTGAACTATCCCTTTAATTGGGCTTCTTTGTACTTTTTGGAGCTTATAGGCCGTGGTATTTGTCTATTTTCAACGCAAAGTTGCAAAAGCTTGAAATGACATTAGGGTAAATAAATAAAACAGAATTATAATTTTTGGTTCAACTAAACCTTTAATGGAGCATTATTTTCATTGTCAGGGGTTGGTAGTCCATAGTTTTCTATTAATTTTCATCCTGTAATGGGGTGAACCATCTCTTTAACACATTCACACAGCACAGAAAAACTCTCAGTCGCAGATTGTATAAATTGAGCTCGTCGTTACCGGCCCATCACATTTTTGTAATCAGCCATCAGTGCTTCATTTGATGTGTGGTCCATATTCACACAAGGGCTGTGGAATTGACTCTGCAGGGAAGCAGACGGGCTGAAGTGTCGTCCAGTACAATCATACCCACGAATATGGCTCATGCAGTCAATTGTGTGTGTGAGCGTTGAAGGGTGACAAGATGTTTGAGTATTGCGCTGTGGAATAGATACACAGAGTGGTGTGCAGCATGTCATTGCAGACCCATTATTTGATGGTGCGGAAAAGATTGTGTGGTGGAAACAAGCTGTAAATAACTGCTGTTGGAGTGTAGACTGTTTAAAGTAAACAACCTGCATTTTAAACACCATCTTTTGCATTCTCTGAAAGTGGCATGAATGTTTAAACCTGATGGACCTGTTTTATTCGAATGTTTTAAATAACAAAAGACGACTTTTAATGAATGTGACCTTTTGAGGATAATGTAAGCAGTTACCAAAGCACCGTAAATTTAATGTGAATGCAAATGAAGGAAAATCACTGATTCAGTCTTGTAAGTACAGAATAGTTCTAGAAGGTAATTAATCTGCTTATTGAATTTCGACATCTGAATTCTCTGACGATTGCATCTTTTTAACCTATTTATGTTCCTAAGACAAAATAGCCATTAATTTTATGCACTCCAGTCTGATCCAGTTCAAAGATAACTGATATATTTCTGATTTCTATATTTTCTATGAGAAAATTATATCAGTGTAGTTCATTGCATTTCGCTCAAAATCTCACGGTCAAATCTTATTATCAAGGTTCTGGTGGCCTAGCCAGTCTCCAGGCCTAAATCCAATTGAAAATCTTTGAATGGAACTCTGTGTTGCTCAGCGACAGCCCCGAAATCTGTGAGATCTAGAGAAGATCTGTATGGAGGAGTGGGCCAAAATCCCTCCTGCAGTGTGTGCAAACCTGGTGAAGAACTACAGGAACCGTTTGACCTCTGTAATTGTTAACAAAGGCTTCTGTACCAAATATTAACATTTTTGTGATCAAATACTTATTAGACACAGTAATTCCCAAATAAATTGTTATTGACCTCACTGCATATATATATATATATATAGAGAGAGAGAGAGAGAGAGAGATTATTAGATTTTTTTTGCTAACTTTTTTATGGTCACTATGTCTATTTATCAAAAAGAATGTAAATCTTTGGTGTTCTACATGAAAACAACAGCATGTGGGTTTGGAAAGGACATGACCTTGTGTAAATAATAAATGTTGATTTCTGAATGAAATACTCCTTTTAACATGAAGAGTGTGAGTTCAATGACAAAAAACAGTTATGTGCTACCCTAAAATGACTAACCATGTCTTTAATATTGTAATGCACAGTCTTCCTCGTGTCTGGATGCTGGACTGGGCAGTGAAGTGTTCAGTGCAGTGGATGGTTTTGATGTGATATCGAGCAGTGGAGTGTATGTCTGGACTAGTTGTTTAGCGTGGAGGATAACGATGCTGTGGAATGATTGGACCGAGTGTTTGAGCCAGTCAAGCAGAAGTGAGCAGCACTGAAGCTGCAGAAATGACCAAGACAAGGGAAGAGAAGGGAAAACGCGCTCTGCTGGGTTGTCAGATGGATTATTTCAAAGCATCCCACACTCATTCATCCACATCACTTCATCACTATACACAACCTCTCCGAAATGAAAGAGAGAGGGATGGGCGAGAAATGGGAGGAGCTGTAGACAGAAAGTGATACTAGAACAGCAAAGAGGAAAAAAAGAGCAATGGCTCTCCAAAACGTTAAATGATTCTCCCCAAAGATTAAAACTGTTACTGTACTCACCCTTTTGTTCCATCATTTCCTCTGTGGAGCAGAAGGAGATATTTTTAATTTCAAGCAACAAATTTTAAACTTCAAAAAAGCCACAAAAGAACTATAAAAAGTATTATGAAATCATTCTTGTAAATGAATTGGTTTGGTCCGAGTCGTAAAAACACTCTGGGAAGCCTTTCCCAAAGGCCATTGCTAGATAAATATGGTCACAAGATTTGTGGTTAGCAGTCCAGTGCTTCAGTGTTTCCCCGAAACCATAATTCCACCCAACGTTTGCAAACAGCATCACAAGGTTCGGAAATACAACATAGCTTATAGATAATGCTCTTTTTCAAAATAAGGAAGCTAACAGTACAATCTGTATCTTTCTTTCCTCATTCTATATATATATATGCAAGTTTTCTATATAATTCTATATTTTTTTATTTTGTTAAGAGAATTAAAGTGCTGTTATTGAAGAATACACTAGTGCTAAGTATGGTGTAATCTGCAATTTAATCAGAAATAAAGTACACAGAGAGCAGAGTATTCCTCCTTTTAACTTAAATTAGTAGAAGTTATTACAGTTATTGACAGTTCTATGTTGTTGAAACAACGGAACAACAAATTTGGGACAAGGTTAGTAGTTTCAGGAAAACTAAAGCATGGTAGCTGTGTTTTCCCATCCCAAACACCATCCAGGAAAATTTAAGAAAATTGATTTGGTTTAAAGACTCCTTCAGACTATTATTTAGCTCGTGGGCCACTTTTTGAAGCTTAAAAGCTTCTGTCCTTATTAACTGTAATTGCACTGGTAAGAGTGACCAGCGCAGTCTTGATTTATTTTTCTTTTTGTGTTCTGAGTAAATGATGTGGGTGAATAAATGATTAATCATTCCTTTAATCTTGCTTGTAGATATACAATATAATGCAGGTTCAGTGTGTGGGATAGTGCATGAGAGGGGTGCTTTGTGTATCATTAAACAAGAGTGGCAATGTGTGCTTGTCTTTTGGAAGAGGGAAAAAGTGTGTGTGTGTGTGTGTGTGTCCGTTCAGAATGCACTGAACACTAACAGTCGTCCTCCTTTCATCTCACGCTCTTTTGCAGGTGGGCCGTCTCTCAGGGGAGGGGACAGACCGAGTGAGAGACTAGAAGACAATTTACAAGTCTTCTACACACCAAAAAGCAAGAAACACACCATTTTTGGTATACATAAAACCTCAAGTCTGTCCCGTCCGTGTCCTGTAATAATTCTGCTGTAGCTGCAGAGGTCCACTCATGTAAAACCTCTGGGATCTCTTCCTCATCACTCATACAGGCTACTTTTATTTTCCTGTGACAACCCAAATGTCAGCATTTGAGACTAGGACTACTGCTGCCTTCTAGTTGTTTGAGAGTGATCACGTTTATGAGAGGAATGCCACCATAATGCTGTAATTGCTAGCGGGTTTTTCTGGAAGCTCTGACTTTCTGAGTTTGGGGTGTGTCATTTTAAGGATAATGGCAGAAGCAAATTGGTATTGGTCTTGTTCTCTGTACTTATGTACTTATGGTGACTATATTTTGCGCAGTTCATGAAGATTAGAGTCACAGAAAATTGAAGGAGAGCGGTTTAAGATGTTTCATATGCAATATTTGTCACATGATTGTTATGAAAGGCCGGTATTTAAAGCTTGTTTTGATACAGTAGATATAGATGAGAAGTCACACTAGTGAATTTCTATAGCATAAAATCATTTCTAAGAATTATTAAATGAAGCATTTTTCCAAAAAGTTAGCTGTGAGCTACAGTTTGTCCGATACGTCGAGGGTAAGCTGTGCATTTGTGTGTGTCTAATATGCTTAAAGCATCAATTACACACCTAATGTGCATCCTTTCTGCTTCATTTTGTTTCACTAGAGCTGCAAAACCTTCCAGTCTTTGTCGGTAAGTAAAAAACAAAGAGACATGAAAATTGGCCACTGCTTCCACTCATTTCAGATCTTGAATGCACATCATAACCACGACTCATAAGTGGGAACTCAAAGGAGCGTACCTGACAGAAAGAGAAAAATAAAGAGCGGAGAGCAGATAATGGTTACAGAGTCAACACACAGAGTACCGCTGTTACTATGGCTACCTCTCAGATCCAGTCTATATCATCAACCCTGCTGATTGATTATGTGTTCTGTCCCCACATGTAGCGCCATCAACCAATCATTTTGCTTAAATGTCAGTGTGTGTAAAAGGTCACTGGATCTTCTACCCATGGTAACAACCCCATCACAGAAGAGCGGTAAACCGAGCGTGAATGGCTCTCCAGTACCAACTGATCAATCATCCATAATCAAACCAATTGATAAGGTCAGACAGGCCACCAGGAGAACCCCCGTCGGGCCTAATCTATCTATTCATCTGTTATCTGTGTGTAATGTCGTAGCCTCCGGGTGCCCACGGGAGACGAGGGATACCAGACGATCCTCACAGCCTGACAGCTCAGGGCAACGCGGGTCAATCCAATCTCCCACTGAGCGCGGGTGCGTGCGCACACATGTCCAATTCACCCAAACACTACAGATGACGGAAGTGTCAGGGCTTCAGGGCCAAATCACACCAGCGCATCCCCACTTTTTACTCGAGTCTTCAGATCAGACTCTTCGCTCGCTATTAACTGTGCATTCATGTATGAGGAATGTGACGGGCGTTAAATAGAGCTTTTGTGTGTGTATGGGTTTTTTTTTTTTTAGAAAAGTGCAGGGGTTGGTGCATGATATCATGAACCCGGTCCACCACGACCGGGCTTGTGCTTTCAGTCACAGCTCTAAAATGACATTGTGTTTCCTTATTCTGACATCATTTCCAACTTTAACATCTGTCTCGTAGCACTGTGAACTCCTAAACCTCAAGGGGTGCGATATGACACTGTTTTATTTAACAAAAGGCACAAAGTGTCTAGTGTATGTGTGTTGTTCTGATGGAAAATATGACACGGGTTTTACAGTAATCTAGAAGTTTTAATATAAAAATTCTTTATTATAAAAATTACATTTATAGCTTCCATATAGCATATATGCCTGGCATAACTAGTTAAAGAAGTATACAAATTTGATATTACTTACACTACTGGTCAAAAGTTTGGAGTTAATCATTTTTTTTTTTATTACGTTTACTCACAAGGATGCATTAAATTGCTTTAGGAAATAAGAACTTTTACTGTGTGACAGTAAAGATATGTTTAAAAAGGTTTTAATTTACAGTAAATGCTGATCTGAATAACTTGTATTCTATCTGGAAAAACACATCTATAAAATTCAAAATATGTTTTGTTCAAAATGTGTTCAAAATAATAGCAGTGTTTTTTAAAATGCGAGTAAAGCTCAGAATATTTTTATTTCCATTTATTGGGAACACATTATATTTTACATCAAAACATGAAGAAAAACAATCAATATTTTAATTTCTTTACAGAAAATGACGGAAAAAATTATATTGGGCTGTTAAAAAAATAGCAGTGTCTGCCTTTTTCAGTACAAACTCAAATTTTTACTTCACAAAACTGAAAAAACTTTAAGATTTAGCTTTCCCGTGAATCACTAAACTAATATTTAGTTGAATAACCAGTTTTTAGGAACTGCTTCACATCTGTGCTGCTTGAAGTCAAACAACTTCTGGCACTTGTAAACAGGTATTCCAGCCACGGATGATCTGACAGTTCCTCTGTATTTCTGAGTTTTGCCTCAGTAACAGGATTTTTGATGTCACCCTACAAGTTTTCCATTGGGTTAAGGTCCAGGGACTGGGCTGGCCACTCCATAACCTTAATTTTGTTGGTCTGGAACCAAGACGCTGCTCGCTTACTGGTGTTTTTGGGATCATTGTCTTGTTGAAACACCCATTTCAAGGGCATTTCCTCTTTAGCACAAGGCAGCATGACCTCTTCAAGTATTTTGTTATAAGCAAATTGATCCATGATCCCTGGTATGCAATAAATAGGCCCGACACCATAGAAAGAGAAACAGCCCCCTATCATGATGCTTGCACCACCATGCTTCACAGTCTTCAGGGTGTACTGTGGCTTTAATTCAGTGTTTGGGGGTTGACTGACAAACTTTCTACGGCCCCCAAACACTGAATTAAAGCCACAGTACACTCTGAAGACCATGAAGCATGGTGGTTTGTATTGAAAAAGGCAGACACTGCTATTTTTTTGAACAGCCCAATATCATTTTTTCCGTCATTTTCTGTAAAGTAATTAAAATATTGATCGCTTTTTCTTCATGTTTTGATGTAAAATATAATGTGCAGTGTTCCCGATAAATGGAGATAAAAAAATTATAAGAATTCTGAGCTTGACTCACGTTTTAAAAAACACTGCTATTATTTTGAACACAACTGTATATCTAGATTTCCAGAAAAATACGGAGCAGTACAGCTGTTTTAAACACTGATAATACAGTAAGAAGAAAAGTTCTTGATCAGTAATTTAGCGTATTAGAATGATTTATGAATTATTTATAATGAATTTACTCAGTAGATCATGTGACACTGGAGTAATGGTGCTTTGCTATCACAGGAATACACTACAGTTTACAACACATTCAAATAAAATTATAAATCAAAAACGTTATAAATTAAAAACAGTATTACTGTTTTTACTTTACAAGCCTTTTGAATGGTGGTCTACGTTGGATAAAAGAGTTAAAATTTAAAATAGGATTTTAATATAATTTTGATTACCCAAAACTACATCTGGTTTTACCAGAATATAGATACAAAAAACAAATTATTGTCATTGTGACAGATTTGCAAATGATGGTCATACCTACTACTGACTATCCTGTACAGTATTTTTTTCTGATACTGTAAGGGTTGTGTAGAAATCCAGTAGTAGTGGTAATCCATACTAAATCCACCAAGATGAAGATGGCAGTATTCCGCCGGTCATGTGATATCAGCATGGCAACCTCCATTAAGTGACTGGCCTCGTATAAAATAAATCAGCTTTAATTTAATTACTGATAAGACTGAGTCTCTTCTCACATCATTATCTATTATCTGAAAGTGAATTGACTAAATACGCTGTAAATCCTCCTTATATACAGGTTTGGAATGGCAAGAGAGTAAATGAATTTTCATTTTTATGTGCACTATCCCTTTAAGGCTGAATCGTTAAACAATGGGAAAAAAAATGACCAAGTGCACCTTGAAGATCACATCTGTGTTAGGTCATGATTGTGTCTCAGGACAAGTGGAACACACCATTACACAGTAACATAAGGCTATTATCATGATACATTCAGCTAGAGTTGGGAAGAGCGAGAGAGACAAACTAAGAGAGGAAAGAGGCAGCTGGTCTTCACTCCAGGTTGCAACTCAGAGCAATTAGAGCAGGCAGATGGCTAAATGGTCGAGAGAAAAAAAACCCTCCAACTCCAAACGACAGTGACAAGTGTGCCAGGAGCAGAGATTATGACCCCGTCAACTGAAAGAGAAAGAGAGGGAAAGGACGGAATGTAGGGCACAGCTACTTCTGGAGGAAAACGTCTGTTGTTGCATTAACAGGCACATTTCTATCAGGGTCACCTGCTAATACACACACACACAGTTCTGCCTGCTGAATACCTTTATTATGACACCAGCTCTTTCGGTTTCACTCCCCCTCCTTTGCAAATGTGCTCTCGGTTGAATTTTAACCTGTTGAGATATGAGATCTGTTGCCTTTGTGTCAACAGAGAGGCTTTTTCTGGAGAGCAGAGTTCCTGTAGGGCTGAACAATGCTGTGGCTGTCAACTTTATAACCTTAAGGGAAGAAACTTGACATGAATTCCTTTGCTTTTTATAGTGCGTGTGGTTTATTTCTGACTTGCATAAAAACACGTTTGTTTGCCGTGTTGTTACATAGTAGCAGCGGTACATCTGAAAGCGTGAAACGAGGAAATGACGACAAACATTTTACAGAAGAAAAGGTTTCATAGAAGGCGTTTTTGATTTTGTCATCAGTATCATTATCATGATTACTTATAAACTCAATTGTCAATAAAGGTAACAACATTGTATTGGTTTAATTTTGCTCTATCGTCAACAAAAATACTATGTTCGATTATCTAAGATTATCTGCCTATGAATAAACCTGGATAAAAATGAAAATGTCAAGAATATGCTATAAGCAGAATAAGTAAAAAAATAGAGCTTTGTGTGGATGCTTTATGTGTCGCTCTCTTGCACAGCCCATTTAGCTCTATTTCAGCCGGCGGTGTTATCTGTGACAGGTGACTTATCAACACACACACACACACACACACACACACAGCTGAACATTCACAACCCAGCCTGAAAAACACTGCAGGAAAACAAGAGAGATTTGATTGAGCCCCGGAGCATTCAGCACAAACCAAGAACACTGTCAAATATCTGTAAGACTTTAATAAGCAACCAAATAAAAAAGACAATATTACAAAGACTGCGAAAACAGTGAGACAACCAAAATAAAACCTAAAAGCAACGCAAGGCGGTAGAGCATTCAGTAGCATAGATGTGTTTTCTGTGTCCATGAGAGTTCGAGAGCGCTGCTCAACAGTTTAAAGCACAAACACGTTACAGGCATCAATAAATCACTCAGAATAAAAACAATTAAAGCACAGATCGTCTTAAAAAAAACAAACTAAAATCAACCGATATGAAACTCAATAACATTTTACAATATGGTTCGCTATGCTAACATTAATGCATTGAGAAACAAAATAACATTTTTACAGCATTTATTAATATAGGTTGCATTTACAAATATATTTACCATTCCAAGTTAAATGAACAAACCAATGTATAACAAACAATCAACAGTAGACCATTTATAAATTAACATTAGATTAATAAATGCATTAAAAATAGTTATTTTGTTATACCTTATGCATTAAAAATGCTAACAAATTGAACCTCATTATAAAGCATTACCAGCTCAAAAAGTAAATAAAAATAAATAAAACAATGTATCCTTCATGCTCACAACAGTGAAGCACAATACACAAGGATGTGACATCACTGTTTAGCCTTATGAATATCATGTTTATATATTTATACTATATACACAGGAGGGATGGTTTGTGACAGTGACATTAAGGCTTTTAAATGTGCGTGTGTATGTGTTTACCAGGACTGGGGAACATCTAAACCAGACAAAACAAGGGACGACACCATCGGCATCCCATATTCACAACACAACCAAGGAAGGATACTTCCTTAATATTCTCAAGGCATCCGTTTCTTCATTACAGAATTCCTGGAGGAGACGTTGAGCTAGAAGGTCAGTGCGCTCTCCTCTAATGAGGAGCTAAAGCGTTCTGCTTCTCAGAGCACGAGTGACGAATTCACTTCCTCTACTCACACATTCACTGATCGCGGTCTGACCTTTCAATCAGGATGTAAACTAGGCCTGTTCGGCGGAGAGACTGACCACCCTTTCCGAGGTGAGAACAACTTCTTTCAGCGCCATTGATCCAGACGTGGCACTAATAGGGTCACTGAATCAAGACGGAAGCTCAGGGAAAACAACACTACGGTACCCACTATGCCCTCTGATGCTCTGGAACAGACAGGGACACTTATAGACTCAAGGGCAGTTGGTTTGACAGATGATTTAGAGGGAGAAAGAATATGTGTGTGTCCAGTTTAAATCACACTGTGTTCGTGTGCGGGACCCTGAGAGACTGGAGGAATAACTCACTGCCCTCGAGTCAGACACCACTTAACACGCTGACTCACTCTCACACACACACACTCCAACTACACCCCATAGAAAGCTTCCCCATGTGAATGTGTTCTGATCCTATATTACAGATGTAAATATGTGATATGTGCTCTCATATAGTACTGTACGCAACATTCGACCTGGATATTGACTTCGTCTCCGTATTTACAACATTTAGAAGTATAGACTTTTTCATTTTTAAGAAAAAATAAAATGTGTACATACAGTAGTTTACAATCACCTCACATCGAACAACACACACAATCTTTCACTCAGCTTCTTCATTTTATTTCCTATTTAACAAGGCAGTGTATTTCACCGGGAGAAGGAAACGATGGTAAAACGAGTGTGCGATGCGAACTGTGGCGTCTGAGGAGAGGTATATTTAGCTGTGTGGCCATGGTAACCCTGGACTTGGGTTATAGTTAAAAATATAGATTTGTTGATAACACTTTACAGTAAGATTTAACTCATTAGCAATAGTTAATGCATTAGGTATAACCATCTGCTTACTTTGAACAATATATCCACAGCATTTATTAATGTTGGTTAATGATGCCAATTTTGACATTCTGAAGATTCAACATTAGTGAGTGTATTATGTACAAACATTAATAATGAACAACAGTATATTTATAAATTAGATTAATAAATGCTGTGCAAGTATTGTTGCTTCAAACCAATATGAACAAACTGAGCTATATTGTAAAGTGTTATACGTGTGGCACACAAAATAAATTTAGTTGAATTTTTCCTTTCCGTCAGGGTTTAAAGTTTACTGAAAAACGCTGTTTTTATTGCTACAGCGGTCTGTTTTACCACTGAACACATAAGGAAATTGTACAAGGAAAAAACATCGCTGCCTTGAATTAGTCTTTTCCTGACTAAATGGATAGTGGGTGAGAACGAACATACCAATTGTGAACGTTTGATTTGATTTGATTAGCCCCGAAAAACCAAATGATTCACTGGTGAGTCATGTCACGGGATCGAGATACTGAGTGTTGTATAATAAGTGATCTGTGCATGTCATCTCGAGACGGATGAGCGTGTGAGGATAAATTTACAGGAAGGAAGGCTATGGAGGCGTGGCTGGTTATTAGTATTAGACACGACTGATTTAATCCGAGTGCATAACAGATCGAAAGCACTGGGCACGTTTGACTCTTCTTCAAAACCTAAACAACACGCAAGGACAGCTTCCATAGAGATGTACAGTTGGGCCGAGAGGCATGTGCTCTACCCAGGTCTGAAACCGGTTTAAGTGTAAAACCATGATCAATAAAAAAATAAAAACAAGTTAAAACTATTACACAACAGCACAGTGAATTTACATATATAACTTGATGCGTGTGCATGTCATATATATATATCGCGCAGTGTCATCATCTGCAGTTTCGTATTACTCAGAATGTGTCACCATGACAACCAGAGCAATAATTAGAAATGGAAGCCTGACAGTTTTGCATTTAGTAGTCTCTATTTACTTCACCCGATCCTTCAATGTTTTAATCTGTGCTATATCCAGCATATTAATTCAGCCGTTTATTAACTCAATCCATCCATTAATCCTTCTCTCATGGTATTTGATGCCATAATTTGTTTTTACAATAAAATGAATATTCGTTAAGAGGAAGAAATTCAATCCTTCTGGAAGAGGTCCACGAACACCCTCCTAGAACCTCTTTCTGCTCTCCTCTTACACATAGACTGCAGTCCGAGAAATCACGGAGCCGTCCCTCTGGGACTCCATGTCATCATCTATGTCATCATCATGTGGGCGGAGCTGTAAGATGGGTCCGCCCCCACCGAAATGATCATACCGCTCATCCTCTTCTTCCAATTCGTCAAATTTCTTCCTCTCTACCTCGTCCATCTCTCTACTAAGCAGGATGTCCTCCGCTGTGTGAGTGTGTGTGGTCTCGAGCAGAGCCACGCCCCCCGGGTGCATGCCCTGATTGGGCGATTTCTCGTTAAGCCCCACCTCTCCTCTGTAAATGGGCGTGTTGTTGTTTCCGTTATTTCCGGTGCCGTTTTTGCTGGATTTGGCAGATCCAAAGAGGCGGGTAAAGGAGTCGTAGGGAGCACCGGCTGGCTTGCCAGTCCCACGGTAACCATGCTGCTGGCGGCGGTTATGGAATACCAGGAAGTAGATGAGGACACCTAACAGTATGAAGGCCAGAATACACGCGAAGATCACACCTGCAATCACGCCCGCGTTTGAGGGGGGAGGTGGTTGTTCTAGAGACAGAAAGGTTATAAAAAAAAATAAAGAGAGAGAGAGAGAAAAGGAAAAAGAACAGAATTAGCCAGAATTTGATTCACGGAAAGGAAACAGAGTCAAACGTTTAAAGACCCAATGAAAACTCTGATTTGTGGTTTATAGTCCATGTGTATTATATTTAAAACTTATATTTTAGCAGACAATTATTGATTAGTCCTCATGTTCTAAACCGATTTCTGTCCAATCAAGTACCCAAAATATTTTTATGATAATGATACAAGTCTTTCAATATACCCTGTAATGGTGGACATCTTTATTGTATTATCTTTATTTATTAAGTAAACAAATAGTTCACTGAACCAGTTCACTAGACACCAAAAATATATTATTCTTTGTTAGAAAATTTGTGTATATGTGTTTTACAAATGAATCCCTTTTACAACCCTTTGCCTCTACTTCTTGTAAATGAGACTAGCATGCCACACAAACAACATGCCCATTTCAATTAGTCCATCATTACAGTGTCCTGCATGCCTTAGTTCATTCAGTGACTCCCAGAGTATTGTTAAGACCCAAAATAGTTACTCGTTCAACGAAAAGCATGTTTAGTATGTCCAGCCCCCCCCAAATTGAGTGCGTAAAACAAGAACAATTTGTTTACTACCAAGATTCAAGAAAAAACCACCACACTAAATCATTCAAGCAATAGAAAGTGATTTCATGGGATCTTCACAAGCCAGGGCAAAACTATTTCCAGTTCCTCATGCCCAGTCTGTGTTTAAATGCTAATGTGTGTGTATACGTTCAATCACATTGAATGCCTGTGGGATGGTGACATTTCTGTGCAATTCCTTAAGGGGAACGACTTTCCATAAGGCCAGTTTGTAGCATTCACACTTACAAAAGCCAAATAAAGAGGGAAACACAGCATCAGCATGCAGCCTCACATAAAACAGAAAAAAAGAGGATGATGGACAAAGGAACGGATGGCTGGTTGATGGATAGATAGACGAATGGATGAGAGGAAGGAAGGCGTAAGAGAGGAGGCTGGGATTGACGGGGGGAGACAGCAGACAGACGCATCGGCCTTGAAGCCACAAACACACAGCAGCACACAGCTTCTTCCTCAGTGCCCGGCGAATGCGTGTACGAGATGAAATGAGTGTGCCAAGACGTGACTAGCACTGCTGAAAGAGAGCAGTGCATGTGTTAACACCCAAAATAAACACCACCTTCATTTGGAACTCTTACATTTTTCATTGACTGTCATCGGTTTTTCCTTGCGCATCTTGCACAGAAACACCTAACGGCAGGAACACAATCGTGTCTGAATGCCTCGGTCGCCGTGTTCTTGTTAGCCACCCACTGTGGCGTACTTCTCTCTCCCACACATACACCTCTACCTCCCACTGTTTCAGAGTGAGCGTGTTGTTCTGATCTTCGAGTCAATCTCTCACTGCCTGCCTCTGAATTATACATGACAGTCTGATCATATAGCAGCCACACACACACCCACGGAACTACATGGCTTCATTAGCGGAAGATTTCACACTCACAAACAGCCACAGTGGAGTGCTTGCCCGTGCCGAAGCCGCTGACACAATGCCAGGGTGTTGGCACACGAGCATGCTCCGAGCGGTTTGCAGCACGTCGCTATGTGGTTTCCAGGGTGTTCGGAGTCATTTCTAAAGAAGACCAAGATCAAGTAATAGAACATTTTTCATAAGTAATTATATTGTCTACTGCTCGACTAAACTGTAATACACACAAAAAGACATTTTACATACATTTTCTGTTCCATAAGAAAGAGGCAGCATAAAGCTGGCAATAAGTAAATATTCACAATGTTTTTTTAATTAATCCATGTACGTTTTATTTAAAAAAAGTCAACTACAAGCTCACATTCACATCTGATTTGAGTTCCATAAACAACCGATAGGCAGCATCAATTCTGTGTCCTATATTTCCCCATATAATTAACTTCACTCAGATTTATGTCACGTAATGGTACCACTACTTCTGTAAAAAGTCGCTTAAAGGAATTAATTCATCCAAAAATAAAAATGCTTTTATCAGCGTACCCATTATCATGCTACTGCAAGGTCAGAGGGGTTCATTGTTGATTTGGACAAAAGGTTTGGTGGAAATATCCATTTAAAAGGTAAAGTTCACCAAAAAATGAATAGGTCACTAATACTCATGTCATTACAAACACTTAAGACCTTCATTCATCTTTGGAAAAGCAGTTAAGCAGTTAACAATATCCCACTGAACAATTGGTACTGGACGTTCAAAAGACGTCATAAAAACTTTCATTCTGGCTTGTCAGGGGATGTCATTTCAACGTCTGACAAAGGCGATTGTTCAGTGGGATAAATCACAATTTTTTTCTTTGCTCACAAAAAGTATTCTTATAGCTTCATAAAATTTACATTGAACAACTAATGCCACAAACTATTTTAATGATGTGCTTACTATCCCTCTGGGCCTTGAATGTTGTACAGTAGTTAATGGAGAGTCAGAAAGCTCTCAGATTTCATCAAAAATATCTTAATTTGTGTACTGAAGATAAACGAAGATCTGGAACTACAGGAGGGTGAGTAATTAATAACAGAATTTTCATTTTTGGGTGAACTATCCTTTTAAGCATGAGCAGCAGTTTAAAGCGATACCAGCTTGTGAACACCACTAACTATATATTGTATTGCCACTAATGTAGTCTCTTTATCTTTCTCTAAGTACTGGCAGTATATTAATAAACGTACATATTAGTGCTCTGCAAGACTCTAAGTGAATGGCTGAGTGGATGAATGCAGCTCACAGAGCTTTCCTAGACAGACGAGAGGGGAAAAAATGTCTCTGAATGGCTCCCATTCTCTGTTCATTTATTTTTTGTCACACCATTGGACAGGAGAGAGCAGGACAAGGCAGAGGAGGAGATTTTTTTTCCCATGACAGCTGGATGGAGAACATGACAGAATCTGCAGAGTTGAAAATGAATGATTGAGGAGAGAAAGAAAGAAAGAGAGAAGTGGGGGTTGAATCTAGGTTAGCCTGAGAGCAACATGAGGCCCGGTGTTGAGAAACGATTTGGATTCGTAGTCGGATTCCCAGCTCTGGCTCCAGTGGTGGAGCTACAAAACGTGCTCCAAGGTATCTCTGTACCACTCTCATGCTTTCAGGAGGAACACTGAGACAAGATCTGTGCAGGCCGACCTTAGTCACCATGGAGATGGCTGCCTGGGGCGAAGACAGCCACACGACTGAGAAGGTAGTGGCCATTTCATGGCTGTCAAAACGGCTGCACTTAAGCAGAACCACTTCACGGCTAAGCAACACTTCCCGCGGCGCTCCAAGGAACATATCTCCTCTTGCACCTGACTCCTACACCACACGCCGCAAACACCAACTGAACACAACTAATTTTGTCCGCACATGCACAGCACAGGCTGGCTTTGCATTACGGGCTTGATTAGCATTTCCCTTCCGCTGTTCCTTTGACAGGAGGATAAGAGGCCGGGAGCTGAAACAGCAGTGACAGACTTATCCTCGCCGAGAGCCTCTTTTGTGAGGAGATGGTTGGAGAAGGAGGGTGGGTAGCAGGTTTGGAACGCACAGAAGTGGTCCAGGCGAACAAAACAAAAGAGTTTGAAGCGAAGAGGATGAAAGTAATGCGAGCGGAAGAGAGGAGAAGAGTGAAAGGGATGCACGTGCGATGGGAGAGCTGTAGGTTCCCAACGGGGTAGAAATGCCACCAGCATTCATCCGCTCCACCCTCCTCTCCTGGTTCCGTCTCTTCCTGCTGGTCTTTTCTCTTGTTTTTACTCGGAGAGATTACGGGAGGAACCAGAAGAGGAGGGAAGGCGAGATGTTGTCAGTTTAGTGTTTGGAAGGGGAATGTATTTTTTTCCAAACGAGCAAAGATCTGCCTTCAGGCCACAGTGATCTGCAAGGACACGCATATGCAAGAGAGAGGGAGAAGGGGAACGGAGGAAGGAAGAAGGCTTTTAAATCCCAAGTTGTGAGAGAAAAGCACCTTTCCTCCACATTACCTAAGAGCTATTAGTCTTGCTCAGCACTAAAGCAGCTCAGTCCCTCCGCAGTCAACCATGTGGATATTTTATTCCATCAGCCTGTCACAGGACATCAGAACGGACCAGAAAAAGCGAGGAGAGGACAATTTTGCATCCCAAGACGGCCATCAAATGTACTGTGACTCTCACTTTAGTCGTGAAACTCTGGGATGGGCAGGAGGAGTTAACCAGCACTCACAAATCCAACCAACACCCATCTGAACATCAGTGATAATACAGTCAAAACAAATTGGTAAAAGAAGAATCTTAATACAATGAAAAAAAGAATGCCTAATAATTATTGATTTTGACAATAAAGATCAGATGGAGGAAATGGATGGATGAAAAGGATGGAAAAATTAAGGCTTTAATAGAAATGTAGAAAGAAAGCATTGATTTATATAACCCTATCATAATATGCTGGATAATGACCTGACAGTGAACCACTATAGTAGAGGGTCCAATAACATCTGTTCAAAAGTTTTTTTGTTATTGTTGTTGTTGATGAGATTCATATTTACTATAGTTTAATAGCTAATATTTATACTGCAAGGATTCAATAAATTCATCAAAAAAGATTTATTTTTCAATTTAATGCTATTCCTTTAAACACTCTATTCAAACGATCATAATATATCTAATTTAAACAAAATAAATAGCAAAAGTTATCAGCATTGATAATACAAAAAGAAAAAAAAATTATCAGCACATTAGTATATTAAATTGATTTCTGAAGGAACATTTGACACTGAAAGCAGTTGTGCTATTGCAGGAATAAATTACATTTTAAATTAATACTATTTAACAATATTACTATTATAACTGATTATTAAAAGCATGAACAAAAAAAATGACAGACCCAATGTGTGAGAATAAGCTATATAAACAACATAAACTTATGCATAGCTTGTGTTGTGAAATCGCCTGCATGCTGTAAGAGAAGCACTAATTGATTTTTGTGGAAAAAAACAAACAAACAATCTATGACTTAAACAGAAAACTATCAAAACACTGCTTGACTCCACCCAAATTCAGCTGCACTCAACCCCACCCAATCACAATAAAATCTGCAAATCACAAACGCACACAAGCTCCTCTCTTTAGAAAACATCCTTGAGTTCTACAATTCTATGGGAAATGTGTCGCATTTTCAGACATGTTTTACTAGATCAAGAAATCAGAGACTAAAGGACAATACACCACCAGGGAGTTAGGAACAGCTGAAGGCTGAGGGATGACAGTGCATGCGGGTGATCTTGAGGACACATAGAATGACGAACAAAACACATACAGACAAGAAAAGTGCCAACAAACTGCCTTATGTCTCAACTGCTTATCTGAAATTAGGTCTCATTTTTCCAACTACCGCCCCTGTCGCCACCTCACACTCACCCCAGTGGAAACGTGTGAGGAAACTGTAATCAAATACTATATAGACAGACTTACCCCTCACGAAGATGGTGACCTGATCTCTGCCGTATCCCAAACTGTTTTTGACCTCACAGATGAAGGTGGTGTTGATGGTGTCGTCCACTTTTTGCACAGTGAGCATATTTTTATCCACCAGCACTGTTTCAGGCATCAGTCCGGACAACCTGAGGGACAAAATCCAGACAACATTAGCACAGTGTTTCTGATAGAAAGCCTAAAGAAAAAAACTTAAAAGATCTCTTGACTAATAGCATGAAGTCTGGTCCACTTCGTAGCTTATTCTGGCCAAGAACTGCCCACTTAAAAGAAGCCATCTGAATCACATTTTACGTTTTTACATGGTATTAAGAGGAAGGTCCTTATTCCCAGATCTTGTGTCAAAGCCAGCCAATCAGAACAGAGAATGAGGATGTGCTTTCCATTTTTGTGTGCAATTAGCATCAGAGACTTCATCAAAGGACATTTGATTTCATTTCGGACAAAACCTCCATCATTCCTATCCTGCTCCTGGAGGGCCAGTGTCCTGAGTTTAACTTCGATCTGCCCCAACACATTTGCCTAGAGACTCTGAGCAATCAATCTTAAGATTAGCTGGTTCAGGTGTGCTTAATTAGGATTGGACCTAAATTTAGCTGAAAGGCAGCCCTCCAGAAGCAGGATTGGACAATACTGAATACACCTGAACATCACTAGAGTGCTAAACTATGCAGGAAAGTGGGCCTCCAGGAGCAGGACTAGAAAACCCTGCATGAAGCAATCAAAGACTGGACATCATGCCAAATTATGTCTTTAGCGATCTTTAAAACATGGTAAACTGCAGCCTAAAAGTCGACAGTGTAAACCTGTCTAATGTGTAAGACTAGCCAGAGCTGAAAAGGGAAAAGAAATGCTCACGTTTTCCAGGTGACGGTGGGTGGGGAGGGGTTTCCATCGGCCAGGCAGGTCAAAATTGCACTGGTCCGACCCCTGTACCAGTTATTATCGTACCCTTTGATCTGCACCTGGGGAGGATCTGACAGAAAGAAAAAGAGCAAAAAGGTGTATTGAACAACTAGCCTTTATAAATGAGTTTAGCCTTGAGCCACTGAAGTCTTGAACAAATCGAACACTGATCAGCTGACTCTATATTGACCTCAATGAACCTTATTTTGTGTTTCTGGTCCAAGCACTGTAAAGCCTCAGGCTAATTTGCCTGATGGCCGTTACAAATGTCTGGCATATTGTGCAGACACATTACTGGCCAGGACCAATAGAGACATGACTCACTAAAGCAATTCTCAGCTTTAGCAACAGGAAATGTTAATCAGAAGAGCATTTGGATGAGTATTTTCTGGTGATTCTAATGGTTAAAATCTTACATTCGACAGCAAGTTTCATCAGGAAGGTCTCGGGTTGGGGCATAGTACGGTGTGACACTATGCAGCTGATGTCTTTGCCATTATCTGACGGCTGCGGAGCCAGCATGTAGGCACTCTGGACGCTGACCGTATTATCCGGATTTTCTGTAGTGTTCAGCGGCGTCATGTTTCCGTTAAGCGTTGTGGACCAAGAAATGGTCGCTGCAGGACGGCCATTGGATGATTCACAGTGTGCCACGATGACTGGGGTTTGACCAGCGGTAACTGTGACAGCTGAAGCTATGTTCTTCGGTTTAGCTGTGGGGAAAAAGAAAAAAAAAAATACAGAGAGTGTGACCTTTATTTGATGCTAAAATGTGAAGGAGGGTAAGGGAAGATGAGAGGAGGAGGGGAGGAAGTGGAGACGGGAAGATCACAGCTCGGCTTGTCCTGCCACACGCTAGCACAGCGCTCACATTGTACTCACGTTTCACTCTGAGAAAGACATCAAAGAGAGGGAAAGGAGAAAAGCAGGGGAGACGGGGAACGACAGGGAAGCGACGGCCTCTCAGCATGATAAGCAGGCAGATCAATAGCAGGGAGAAGGAGGAGGGAGGGGGCAAGCGAGCGAGAGCCCGGCCAAGGTTACTGCCACATTTCACACACATTAACAGCAGCACAATTGATCTGACAATACCATTTAGAAATCCCCTTCAAGCCCTCCAAATGGGCACAGATGTGAGCGTGAGTCTGAGGATACACATATTCTACAACAGACCAAGGCTGCACCTGACAAATATTTTTTTTGTCACTTGTCATTTCAGTCCCCTACAAACACCTCCCTCCAAAAACATTTTTAAGTTGTCTATTTTTTACATTTTTGATTATTGGATCATAAAGTAGCCATTTCCACTGAATTTTATTTAAAATGTTGTTGTCAATACGTACTCCAAATAATCAAGATATAAAAGTGCAAATTTGTTGATTTATTTATTTACAATTTTTAGATTAATTGAATTTAAAGAAAAAATTTTCCTTTCCTATTTTCCTGTATTTTATTAGGAAAATGTACACATTTCAGTTAATCATTTTGACAATAATTGATTTGTTTATTTTTGTTTTGTTCTGTTTTTACACATCTTTCTGATAACTGGATATAAAAAAACCTGTTCTGTTTGTTTTTGTACATTTGTATAACTAATCATATTTTAATCAGAGTTAACCTCCTTATTTTATTGAAGACAAATATTCCATGTCTTATTCTACAACAAAATATTTGCAAAATTCACCTATTAGCTAACATAAATATAATTACAAACAAAAATGCATATTTTATTATTCATCCAATTAACTGATAATGATATTTTTTGATAATTTTCTTTATAATTTTTTTTTTCATTATTAATTGCAGCTGTTGTTTCTTTTCCTCCTCCCCACACACACTCATACTCACCCAGCATGACCAGTGAAGAGACGCCCTGTTCGTTGCCAGAAGGGTAGGTGGCATATTCACAGATATATCGGCCCTCATCTGTCATCTTCACATTGGTGATCTGAATGGATGGGTTGTCCAAAGTGGGCGGATCTGATATAAATCTGACACGTCCTGCTACAGGGGATTTTGTTGGGTAATTAACCCCAAAGTTTGGATGGAAAACTGCAATGTTGGTTCGCTCCGTGTCAGTCCGTTCAAAGATCCATGACACCTGCATGCCAAAGAAAACAAATCCCAAATCAGTTCCGATAATGGCCAACCAGCACATCAAAACTTCAAAAAGCTCTTGCTACGACCCCAACGAACAAGCATCTTTTTTTTTTTTGATTGTTTGTTTTTTTACAAACTCTTGGCGTAAAAACAGTTGATTTCAGACCTGAGTGAGCTGGGTTTCGCCTGGGTTTGGGAACTGGCATCGCATTGTCACTGTCTGACCAGGATATGACACGACTTCTGGCTCCACCCTCACTCGCTGAGCCAACGCTCCTGGAAAGAGAACGAGAAAAGGTCGTGAGAACAGGGAACAACCTTCACGTTTGTCCAGATAAATTCAGGTGACTCGCGACCACCTCGCTGAACGCTCCAGAGAGAAATTCAGCACGTACCAGCGCAGTCTAGGAGTTCAGGGATGGCAAAATAAGAAATGATAAATGAGGTTACAACAAAACAGCAAGTAGGCCAATGTTTCTGATCTCAGCCGGGTTGTGAGAGGGTGTGAATCTAAATGTGAATGTGTGTGTGCAAGCGGTGTGAAAGTATCTATGAAAAAACCCCATTCAGCTCGCTCTCACCATGAAGCATTCATCATCCTCCACAAACCTGACCAAACACAACCAGAGCACATGTGTGTGTGTGTGTGTGTGTGTGCACATCAGCAGGGGTTTAACGTGGTTAAGAAGTAAAAACAGCTCATAAAACACTGTATCATGGGAGTACTGCATATGTCAATTGGCGCTCATGTGAACTTGCAAGTTTGAATCCCACATTTTCTGATTGCATTCTCCCTATCACTTCCTGTTGTCCCTCTACTATGGCCTGATTAAAGTTGCAAATCTAATGCATAAAGGTGTGGCCACAGAATTTGACCCTTTTTCCTGATCGAGATTAAATTCCCATCTCAAGGTCCAATAGTGATCCTGCTTCTCTTTCTCTACCCAAAGCTCTCCTGTCATTTCTCAAAAGTCCTATGTGAATAAAGAAATAAAAGTCCATAAAAAAAAGCTTAAATTTGAACAGATTTCACATTGGGTTGATTATGTGAATTTAAAGTGAGCTGTGCTTCATACATTCATACAGCACGCAAAGTTTCATTATTGTGACCACGAGTCAAACAGGAATATAAAAACCTATCAAAAGTGGTTCCTTGTGTGGCACCCTTTTAAATCATACTAATATGTACCACAGGTCCTGATACACACACTTTAAATCACGGGTGTCAAACTCCACAGCCCTGAACAGTTTATTTCCAACCCTGCTCCAGCACAAAAACCAAGTAGTTTTTAATTGTGCCTGAAGGACTTGATTAGCTGGAGGTCCAGAAACTGAGTTTGACACCCTTGCTTTAGATAATAACATGTATTATACTTACATGTATATAATCCGTGTACTAATATGCCCCGGGCAAATACAATTTTGAAAAAGGTTTCAAAGGGTACCAACTCAATGTCACTTTTTTCCTGAGAGATTACAGTATGTAGGTATAAAACTAGTTTGACCAGTTTGTCTGCTAATCAGCTGAAAAGACTGAAACTCACAATCGAGAAAACACCGCCTCATCAAAACTGTGACGTTGAGAGGGAAAGATAAAGGAAGCAAGAAAAAGCAAACAAGATTTCTGGAAATTCTAAATTGCTTCCTTATTAGTTTTATAAGGAAGTACAAAGTACTTAAGATGTTTTCTTTTCACCCAAATTGTGATAATATAATTTGTATAAATAAATTTGTATTAATAAAACTATCCACCTTTTGGGCGCAGCATTTGTAAATTCTATGGGTTTAGCCTCCGTTCTCATCTACGTCTAGCTATTTTTAGCTGTACAAAACAGTTTGTTTTGCTGCATGATATTGAAAATTGGTGTCTTATGTTATCTCAATGTATTATCTTAATTATGAACACACTGGTTTGTAGTGCACACAGTTTTACGGTTTACTGCACGTTTGTTATTCTAAGGTGGATCCATTTCATTTTAGAAATGGAAGCCATTTTTCCAATAGTGGTCTTCTGGATCCCACTGTGTCTCTTTCTGTCTCTCGCAGGTGTTCAGTCTGAGACGAGGGTGCGTGTGAGAGTGTGCATGCGCCCACCAAAGCGATTACTTCTGAGCCTGCGTTTAGCACCGCTGAGCCCTGTTATTGAAAATCTCCCTCTCTCTGGATGGAGAGTGAGGATAGGTCATTACACCGATGTGCAGAGCGAGTCAGCAGTCCATCAGAACACTAAACACATACACTTCTCACCTCGACATACAGCAGCGCCATGTGTAAGGGAAAGGAGGGAAGAGGGCAGAAAATAGAGAGATTTAATAATAAACCGAAACCAGTGGAGAGATACAAACCACCTCAGTCAGTGTAGATGGCATTTTTCTCACAAATAAAAAAAATATATTATATGTAAAAAAAAATAAAAAAAATAAAATTAAGTTTAAACTACAGTGAAATTTAAAAAACTAAACAAGTATAACAAAATATACAGTCAAATAAAAAAGTTAATTAATTAAATGGTCAAATGAAAGAAGAAAAATTACAAAAAAAAAATACATTTACTAAATTTAGGAAGAGGACCCTTTTCGAGAGAACTGTTGTATTTGGGGTTCCTCTTTTGAAGCCCCTGAGCTGAATGACCAACCACTCAATAAAAATACTGTTTGTCTATACATCAACTTCATTTCCATTAATATAAAACAAAATACGACAGCTCGATGGATTAAGGTTCAAAGCAGCATGTAAAACAGAATGAGAGACAGAGGCTGTGTGTCAAGTGTGTGTCTCTGTGCTAGCCGCCTGCAGGTGACATGCCACACACACACACACACACACTCACTTGGAGGGCGTTTATGTAAATCACACACCACCATTCGGAGGCCTGTCACCCATCATCATGTCACACACACACACACACACA
>JAUMHI010000058.1:5806977-5830130 GCA_032359435.1 Enteromius unitaeniatus | reverse complement strand
TGAACTACTTCAGCTGTGTGTAATGAATCTAAAATATATGAAAGTCTAATGTTTATCAGTACATTACAGAAAATAATTAATTATCACAATATGCAAATTTTTTGAGAAGGACCTGGATTTTGGATGCAATTATTCACGATCAATCGTGCCAGCACTATAGATAACCTTGACCACAAAAATTACTTATATTTGATCCATGGCTCATAAGCTAATGTGTCCAAGACTGATAAAAACACTGACAGCCAATTAGAATCTTCTCAAGCCTTAGCATTCAGGGACAGACAACATAACCACATCTCACACTTATATGTTGCAGAAATGTAATAAAATTCGGGCCCAAGCCACTAGGCAGAGGATTTTATTTTTCCCTCGACTGTTCAGGGCCTTTTGGGGACCTTAACATGCTCAAAAACTCTTGAGAATTGGCACAAAATTGGAATCTGTTGGAATCTGACACAGGCTCTACAGCGACCCCTGGAACACAGCCAGAAAAAAAGATGTACAGCTCACACATACTTGCACGTATTTATATGAAACTCAGTACACAGTCATATAGATCTCACTGAGCCGTACTACATTTTGCGCTGACAGTCAGTGCTCCGCCCAACAAGAAGTCCAATATTCAGGGCTGTTTAAAAGGTGCATGCTCTGGAATTTGAAATACTCCTCTGAGGTTTTCCAAATGTTTGCCTCGGAACTCAGTGAAACTGATCTTAAGACATTGGGGATGCTAAATTGCGAAGGGATTTTAGATATCTCAAACGGTTTCCCAGACTGTCAATGGGTTACTGTAAATGCATGTGTCTGCTAGGCACCGTTTTCCTGATGCCACCAGGATGCCGAGGGCCCAACCTTGCTGCTTGAAGCTATATTTAATATTTGTTTTTGGTGAGAACGAGCAACAAATTTCCACACATTGCAACTAAGTCAATGTGTGCATGAGCTAAATTGGTAATATTGGACTAAGACTTGGTCATAATATAATGCAATTCTCCATTGTGGGGTTCAAACCCTGCTTATGCAGTTATTTAGAGGCACAGCTATCCAGCCAGACACATCTTTTCACGCAACCTCGTCTCTCCACACTCCGCTGTGCCCAGTGTGTAAGAGCGCTTGCAGTGAGGAGTCCTGAAACCACTGGCATGCTAAATTCATGAGACAGCACGAGTGTGCTTTTAAAAAATCCTCAGGAATCAAAACCACTTTCACCCCCCTTACCCGCCCTCTGTGAAACTCTTAGGACACACACACTCATTCTTCAAAAAGAATAGAAGCCTTTCAGTTATTTCATCATATGATGTTTCTGCCTCAGATAATAAAGCGTGTTAGAAAGACTCGGCAGGCATCTCATTTTAACTTGAGGACAAAAATTTGTAAAAAATTGACAGTTTGATTGCTTTCCAAATTTCCCTGTCCGTCCAGGATTCATGCCAGTGAACCCATTATAAATAAAATGTATTTAAAAATAGAGCTGGGTTTGATACAGATTTGATTCTATGTGAGCATGTTGAATTCAGTTCGTGCAGTTATAATGTCTATCTACAGATGTTTATTTTAATGCTGTAAATAATATAGGTCAGTGTTTCAAACTGATTCAAACTATTCATTATGTTTATAAGAGTCATTCATTTTTAACCAGACCTCACTGGTTGCAGTGTATATTTTTGATTCACTAAAAAAATACTGATTCGTGATCACTTTGTAAATCAGACTACACTGGCCACTTTTTCTGTTTCTGCATTCAGGCCTTGAGGACAATTGTAAAAACTGTCCAATCGTGGACAATACGATTAGCAAACTTGCATTCATGATCGTCTTTTCTGTTCTGCTTTGGTTGCACAGAATAGAAAAGCTTGGACATTCAAATAGATATCTACTTTTATGTTCAACGTAACAGTAAAGTATGTGTGGAACACAAGAAAGAAGACAAATTTAATTTTTGACCACTTCTCTGACTAAACAGAGCTGAGTGAATAAGGAGCCAGAAAACCAGACAGGAGAGCTACAGCATCCCAAAAAACCTTCAGGGTTGTGATGTTAATCATAAAACGAACTGGATAGAATTCTGTCAAGAGGGGTTGAACACTCATCATGTCCTATTCCTTTTTATGCCATTTGGCTTCTATTTTAAAGAGGGCAGATCTGTGGTCATTTTCCCTATGAGTAGACATGACCTACTACAGCAATCTGGCAACCCTCGACATTCCCACATCAAACTGGCAACCACATACCACCATTCAGACCAACTGGCTACTGACCCCTGCTGATCTCCCAACATGCAGTGGGACAAGGAGGTAAACTCAGCCAGCATGGGATGTGATAACATGTTGCCTTTTGCTTGTGCATGAATCAGGTTGTCTGCTTTTCCTAGATGCATAAAATAGAGAAACAGTTTCACCACAAGATCACATGGCACTTTTAGACGTGGATGGTAAGCCACAGCTTTCTCGCTCCTCACCGCCACTTTTGTTCCGCTTCTCACCATCTTGTCGCAGCAACAATGGTCGGTTGGCTTCCCATCACCAAGCGCAAGACTAAAATATGAGGTCGAATTAACTGGACATATCAACCCCATGAATCTCTAATATCGTAAAAGCATTCTGAGATCTGACATCTGCTGAACCACTGAGAGCGGAGCGAGAGAAACAAAGTGACAAGAATAGAGCCAGACAGTCAGAAAAGAAACGCTCGAAAGAGCCTAGTCCTCTAAGTGCTTCAAGGACCAGTTGAGATTCATTTTAGCTCCACTTTCGAACGAATAGAAGAGAAAAAGCCATTCTGAAAATAACCCTGACCACAAAAGTTACTTATATTAAATTTGACCCGTCACTCACAATTCAGACTTCATTGTGTGCAGTGGATATTGCACAAAGCTTTGCGGGAAACCTCTAGCGTGCGTATTAGTGCAGGTTGATGTTAATTACAAGGTCAGTCATTGATTTCAGCAGACTGCATTCCCAGAGCCGCATGTCCAACATAGACCTGCGACAAGTGTTAAAAGCTTTGGTTCCCCCATCCTCAAATCCCTCAACACTCATCCAACCTTATCTTTACAAGAAACCAGAACGAGATGTCCAAATCACTGTCGGCTTCCTCTACCCGCACACATGGTTTCCAAAAAGTATGGTTTAACAGTGTCTGGACAAGTCTGTTCAGAGGAAAACTATATAGCCTTAAATATAAACGCTCTTTATTTTGCATATGGTTCCACGAAGAACACCCACAAAACTTTCCATTGCGCAAAATGTTCTCTTTAGTGCTTAAACAATAAATGGCTCTTTTAGAAACTCTTCACTTCAAACTCTGAGTGACACAAAATGGTTCTTCTATGCAAAAACTGCCTATTTAAACCTTTATTTTGAAGAACATACTGACTGATAAACTTGCATAAGATTTCTCGCAGGAATGAATTGTTTTTTAAATCAATGTTCTTTCCACAGTCTACCAGTTCTGTCTACTGCTACACCTCCTCCCACGTTCTTTCACCGGCTCAGACGCTAATAAACAGCATGGCCTTGAGGTCAGAGCGAGGAGGGGTGGGCGGGGGATAGATTTGAATACACCAATGACAATCATCTCTCAAACAAAAGCAAGCGGATCAGGATGGCAATGGACGAAGAAAGAGAGGAAGGGAGGGAAGGAAACGGGAGAAGATGGAAGAATGGAGGCTGAAAATCTTCAGTTTCAGAGCGACTTTTGTTGACGTGCTCCCCGGTATGTGGAGCTGGCGGACAATGGAGACCATCTTGCCTGTTTACTCAATCTTAAACCCACTTGAGCCAGCGCTGTCGCAATCGCTGCATGTGCTTGTTAGTGTGCGTCTGTAACTGCTGTGCTCACACAGTTTAGAATAAGGTCAGCTTGGCCTCCGCCTCCATCATCGGAGCAGCCTAACATTTCCAAACCCCCTCCTCCTCAACACACACACCACTTGATGCATTCAGCCAGAGACGCTGCTACAGTAGCCCCCCTAACCCTGGCTTTCAACGAAAACACAGCGTCACCGTGGCAACAGGTTCAAGCATTTTTTGACCCGTGTTCACTAGGAGGGTATTATAACCCAATCAGTAGTTCCTATTGTGCAGATCTCTGCTCCCTGTAGCCTACATTTCGGTCTGGAACTAGAAAGATGAACTGGTGCAAGTTTAACAATCATAAAACTAGCTTAAACCTGCTTCCTGTCTGAATAGCTCTTAATTTCAAAAGCAACAATGAGGTTATTGAAATAAAGCTTTTACATTAGCATGCTTCAAGTTGGCATGATTGCATTTACTAAGCACGCAATGAAAATGAGTCTGCAGGGGCCACTGAGGCGAGCATACAAAACAAAGCTTTGACCCTTAAAATATTTCACAACTGCTGCGTATAAAGGCAAAAGCTCCCAGGACACTGAACTAAATGGATGCGAAGGGAAGGAGGGAAAAAAAGAAAACACAAGGCCTGTTTATACTGTTTGCTTAAGCGAGGCAATCATGACCCCTTCTTCCGCTGCTCTGTTCATAAATAAAAGAAATCCTTTGTTTCGTTATTCTAGTTTTCCTCCTGAAGTGCAGTCGATGTACTGTGAAATGGGCCCAGGCAGAAGAGGTCCAGGCCATGAATAAATTAAAGGAGCGAATTGTTACGACAAAGAACCGCGTCCTATGATGTCACAGACCTTCGACACCTCATGTGCTCCTAATGCATGATGTCATATACATAGAGTGCTGGCCAAAATAATTACACTAGTATTTCCAGCCGCTAAAAACGGTCAGTTCTCTTTTGCTGCAGTGCATCAGTAGGAAATATCATTCATTTTGTCCTTAAGTGTAATAATCCAATGAGACTGTTGTTTGCACAAAGTGTCTAATTCTAGCCAGCGCTCCACACACAGATCTGATCTCATCATCATCTGACTGGAATGACAAACGGTCCAAATACAGTTAATTAAAGTAAATCTATTCATAGCGTTATATTTAACATCATCCTCATTTTACAGCATTTTTACACGAAACATTTACCAGTATTATGGCTTTGCTGGTTCCTTCAATCCTTCACAGTTCTTCTGGATTGAGTCTGTCTCAGTTTGTTCGGTTACTTCACGTCGTTCCAGACAGACTGGATGAGATCAGACCCAGCCAAAGACAGAAACAGCTGACCATTTTAAACTGGTGAAAATACTAGCGTTCTAATAATTTTGCTGTATATAACATCCATATACATATACCATAAAAGTATAGCCTACATATTGCCCTGTATAAAAATCAGCTGAGACTACTGGACAGTAAAGTGACTATTTCAAAATACATTAAGACAAAGAATAATAAACTAAATACGATGATGGTCCCTTACAGTTAACCAGTGACAAGTTCAGTTGCAGCACTGTAGCTCTTTTTCCACTTACATTTCTCCCATCTTTCAGAGAGTGTGCGCTCGGTTCCTGAGTTTTGCCCGGCTCGCTCTCTGTCAGGTGTAGAGCACCTGCGAACCGCGACATGGCCCCTGAATAATTCAACTGCTTAGACAATGAAGAGCCCTGCATCCACGATCAAAAGGAGCCGCGGTGAAATATGACGAAACATTAGGCAGTGACGTCAGCCTGCGTTATGAACTGCGCTTTAATACGTCGGGAAATGAACGTTTGACTGGCTGTCAAATTAACTACATTATTACAATTAAACAAAATTACGCTAAAAGAGTGATTTTAATATTTAAGAGAAAACGATAGAAAGTTAAACCCCAGGTTTAGAACTATGAAGAAACACCCTGTTGATTTTGTTGAGTGGTAGATTTACATTCATGTGCGCCCCTTCAGCTGGAAATAATAGGATATGATGTGAAGACAGACAAGACGCCAAGGACGTGAGGAACCGAAACAAATATGGTACGAGGGAGCACTGAAGGACGACTGGATAACGTCCGTAGTTTCGCAAACAAACACACCTGTCAACGCGTAAGAGGAAAAAAACACCTCCAAGACCACACCTAGAGAAACATGGCGCTTACCGAAACCAAACTCATGCAATCTCCAGGGGAAAGAAACGAGAGGCTAAATCAAACTGGCAAAGTTGCATCCCCTCGTGCTGTGAAACATTGGGGCAGTTAAAATTATTTTAGGATGAATGCAGTCACAGTCGGATAGTAACAGGAGACGATTAAATTACACCGAGTGATATTTTTAATCATGACATGAGTGGCGCAAACGTTTTGATTGAGGTTACCTTGTAAAATTAAAGTGAAAGAGAACATTGTATTTTTTAACCGGCGGCAAACTAAACAAACGTGCTATGATAAGTCTTACCTTGAATAATTAGGAGAATGAGCGCGCTTAACAGTCCTGACATGTTCGTCGGAGGAAAGGGTGGACAGTCTACCTTTAATAATTTGTCGGCTTGTTAACTCAGTCACCTCAGATTCGCAAGAAATATATACCGAGATCAGTCAGATGCAGATAAAACTTCTGCGATTCCTCTGGTTTCCTTCAAAGGACGAGCGCGGAAACTTAATGTCAAAGTGCGTCGCTGTATTCGGCGCTTTCCCTTTGAGTTGATTTACAATCTAGAGTCAAAATTCCCTTCTGAATTGTATTGATAGCTCAAGTCCTCCGAAACTGCGACGTGGCGTCCGGTGATCAGGTAAAAAACGTCCTACAGGTGCATAAATATCCGGTGAGTGAGTTTGGTTTCACGGGCGCTCGAGCCTCTTCAAACCTGTCGCGCACAGACCGTGGACTCTCAGTCGAAACTACAACACACTCGCCGCTCATTGGACAACAGCGTGTGATGTCATGCTGAACGTCACGCTGCATTTAAAGCCACCCAAAATTCAGAAGGCACTTTGGTGCTTTCCAACTTTACCGAGCTTTTAGACCGTGGCGCTAGTTTAAGTTTTTAGGCAACTAAGCGATCAGTTCATATTTCATATAACCCTATATTTCTTTCGAGGTCTTTCGGGGTTTCCAGTTTCAACATAACAACAGAAACTAAACTCTTGAGTTTAATTTTAGATCTGAAATTAGTTTCCCAGCTGCATTTGCTTTCCTTTTTGTGTTTTTATTTTCGTTTCCAGTTGTTCCTTCAGCATGATGCTCACGGAGTTACCGGCACCGCCAAGGAACGAGTGATGAATGCCAGAAATATCATTTGGGGGAGATTAGTTTGTCCAGTTGAGGTGAATGAACTAGTACAAGTAGCTCTAGCGCTCCCCCTTCTGGTACACAGCTTCACATAGAAGACAAAATAGAGAAAAAGTCTGTATGTTTGAGTGTCTGAGCGTTTCCTAAAAGCATCGTAAGCTTAAGCACATCGAAACCAATCAACCTAAGCTTATGATGCTTTTGGGAAACGCAGCTATGTCCTGTATAGGCTTCATGCTTGATTGTACCTCACCAGTAACTTCCACTATCTGTCACTTCCACCGCCCCATTAAATCATAACCTAAGCATCTCTCTGTGTACTCTTTCTGATTGTTTGCACGAGGCCAATGACACGTACAGTACTATGACTCTTATTAGCTGCTTTGCCCTAGTTTGCTCTCTCTGAAGCTTCTCTTCCCCTTCTCATTTACCACGTCCATCCTCTCTCCGTTTCATTTTTATCTCTTTTTTTTGTAGACCCTCTTTCATTCTTTAGCTTTAGAAGTGATTAGGAGCTGAGCTGGTAATGGGACTTGGAGGTGCTGATAAGTCTGTTAGCTTTAATTAAAGACATTTACGGGGATGTAAAGACATTTAGCCCGAAGCCTGAAGACCATTTCTGATTACATCTCTAAATCCTTTTTTTATGCTCTTTTTGTCTTTTCACATGCAGTTCTCACAGTCCAGTCGTGTCTAACAGTCTGCTCTGTCTAGTTTTCAGATGAATTAGAGTTCAAAGATGAGTTTTGGTGTTATTTGTGCTTATATGTTCCTTGTTAAAGCCAGCATAAATATGTTACTGCAGATAAAAGCATCAACTTATCTCATTACAGTTACGTAGCTGCATATAAATTAGTGTGTGCTCTGTTTTATCGGCCTCCATGTTAGTAAAATTGCTTCCGTTTTTTGTGTGTGCATTGACATTTGTTCTGTTTATCAGCTTCTGTCAGATGTTGCTCTCAGCTTTTATTGACGGGTCCTTTTCCTGTCTTATTCTTGTGGTCAAATATGAGAGAAGAAGACATATTTTTGCACTTTAACTAGCTAACTATCAAGAATATGTTGCTTCCTAGCAGCACCATGGGAAAATTTTATGCTCTCATTCTTATTTGTTCTGGTTCATGTTTCCTCATCGCTCCACTCATGGCAGGTAAGAAAATCTATGTGCGTGTTTGTTATTATTATTATTATTTTACCATTATTATTTTTTTTATCTAATCTTTTATCTTATATATATACATAGATATTTATATAATGTGTTAGTTTTTCACCCACCTTTCGACTATTTCTTTACTTTATGTTTCTTGAAATAAAGTAGAACTTGAAAGTCAAAAAAGTTCAGTTTCCAAGCATAAGTATTTTAATAATACACCGAAAAGTCAAACATACTTTAAGGACTAGAAGCACTTAAGGGGGATACTGTGTTATCTAAATGAACCACCAAGACACTAAATTGCATTAAGCTCATATTCATTGACTGATTAACATAGATAACTCTAGCTTACACTACACTACAGGGGTTCTCAAACTGGGATATAGAGACCCCCAGGGGGCTGAAAGGGGGGGGGGGTTAACAGTCTACCAGAGGAAGAGAGAAAAGACTATATGAAAATAGACAAAATGAATACAAAATACTTATATTATTTTTTAAACATTTTGCTTTCACTTCAGTACAGCATTAAAAGAAAAGTTACCGCAAAATGAGAAATCATGCCATCCTAGATGTAGATGGGTTTGATTCTTTATTAGGTACAGATCTGTAGAAATGTAGCATTATATCACTTGCTCAACAAGGGATACTCTGGAGTAAATGGATGTCATCAGATTCCAAGCAGCTGATAAAAACACCACAATACTCCATAAATAATCTGCACGTCTCCAGTCGGTTTAACTTTAAACCATTGCTTTTGGCCAGAATTCAAGTATTGCTTAATTCAGTGAATTAGTGAAATGTTGCTGCTTTTATGTCATGTCAAAATCCATTGACATATTTCTTTATAATAGTTATTTGAGTGGTATTGGTATTAATGATGCACTTTACAAACATGCAGCTTGTGGATCAATGTTTTTATAAGCTTTTTGGACTGTCTTTCTGACAACACCCATTTACTGCATGGTCAGCTGTCAAACAGATTTATGTGTAAGATATTAAGTTGCTTCTACCTGCTTGAGAACTGTTGGCAACTTCACTATGTTGCTGCTTTATTAAATAACATAAGGGGCCGGTTTCCTGGACAGGAATTAGATTAAGCCAGGACTAGACCTTTGCTAATTTAGGACATTTAAGAATTTTTAGAAACATGTCTTACAAAAAAGCATTATCTGTGAGCATTTTAAGACCAAACAATGAAAATAATGTATTTTAAGATTTCTCAGTGCAAGCTTTTTCCAGTTTAGACAGCTCTTAACATTTATTTTAATCTAGGACTAGTCTTAAACCCTGCTTGGGAAACTGCCCCAAGTTGTTTCAAATATTGTTGCTTGTCATCAGTTTGAGCCAAATATACTCTTAATTTGTCTGTTATTTCATGTATTCAGACTCAGAGACTGCAAAATTATGCAATTACCAAGTTTTTGGGGTGTAATGGAAAAGTAATGTAACTTAATAAGTATATTACTTTGAGTATCTAGTAATGGATAATATATTGCATTACATTTTTCAGCAAATTTTAATGTTTGGGTGATATATGTTTTATTCATCTAAATGTAATGCATGTTCAGTAAGAGAGTCTGTGTGACTTCTTGTGCCTAAAAAATCTGGTCTATGTAGGTGAGGTATGGAACGATCTGGTCATGGTTCTTGAGGACACATCTATCAAACTGTCCTGTTTTGGTTCGCCACCCATATCTACTGTACTGGTTACCTGGAAGATGAAGACCGCCTGGGAAGATCGCTGGTCATATTTGTTATCAGCCAGCTGCATCGATGGACAAACAGATGGACTCAGCAGCAGAGTGTTTGGAGGCAGAATGTTTGGGATCTCCTCAGATGCCTCACTGAACTTCATGGCCACAGCAGCTGTGCAAGGACTCTACTCCTGTGTGGTAGAGCAAAACAACAAGAAGCTACAGGAGAGGATTGTTCTACTTGCCCTGATTAAATGTAGACCATGCAACTTTACCGTCCATCATGTGTCAATGTGTCTGATATCTCCAGTTATTCTCTCCTTGTCTTTTGCAGTATCTGTCACTCCCAGGCCCCCTGTCACAGTGGACAGCACTGTGAGGCTGGCAGCTCAGGTGTCTCCCTCCTCCGTAGCCGCCTGGGGAACGTGGGTGTCTCCCACGGGTGAACAGCTGCACACTGAGATCTCTCGTGGCACGGGCGGTCTGCTCAGCAAGCTGCCTCGCATCACCAGTAAAGACAACGGAGTCTATACCTGCAGAATCCGTGCCCATGGTAACAGTAGCACATCTGTCTCAGAGCACCGGGTTAATGTGACAGTGAACGGTAAGATTTGGAGATATTGTCTGAAAACATGCCAGTCAGATAAGTTGCTCAGTCAATGTTATCTTTTAAATACGATTTGAAGGAATTAAATGTAGCAGATTTTTTGTTTTTTTGTAGCAAAAACAAAGTTTATACTTATTTTATTTAGAAATAGAAACTCTACATGCAATATAATTGAATACACTAATTATAACAATAGCTGCAAAGTTGTATTAATTGTTTTAATTGATTTAAACGCAGCAACTTTTTTGTATACTAGTAGATGATGAGAAGTGGTTGAATGAGTAAGTCATTTGAATAATTCACTCAAACAATTTGTTTAATAACTGATTCATAGCACTCTGGTGCTATGAACACCATCTTCATGTCACATGCATAAAGTAAAATGAGTTCTCTTTCAATGTTGATAGCTTTTCAACAGCTTGAAATCACTTGTTTTTAAACCACAACGCTTAAAAACTGTGCAAAAAAATCTGTGGAAAGACTGGTACCATCCGAATTCACAGGATTTATAAACAAAAAAAATTGGTTATGATTTTTTCCAGTGAGCTTCCAGTTGACACTTTACTGTCCCATGATGCGATGGGAGAAGATTGTTAATAGCGTGAAGCAATGCAATTGACTCATGACAATGACATCATAATGAATGTAGTACTGTACAAATATATTACATTTATAATTACACAGATTCAAAGTGTGTAGATTGTAGAACACAGTTTTTTTTTCCATTTTCACAAAATTATTACTTATTTAAAATGAAGTACCCACTCAAAGAGCAATTTCACACGCAGCCAGTCTTAAAGAGTCACTGATTCATTCACTTTACTGGTTCACTCCAAAACACTGACTAATTCAGCATTACACCACTACTGGGTGTTGCTAGTTGATTTTGTTTTGAATTGGTTTAGAACTATTTTACTGATGAAAAACAAACAGAGTCTATTTACAATAAGTGCAACCGCCTTGTTGGCAGAGGCTATTTACACTAACTCCGCCCACCAACATGCAAGTGGGGTAGTCAACACTATACAAGACAACCTGATACACATCACATTCAGTGGCGTAGATGGTTGCATGTGCTTTTTGATGCAAATGCAATCGACCCAAGTTCGAACTTGCATTTTCGAATCTTACATCACATCAGAAAGGTATTTATTTGCAATAAAAATGAAGGAAATAATGTTAAAGTTGAAAATAAAGTATAGGGTTAAGGTAGGTGCAGGTGGCATCCATTTAATAATTTGAGTTACAATTATAGTTTATACTCAAGACATTGTTAAGTACTGTTTTATAATGTACAATACTGAGGAGCAGACAATTGCCACCATTTGCGGTAAATAGTATAAATAGCAGAAAATCCTGCTAGTGTAAATATAATCTACTGGTTACTTGCACTTAGTGGAAATAGCATATCATTAAAAACATACTGCTATTTTCACTTTGTGTAAATAAACTCCATTGCTATTTGCACGTAGTGTAAAGATCATCCATAGCCTTTTGTATTTAATTTAAATAGCATCTGTCACTAAGAAAATATGCTATTTTGACTTAGTGTAAATAGCATCTAATTGCGTCTATCGCTATTTACACTTGCTGCCAAAACAAAAATAGACAGTAACTATATTATTGTGTTGATGTTGTCTAAATGTAAATTTTTATTCAAATTTAGTTCAAACAGATCTGAGACATTCATACAAAAAAACCAAAATATATATTAACCTTATTATAAAATATTATATATTATATTATATATTTTAACTTTCTCTGTCTGTGTCCCCCTCTTTCTTTTTCTCTTTCAGTGAAAGCTGTGTTTTCTTTCACAGACGTGACATATGGTAATAGGCTCTTTTGTTAAAGGAATACTATTGTGTATAAAGTGGGACCTTCCTTTCATGCCATTACCCAGCAGCATACTCTATAGTCAATGAAACCTAAACATTCTCCATCAGGCTCTTTTAACTCACTAAATAAAGATTTTCTGAACGCTTGAATGATAACAAAACCATTAAATCAGCTTTTTCGATTTGTGCTATTTTCTCCGAAACAAACATGGTTCGTTCTTTGTAAATGTTGTGCCAGCAAACAGTTAATCAGGGTTATAAAATCTGAGAGGAGAATGTTTCTGAAGAGCTTTGACTGAGCTTAATAACATAATCCCCATTTTCATGCCTGTCTCGTTTCTGATATCTCCCCACATGACTTTGCTCTGGGACTCATAATGTTCTATTCGCTTGACTGTGTGAAGAACAAAGAGGCTAAAATGACTAGCAGCACAGTGGATTACATGTGGACGGGATCAATCCAAATTGACAATATTGTTCTTGTATCACAGTCCATTTTTCACTTGATTGGCTTTACGCTCTTTTGCCTTGCACTTTCTCTTGGGCTGAATGAATCTCTTGTGTCCCCTAAGGTCACTTTACCTTTCTACACTACCCTGTGTCCTCTACAGGAGTCCCGAGGCATTTGGCAGCCCTCTCTCGTTCACTGGTCACTTTAACATGTCCTCCTGTCCTTGGTGACTATGTGCTGCTCTACTGGAAGTATCCTGATTCAAAGAGAATGGAGCTCATATTCCAGTTTGACCGCTGGAGGCGGAGCTACACCAACCAGACCAAACCCCACATACATTTGAAAGACCCCGCCTCCCTGGCTGCTGCTGGCAACTTCTCCTTCCTGTTAAGGCCAGAACTGAAGGACGGAGGCGACTACTTGTGCGAGGTCTTCCTGGATAACAAGGCTTTCAGTCAAGCCAACAGACTGAGTGTTTTACATGGTAATATTCTCTTGTGGACATCTAACTACAAGTCACAACAACTTCTTGATATGACATATATAATGGCTTCTGGTGTATCTCTGTAAAATTATTTCAAAACAGATACCAGCCATACACAGTGTTAGATATTTAATGTCATTTTTTTTTGATACTGCAAAATAATCATTATTTTCTCTCTAGAGAGAGAAGGGTTCATTTGCAAAAAACAGATAATTCAGTTTTTAACATTGTTTAAAAATAGTTTTTTTCATTGTGCTTTCTAATTAATCTCAATCAAATTGCAGTTGAGTTATTTTAATTAGGTAAAAATACCTTAAAAAATACTAGCTAAGTATCACAATGAAACCCAATAAAAATATAACATAATAAAACAAAACATTATTTTTGAACATTTTTAAAAAGTAGCCTACTTTATAAAAAGAGTTATCTGTGTGTATATATATGCACACACACAAATTCTTATTATTTAAATGATGATAATATAATTAATTTATTTAAATCTATAATATAACATTAATATAATCTTAAAGTTTAATGCATGTAACAGAAATTTCACTAATATTTTCTTCCTAATTGTGATGTATATCTGAGTGAAACTAAAAATTGAAGACCACGAAATATATATATATAAATTTACATAATTTACCTTCATCAAACCTGTTTGGTTTGATTCATTTTTTGACGTTCAAGCAAAATAAATGACTTCCAAAAAAACAACAACATGAAATTATCATAAAAGAAAATGTATATGCAACTCTACAGTATATTCTCTTCTTCCGATGTTAATGATTTTTTGAGTGATGAACCCAACTAAATTTAAATTGCTATTTATGTTTTGTTGTTATTTAAGTCAGTGAGTTCATTCAGAATCATTTAAATCGTTTTCTTGACTGGATCACAGATTGATTAAAACTACTGAAAGAGGTTGCGGAAATAATAACACAATTTTTATTCTTCTGTCAACTTTTCCTTTCAAAACATTTTGTGGCTGTGATTAAACAGTCATTATCAGAGAGTGCACATCAGAACACTCGTTCACTGACTCTTAATGATGCATGCTCTTGCATCATTGCTGTTGGATTCATTTTATAATTGCACAGGCGGTTCTATCAATCACAGTAGTTCAGCATGCAAAAGTCAATCAGTCAGTGTCTTGACTTTCATCTTTCTCTCCTGCTCTTAATCTGATCTCCCCCTGTTCTTACTTTAATCTCTTTTTCCCCTTACGTCCTCCCTGCTCTCCTTTTTCTCACTCAATTCTTTTACTTTTCTCTCTTCTTTCTATATATATCTCTCTCCCCTCCCTCTCTGTAACTTAATGTTTTTTAGTAGGCCTCATTACAGATCTCATTATGTGTAATTACACCTGCCCGTTGCCGCTGACAACTCTGTGGGTTGTGGCATTACTGTGGAAACCACCGAGCTCAATTAGCTCAGGATTGATACTGCTTTGAGTTTGAGGAGACACTGTACATCAGTCACAGTCAAGCTCATCTGACCGGCTACACCCGGCTGTTTAATGAATATATATCCTTTTAACCCTTCGCGCTCATTTCTCCTCTTTCATCATCTGTTTGTCTGTTTCCCTCCTCAGGGAGCACCAAGTCATCCCGCACCGCTATGGATCTGAGTTGTTTGTACTCAGAACGATCTCAAATTGAAGCTGTAAAGTGGTCGTATGTTCAGGATCCCAGACGCTTCCTGCAGTCATCTGCTGTTTTGGGCCGGGTTACAACCTCTGTAGCTCTTCCTGTGACCCCTGAGACGGCTGGACCGTATGCATGCACTCTTTATCTGAAAAATGGAAAATCTGTACAATATATGTACACTGTCACAATGGCCAGTATAGGTGAGAGAAAGTGTATGCTATTCTTCTTTCTCTCTGTCTCTCTCGCTCTCTGTGTGACACATTTTCTTTTTGCTTCTTGCTATTTATTTCTTGCTGTGAATTCTTTAAGTCGATGTGTCAACACTCACATTTATAAACCGGAAAATAGCCTGACTTCAGGTGAATATTTATTCCAAGGAGTTATTTTTGTTCTGTGTGATAGCCTTTCTGTGTTTTCATTAAATTTAATGAACCAGTGATGAGAACATTAGTTAGTGGAATCATGTAGGTCACTGAAAAGGTCACATACCATACTATAGCACAATCATGTACGAGTCCCTTGACCAATCAATTTCATGAAACCCAACTCCATCATAATGGATTATTTAAAACATGGCTGGTGAGTCTCTGGAGCAGCAGGGTGCAGAAAATAGACCTTCTGCAGAATTCTGCTGCTGCTGCTGATTTAAAGCGGTAGTTTATGCAAAAATGAAAATGTTGTCATTATTTACCCATCCTCATGTTGTTCCAAACCTGTGTGAGTTTCTTTCTTTTAATGAACATTAGAAATGTTCGAGGATGTGCTGGTAGTTCAGAACTAGAGGTGCATTTTTAAGTATTTTTAGAACACGGTGTCATGTGTGAGACATTGCAAAAGAAATGAAACACAAGTGCACATCCATCTAATGCATGTTTGCATAAAAAACAATGGAAAAGCAGCACAGTAGAATGGGAAAAAAACATGAGATGCTGGGAGATGCTAGGGGGGAAAAACGCCTGGAGATGCAGTTTTTAACAGCTGAACTTTAAACTGGAGTGCTGCATTTTTAGAATGCCGTGTGATACGTGAGACACAGAAGACATGTCAGGCGTGTATTAGTTTACACTAATTAAAAAAACCCATTAAAAAGTAGAAAGCAAAAAAATAAATAAATTGTGTGAACAGCCACTAAGTGTGGTGCATAAAAGTCTTCTGAAGTCATATGATAGCTTTAAAGAACAGACTTAAATTTAAGCCCTAGCTCTACTTAATGAATTAGCAATGTCGGCTTGTGATTTCATTTCATTCATTTGTCAGATCTTTGCAATCAATCCACTAAACTGCTTGCAATGATTTACAATGATTTATTTGCAACCCCTGACTCTGTCAATTAATTGAGATAGAGCAGATGTTACTTAGCATAATTATAGTAAATTAGTTTTAGAAATGTTATCATATGTGGATATAATAATGTTAAAAATAAAACTTGTTTGTTTATGTGCTGGTTTTTATTGTATTTTTGTTATACTTGTGTTTTTTAAATAGTTTTTTTTTTCATGAAAATAGCTAAAATGCTGAAATGGCATGAAATAAAAAAAAATTAAACAGCAATTCATACATATTTTACAAGGTGACTAATTTGTACAAATTCATACCATCTAATTTGCATGAATGAACTTCACCTAACCCTGTCTCTAAACCTACCCGTCACTGGGGTTTAGGCAAATCAGCCTAGTAAAATTCATTAGAACTGGTCGTGAGATAGCATTGAAACATTACATTACACATAAAAACTACTATTATTTAGTAAATTACTTCAATAAGGAATCAAATGATGCCAAAAAATAGTTTCCAGGTTTCTAGGTATAAATTCAGAAATATTTAAAACATCATTACTATTTATATTTCCTGGAGTTTAAATCATGATTAGAGGGTATTTCAAAGACAGCAGATAACAGTGAGACTGAGAGAGGGGAGATAAGAACAGCATCAGTCATTGTTTGCATGAATGATGTCACCTCACCATATGCAAAACATTTTTTCTAATTTCTCTTCCTTATCCTCCATATCTCTTCATCTTTCCAATACATGCATTCAGATTCTCATTACATCATGTCTACTGGTATCATTTGTATTTTTCTGTTTCTGCTGTTTTTGTATCTAAAGTTACATACGCTGTCCTACTGTTTTTTATTTGATCATATTTTATTGCTTGATTTATTGATTGATATAAAATATTATTGAATACATTTCTAACCATTTCTGTCTACTCAACTCTTGTTGCAGATCCAACAGTTTCTCCAGGGCCTGTACTGCCACCTACAGGTGAGCACCGATACACACACACACACACACACTTCTGCACACTCACTGATGGGTAACATAACTTGGCGTTTCTTTTTCTGTCTTTCTCACACTCCCCCCAGCAGGAGATGTTTCAGCATCCTCTCATGTTTCCACCTTCTCATTCCTCCTTTTTCTGATCCCCCTGATTGCCGTAGCTGTTGGGGTGTTGCTATGGAGACAGGACTATTGCGTCACCCGACGAAGTAAGGCCCTGCGTTTGTCTTTTCCCCCCTGAGTCTGTCCATCAAAGATCTGAAGGCTGTCAGTTCACCCTGGCAGATGTTGATGGACAGAAGCCCTCATGTATCTGTGTTCATAGGTGTGGAGCAATCACTGTCTCACCACTCCGGAGAGGTGGAGAACATCTATGAAAATCCTGATGATCTAAGACAGGTGATTGAAATGCACAGCACCTCCTTCTACTTTGCTGTTTCTCCTTTTCAACCCCCCGCTGTATTATTAAATCTATTTTTACTCCCCATGCTTTTTTTCATTCTCTTGCTCTCTCCTTGTCTTTCTTTCTCAATGTATATCTATCTCTGCTCTATTATTAAATCTATTTCTTCCTTCCTCTTTCTCTCCCTCTCTTCTCCCAGCAGACACCTCCCCAAGGCGCAGTCTACATGGTGAGTTATTATAGTCCTTCTCAGGCAGAGCAATGAGTAATTGTGTGTGTGTCTTTCAAAAAACCAGGTCCCAACATTTTACTATCTGTTTGACAGTGTGTGTATTTGTTTGTGTGTGTTTCTGTCACGCCTGCATTAGTGATATTAGTAGATGAAACGAATCAAACCTCAGCCAAACCATAAATCTGAGATGCCTCCGCCCTTCTCATCCTTGTCCCTGTTTCTCTCTCTCTCTCTAGAGTCTCAAGCCAACGGGTAAAATGGATGAATATGAAGAATTAGATAGGTGAGACATGATTGGCTGTGGGTCATGTGGGGGACATGGCAGTCTGTCATTGTTCATGTGCTCTATGTGCATTAATCATTCTGATAATGTTTTCCTTCTCTGTCTGTGTGTGTGTGTTTCATTTTAGATACAACCAGTGCTGTGGTTGAGTTTATTAAACATTTACAGTGAAACCGGATTTGAAATAAAACTTTATATATACAGCGCCCTCCACTAATATTTCCACCCTTTGCACCCTGAGCAAAGGTGGCTGTGAAAATAAATCTGCATTGTTTATCCTTTTGATCTTTCATTCAAAAAATTCCCAAAATTCGAACCTGTCATTGAATTAAAACAATTGACATGGAGAGAAGATGTCATTGTGAAATAAATGTTTTTATTAGTAAAGTAGTAAAAATACTTGTTGGCCATAATTATTGGCACCCCTACAGTTTTTTATGAGGAAAATGTCTCTGAAGTATATTCCCATTCATATTCACAATTTTGAGCATTTCAGAATGATTATGAACATGAAAATATCTAGCCCAGGCTTCCTGTTTCACAGAAATATATATAGAAGGGAAAACAAAACCCAAAATCCCTTAATCATCAGCACAATGAGAAAAAAACAAAGAATATATTTCTAACATGCTACAGCAGTGAAAATTTCCATTTCCACCATCAGGGAAATAATTAAGAATTTCCAATCAACATAAAATGTTACGAAGCTGCCTGGAAAAGGACATGTGTCTACATCATCCTGATACACAGTGAGTAGAGTTTAAGTGGCTAAAGACTCTTCAAGGACCACAGCTATAGAATCGCAAAAAAGAGTCTCAGGATCAGAAAACCTTTAAAAAACTGTCAAACAGCCCCAGCATCAGCACATGTTGATCAGGAGGATTTAAGAAAAATTCTCCTCGCTCATCCAGAAACAATCTTCAGCATGTTCAGTTGTCAGACAGGACTGAACTACAAATAGGACTGGCTTCTATGATCAGATGAAACAAAAAAAAATTGTTTTTTCACCAAAATGTGTTTGGTGAACACTGGAATAAAAAGTACTCCGTGTGTACAATGAAATATACTGCTGTATTTTTTATGTTGTGGGCCTATATTTCTGCTGGAGGTCCTGGACATATTGTTTAGACACATGGCATCATGGATTCTATCAAATACCAACAAATAACAAATCAATAATTCACTGACCCATGGTTGGGTCTTCCATTAGGACAATAATCCAAAATAAACACAAGAATTAGTCACTGAGCACAAAATGAAGCGTTTGCCATGTCTGTGCCAGCCTCTGACCTGAACCCTGAAGAAAATGAACTAAAGAGGAGAAGCACCAACATGGAGCTTGTATTCTGAAGGATCTGGAGTGATTCTGGATGAAGGAGTGGTCTCTTTTCTCTTATCGGTTGTTGTCCAAACTCTTCAGGCATTACAGGAGAAAAGGACATTCTTAATTTTCCTCAATTTTCTCATTTTGTTTTTTTTAGTGCACTGTAATAATAAGAAATGTGAGGAAAAGGGTACATTGCAGGTAAAATAAGGATATTTATCTTTTGTAGACATTTTTTAAATCCAACACAATTCAAAATTTGTGGAAAACGACTGTGAAAATCTCATTTTTTAACTACAGTTGCCATTTGATGTACTGTATTAAAAACATGTGTTTTGTACAATAAACTCATATAACAAATGATTACTGGCCCTGACTTAACCACAATATAAATATGAAAATTAAATATTTCATAAAAATGTTTATGCAAAAAATATAATTATTATTTGCTGTAAATATTTATTTTAAAATACCATTTTGTTTATAATAAAAATGTTTATTCTGAGTTAACAATCAATACACAAAATAAATATATTATGACATGTTTCATAAAAAAATAAACAATTTAATTGATTAACCGATTGATTGATTGATTGATTGATTGATTGAGTAATAAAAATATGCAGTGAGCAAATAAACAAAAACTTAATGCGTTATATGATTATAATTAATGTTTTGAAGCAGTTTTATATCTTTTATGTATAAATAAAATTAAGAATATTTAAATTAACAAGAAAGGGCAAACTTTTTCAGCAATAAATAAATAAATATATAATGAGACGTAAGCATGTAACTGAGCCTCATTTATCATCACATTTTGTTTATTGATAGCAACATATTATGATGTATTTTATTATGGTGCGTTTATGCTTGTATTATTTTTGGCTGTTCCAGTCCTTCGTAAAACCCTCATTATCACTGAGACTATTAGAGACTGAACACCGAAGCCGCGGCAGTGACGTGGTTTTATTTTTCGCATTCGCTGCTGTAGTAGGCTACTTTTGATCCTCGCGGGCCGCCGTAGTTCCTGACCGAGGTGAGAATGGCCGTCTCGATGTGGCTCCGGTGTCTTTTCGGGCCCAATCTACAGCGGATTCACCGCTCACCGGACCAGACACGTACTGACGGCAGAACGCCCCGCAGGGTACGACTCTAACTTTCCCTTTAGACTGAGCCATAGCCTTAAAACACTGCCGAGAGCGGTCTCGCAAGAATGTGCGGAAGTCTCAAATCCTAGTGAGCTGCCCCTCTAGAGAGCGTTTGATCATCATATGCGATTTGATTTTATCAGAATAAGTTCAAATAATGTCCTAAAACACTTCCTCGGTTTCGAAACCCATCCATAGGCTGTTAGTTAACTGAAGAGAGCTGGTGTCTGGTGGTCGAGTGACAGAGGAAGCTCCACTTTGACAACACTAGCATCAAACCCATGCGCCGCAGTATTGTGATGTTACTCTGTTTCTGTTTGGGGTTAGACCTCTGCCGTTTGTCATTGCTATGAATCATACTGATGCAATAATAACCGAATAACGAGTAATATGGTGGTAACCTTTCTCTAACCCACTAAACAGAGAAACTAGTCTCGCACACCATACCCTCTAAAATACTAAGGAAACTTTAGTTTTAACTACTGTAAAATAAATCATTTGTACCCTAGGCTCTCCCTCAAACAATTTGTTGGTTTAACATGGTATTGGCTAAAACTAAACAGATATTTTTCTAACTAACCTATATATAAGTGTTTTCATGTCTTGTAGTTTGGTTACTTTTAGCTCTAATGACATTATTTATACAGACATTTCATTTTAGCAAATGCGTGCCAAAAAATAAAATAATTATTACACTACATCTTAAATTGAGATTGATGCATCATCTGAAAGTTGAATAAGTAAGCTCGTCGTGTATGTATAGTTTGATAGGACAATATTTGGCCAAGATAGAACTATTTGAGAACATGCCCATTGAGAAAATCGCCTCTGAAGTTGTCCTTAGCAAATGCATATAACCAATTACAATTTTGACACAATATCTTCATTAAACTTTGTAATTTCTTAATAAACGTTTTGGTAAAAAAAAGGAAAAAACTATAATTTTAACCAATGCAATGTTGGCTATTGCTACAAATAAAGCCTACCTGTGTGATTAAAGACTGGTTTTGTGGATTTTGACTTTGATAACAATAAAAAAACCACCATCAGTGGTCTACTAGTTGTTTTGGGATATACATTAAATCATTTATTTTCAGGTTTTTATGTGAGTTTTGAAATAGTTTCTTGTGGCATTAAAGGTTTTATGTAAAATCTGAATCTAATAACAAGTGACCACAGTTTTTTCAATATCTATGTTATAATAAGCATAGAAACTGACTCCTGGTATATGTTTGTATACACACTTGTAACTAGCTGTCTCTGCCTTGTGTAGGGCTGGAATTATCAGCCCAGAGGTTTGGAGAGACACACAGACAGCATCCTCGGTTGGGTATGTGAGCACAGTTTCATTGCACATTGTCCCACATTTTCCTCCAAATGTTAAAAAAAGGAAAGGTTTTGTACTGTGAAGTTTAATCACTATCATGTGTTGTCCTTCAGGCCTCAGTGCTGTGGTCTCTGTCCTACTACAGCTCTCCACTGCTCCTCTGTTATCTCTATAGAAAAGGTAAAACGTAAAAAGCATCACACAACCGCAAACCTATTCTCTGTGTGCTAAAATGATAATAATAAGCCTAACAAACCTATTCTCTGTGTGCTAAAATGATAATAATAAGCCTACAAATAAACAGTGTTTGGACATAATGCACTTTTATTTTTGTTCTTGCTTCCAGTTTAATACCCTGCAAATAATATACAAAATATCATGCATTTCTGTATGCAGACCTTACTGTTATTACATAAGCAGTTGTTGATTGGTTCAGTCTTTAATATTACGTTCAGCAGGTGTAATCATATCAGATGAGTCACGGGCTAATGCTCTCACAGTAGTGCTGTATGTACAGGGTTCACAAGAGGGTTTAAAGCGCTGATGTTCAGCCATGCTGAAATTTCCAAACTGAATGAGCTCTTTTACATCATGACTAAGGTATGATCTTGTCTAATTTGAGCATAGCTGAATCTAAGATGTTATGGTGCAAGTGTAATATTATGGTACATAACTGTAGTTTAATGTTAAATCCAGTATGATGTAGTTTTGATTATGGTTGTATTGTATATCTTACTAATATGGCTTCAGTTGTGGTTAGAGGGTGTGTTATTTTCTTATTGCTGTAGAGTGCGCCTTACAAAGATGTGCTTAATGGCATTCTGTAATAATTAATTGTGTTATTAAGTAACAATGCTAACTGTATTTGATAGCGTTAAGTTCTGATGATTATGAAGTCACAAAACAGATTAGCCCATATAACAAGATAACTGATTTCTTCTGCTGAGCCAGTGTTTCAAAATGTATTCCACCGTGAGACTGATGTGTGTTCGTTTTTTAATTAAGTCAGAAACTCAAGAATTGATATTCACGATATATTATTTGCACAATAGGCTCCACTGTTTAAAAACAATAGAAACAAGTTTGACCCTTAATGCCTGAGGTTACGTTTTTGCTAAACATATCGATATATTGACCTTCATATCTGTTTAAATATTCATTAAATA
>JAUMHI010000058.1:5757347-5795681 GCA_032359435.1 Enteromius unitaeniatus | reverse complement strand
ACACACACACACACACACACACACATATATAGCCACAGTCTGCATATTTACACTAATACTGTCATTGCCGTATTACATACTGCCTAGTGAAATGTGTGTGTGTGTGTGTGTGTGTGCGCGCTGTATTAATATCTGACCTCTGTAGGCCAGCCAAAGATGGAGAAGGGGAAGATCCCGGAGGAGAACCAAGTGTCCAACACATCCTCATCTGAAACAAAGACAAAGATGCTTTGTTGACGCCTGGGGGTAAATACTGACATAAACAAAACAAGAAAAAACGACCGAGTGAGAGCTCGTACCCTGGCGAAGAGAGATTTTGTCTGGAGTGACATTGAAACGTTTGGCAGCTTTTTCTCTGGCTTCCTCCTCTGATCTCCCACTGACCCAATAATGTCCATCCACATCCTAAGCACAGACAACAACATAATAATTCCCACCATCTGTGTTTATCTAGTACACGTACTGCAAGCTGTATCTGGCAGTGCTCACCTCGCCTGGTTTGACTGATGGATCACTCACAGTCACAAAGTACGCTGGTATCCTGTGACCCCACCACAACTGCCGTGAGATGCACCAGTCCCTGAAAGCCGAAACGCATTAACACACACAGAAAACAGTCCAGGATAGATTAGCTGGGCTGAGATAGACGGGTCACCTGATGTTGTCCATCCAGTTGAACCAGGTTTTGAGGTGGTGGTCCGGGATGATCCTGAGCTCTCCATTTCTAACGACATCTGCAGCCTGCTTTCCCATCTCTCTGCAGTTCACGTACCACTGAGGCTTCAGAAGAGGCTCCACTATGTCCTTAGAACGGCTGAAAAACACACAGACTCAAAAACTTTATACATGCTGTTACGTCTATACCAGGATTAGATGGCATTCGAACATATATTAATAAACTGAAATACATTGTTGATCTATTATAAAATGATGAATTTGCAATTACATAAACGGTTTGAATTTTTATGTAGTTTGGTTTGTGGTCTACAGATGAATAGATGTCCTCTGCATGATCCGCCTAGCTTCTATAAAGCAGATGCATTAGCACCAAAATACTATATACTGATGTGCTTCTTAATCAAAAGTTAAGTCTACTTATTCAGCTAAACTAAACAATTGCACACAACCGTTTAAAAGTTTAGGGTCAGTAAGATTGTTTGAAGGAAAGAAACATTTTAATCAGCAAGGATGCATTCACCCAATCAAAAGTAATATAAACATTTGATGGACAAGAAAGAACTTGCAAAAAAGAAAACAAAAAAAAACAAAAAAACAAAAGTATCCTAGTTTCCGGATAAAAATATAGCAGCAAAACTATCGATCCAAAATCGATAACAAATATAAGTGTATTCTGACACTAATCAGCATATTAGAATGATTTCTCAGAGACCATGTGGCACTGAAGACTAAATTAATGGCTGCTGCAAATTAGATGACATAAGAGGAATATTATATTATATTATTAATATTTTGCTTTATTGCTGTATTTGTATCTTACTGTTCCTGGCATGAACCTTTGAACAGTGGCTTGTTTTGCTTTAAAAAAGAAAGTTGGTTTAATTTTTAAAAAAAAAAAAAAAAAAAAAAAAAAAAAAAATGAATAAAACAAGTACAGACCAAGTGTCATTTGTTGCTGAATGACAGCTTTTATTTATTACTAAAATAAAATGCGCAAAAAAAATAAATTACATATATTTTTAATTATATCTGATATATATTAATTATATATATTTCTATTTATTTTATTTTTTTTTTTTTCAATTTTCAACTGTAAATCTTTCATTGTTCACTTTGTTATTGCACCAGGAGGCACTTGCACACCTACAGTTCACAGCTGCAAATGCAATTGTTTCTAAAATAATTGTATAATAATCTTATTTTAAAAGTTTACATTTTAGGAAAGACAATGCTGATGAATTGGGTAAAAAAAACAAACAACAACAACAACAAAAAAAACTAATCGTTTTTTCCCTACTTACCCAGTTGATTGATTACATTGATAATAACAAAACATTTTTGTATTACAAGTTTTAAAAAATGTTATGTTTAAATATGCAAAATTATTTTATGAAATATGCACTAATTTGCATACATCTCTAGTACAAAAATCTAAACACTATTTAAAGTTGGTTTAAAATTCTTGCTTAATTTTTTTAAAACCTTTGGAATATAGACAGAAATAAAAATGTAAAAAGTGTGCTGACAAGTGTGCAAGTGTGTACATGTTACTAAATTGGAGATTTATGTCTCAGTGTAAGAGAAAAAACCTTTTAAAACATGTATTGTCATTAAATTCTATTGACATAGATCTGAGATAGATAAAGTGCGACAGACAAATAGTTTTCGTTCCACTAGTCTATAGTCTATGCTGTGTTCTACATACCCATCCATAACCACCTAGTTACAAAAAGTCATTTTCACTTTCAGCGTTGACGTTTCACTCGTCCACAACCATCTCACACAATATGATCCACTAGATAAAAACGACTGAATATTAAGGAGTTAAGTGTCTCAGCGTCTAACCTGCAGATAGGCACCACCATGGGATTGTCTTTGACTTCCTTAAACTGGCCCAAGTCTTTCAGAGCCTGGAGCACAGCTTTCCTCGCCTCAAAGCGCTTCATTCCCTAAAATAGCAGAGAAATGCAGACTATTCAAAGAACAATTATTCAGTCTAAAGTCATGTTTGTGGCAAGATTAAAATATCTGGAGTGCCTACCAGGAATGGAGGAGGGACACCGACGAGGAGGCCATTTTCATCGAAGATGTTGATGAAGGGGAGTTTGTGCCTCTCTCCCACCTCATAATCATTATGATCATGAGCAGGAGTGATCTTCACAGCACCTGTACAACAACATCATATTGTAGACTGCACACAGCCCAGAGAAAGACAGCCAATCTAACAAAAAGCTTGAAACATTTTTTACCTGTTCCAAAATTCATATCCACAAATTCATCAAACACAACGGGCATCTTTCTGTCACAGAATGGGTGGACAACCACCTTTCCTTTGAGATGCTGGACAGAAAAGAAGCTTTCAGTTATCTTTACTTAAAAGTTTTCAAAGTTTTGAGAAGAAAACTTCTGTGTCACCTGATATCTGGAGTCATTTGGGTGGACGGCAACAGCTGTGTCTCCAAGCATGGTCTCAATACGAGTGGTGGCCACTACCACCTCCTCATCTGCAGGAGAATATTTCATTTTAAACACGTCTGCATACAGTATCTCCTCAGTGCATCTAATCTCATTTTTCCAGCCTCAACTCTCACCTGATCCTTCAACTTTGTAAGAGAAGGACACCAGCACACCAAACTCAACCTTCTCTTTATAACCCGGCACAGGAAGAAAAGTTCGCCCTGTCAGCTCCTTTTTATCAACCTGGAACACAAAACTCATCATGTGACCTCAGTAAAAAGAGACTTGGAGACTCTTAGTGAAGATGGGCCTTCAGTCATCAGCCACTTTCCCACATGTTTTCAACTGAAGCTACATTTAAAATCTGCACCAGCATCTTTTCAAACAAGATTTTACTTGAGGGTTGGGATGATTTTTTTAAAACAAAACATTGTTTCTGTGTCACTTATACTGTTCAAAAGTTTGGGGACTGAATAAAATAATGTTTTTTATTTTGCACAGATGCTTTAATGGGTTAGTCTTTAAAGAACCCATGTTGTCACCCATGTAGTCCCAAACCCATAAGACCTTCCTTTAAAAACTCTAAAAAATAAAAAAATCTAAAAACTTTAAAAAATTAAGATATTTTGGATTAAATCTTAAGAGTTTTATGACCCTGCATCAGCAGCAATGCAACTGATATGTTCAAGGCCTAGAAAGGTTTTAAGGACATTGTTAAAATAGTCCAAGTGACAATATTAACCGTAATGTTATGAAGCTGCGATAATACCTTTAATTTGTATTATATTTTATAATAAAAAGCAACAGTAAAGCAATTTATAATGCGACGAGTAAATGCTTTATATTCAAGAAAAAATCCTAAATTATAAAATGTAATAAAATAAATAAAAACACAACTTCTTAAAACCCACAAGAATACATTCCATTCTAATATATATTGAAACAGTAATAATATTAAACAGTAACAATTTCACAATTCTATTTTTAAACAGAACGCATGCTTTACTGTAGTTTTCCACATAAACGCAGCCTTGGTGAGCATAAAAGAATTGTTTTAAATATATATATATAAATCTTAAATACCCCAATCTTTCTAAATGTCAGTGGCAGTGGATGAGATTTCCCAGATTTAATCACAGATGGGAGTGGCTAATAAGACTTTTGAACGTACTTCTATGTCAGAGATGGCAGAGTTGAGGGTGCAGGACCAGTTGACAAGTCTCTTGCTCCTGTAGATCACACCCTCCTCATGCATACGTATAAAAGCCTCCTGGACCGCAAACGACAGTTTCTGCAAGCGGACAGTGTTGCACATAATCACAGATAAGCCATCATTAAATAATGACGCTTTATGCTAAGCTGGTTTACAACAAACAGACTTTCCAGATGTCATTAATCCCCTGAATTGTTTCAGTCAAGTGTATACCAAAGCATGTTTGGGTGTTGAGCTTTTTACTCACATCATCCATGGTAAAACAAGCTCTGTCCCAGTCCAGAGAAGAACCCAGCTTCCTCAGCTGGTGATAGATGCGATCACCCTTTCTGTTCGACACCGAAAGGAAGACAAATTTCTTCATATAATTGGAGCTAAATTAATTATTTATAGATCTTAGTGGAATTATCCACTATCCAGAAATCTCCTCAGCCTCTCATACTCACTCGTTCTTCCACTTCCAGACCTCCTGGATGAACTTATCTCTCCCGAGATCGTGCCTGGTCATCTTTCGCTCTCTCATTAGTTTCTTCTCCACCACCACCTGTGTGGCGATACCAGCGTGATCACAGCCGGGATTCCACAGCGTAGTCTCTCCTCTCATCCTGTGCCTGCATCACCACACCAAAGCAAACCCATTACAAGCATGATGTCATAGCTATGCTGTAATTTATGATATTGGGCATATTACCAATTATATGCCTTTTAATTACTGCATAACAAAGTGAATATGAATATTAATATTTATAACAATTATGTTAATTATTTGACCGGTTACCATCTTGTCAGGCAATCCTGAATAGCATTGGTCAATGCGTGACCAAGGTGGAGGGATCCGGTAACATTAGGTGGAGGAATACACATCATGAACACTCCACGTGGGTTTGGCGCACTTACATTTTTTCTCTGGAAGCAGAAATGTCTAATTAACAAAAAAAAAAAAAAGAAAAAAAAAAGTGTACACTAGGACCATTCAGAAGTTTGGGCTCGGAAGGATTTTTAAAAAGCTATTAAACTATCCCTTTAAGCTCTCCTTGCTGAATAAATATACCAACTCTTACTGACCCCAAACTTTTGAATGATGGTGTACTTACAGTGTCTTAGGATGAACCAAAATACTTTTGATTATTTTTACGTCATACCCCATATTCAGGCTTAAAGAAACCCTGTTTCTCCCACCAGGAGTACCAGGACGCTTCCACATACTGAGGACTGTAAGAATCAGGCAGAGGACTCAAGACATCTGTAACACATGACATGAGACGTTACCTCACACATATTTGACAAATACAATTACTGCTAATAGTAGCAAAAACGCACCTTTTTTCTCCCCGGGTGGTGTGGGGATGTTGTAGGTGATCACACCCAGTTCCTTCTTCTCAGGTTTGGCCTTTTTCTGTTGGAGGGAACAGAACACAGCAAGTTCAGCTGCCTTTCTGTCTCTGTTTGTGTCAGCATTATTAAGAGAACGAGACGCTGAGATTATCTCTCTACCTCAGTCTGAGGCTGCATCTTCTTCTTCTCTTCCATCTCTTTCTTCTGTTGAAACTTTTCCATCTTTTCTCGCTTCTTGGCCTCTTTCTTCAGCTGAGCCTCTGTTTTAGGAGGACCTGAGAAAAACAAGGAAACTGATTTTAAAAAATCATTCAGATAACTCATTCGGGCTGTGAGAAGAATAAATATAAGAACATATCATTGTTTTAATCTACTCTTCTTAAAAACACACACATCCTTACCATTAGCAGGTGTGCCGTCTGCTGTAGCCGCTTCAGAAGCAGCAGCGCTCGGTTTGGGTGTCACAGGCACCATTTTCTCACACAGTGAGATTTTACCCAGCACCTTCAGGAACTGTGGCTGGTTCACACAGGTATTATACCATCTTGTCACATTCACCAATGACTTCCTGTCTGCAGGCTCTAATGCCTTCAAAGGAAATAGACATACAAATAATCAGCTATCAATAATGTTGTTTACAAAAATTATAGATAAATCCAGTACCTGTACTAAAAGTACTAAAAATTATTTTCATTAATTGAAGTAAAGCTAAAACAATAAAATAAAACCAAATAAATAAAAATATAAATATTGCACGAGAAACTTAGCCTTGGCACCTTACTGAAACACGTTTCAGGTTTGAATTACTACAAAATAATACCATAAAGAAATATATAAACAAATCTATATATGTAAAATATTTAATTTTTTTTTTTTTTAAGTAATTGTATTGTATTGTTTAAATATAAAGACAGAAATACATATAGGTTTGGAATGGCATAACATATGATGGTGAGTAAATGAGTACAAAACATAAAGATATTTAATTATATAACCTGTTATAATAAAAGAGTTAAAGTGGTCAACTCACATATTTAAACGGCAGGAGTGCTGCCACAGCGACAGCTATATCCGCCAAAGTCACAGCCTCTCCTACGAGGAATGTCCTGGGCGCTAGAGTCTCATCCAGAGCTTTGAGAACACGCAGCAGCTCTGCTTTAGAACTCTGCTGGAGCTGAAATGAAAAATCAATTAATATTACATCAAAAGTAATAATAAAACATAGTGCAGAATTTATTTTTATTTCACGGAAAATAAAAAGGCCTAAAAACGAAGTGCTGTGTACTTCAAATTCTTTTTTTTTCCCCCTGGCTATCAATCAACACATGACACACACACACTGACAATCAGAGCATCAGGTGAATAGTCATTCTTATCATATATGGGCCTATACAGACACATACATACCTTCTTATCCACCCCCATGATGCCCAGCAGAGGGAATGTCACAGCACAGGCCACCGGCATCAGCTCGTTCTCAGCAAAGCTCAGCCATTGCCAAACTTGACTTTCCTGCTTCTTATCGCTGCCTGTCCGGTTGCCCGCTGCTGCCAGGTACCAGCTCACAGAATTAGCACCGGTGAGCACGGTGCCCCCCGATCCAGCTAAGACCAGTGCGGGACGAGATCTGGCCACCTCAGACGGAGGGTCCTCATGGACGACTCGTGGAGGAGATGAACAGAATTCAGCAGCGATCAAGGGCAACAAACTCCTGAAGTCATCAGGGTGCGAAGAGATGTATAGAGAGTCCATCTGATACAGCAATATGACAGGCATGCCAATAATTAATAAATTCATATTTTGTACAACTAATTTAAATTAATATTATTTTATTTCAACATGTCTCAAAGACTGCTAAATCAATGATGTTCCACCACAAAGCTTTAATACAGAAACGAAAGTAAAAGTTATTAGTATATAAATATTCTCACAAAGCCCTTAGGATATTAATATTAACAGCTATTGCATATCACACTTTTTACTTGTATATAAATATATATAATGTTGTGAAGCTTGTAGAAAATTCTCTCACTGAAGAAATTGTATTCATTTTAAGACAGCAACAAACCCTTTTACTCAGTAATGTCTTTATGTTCATATTATCGTGTAATGCTGCCATAATAACGTGAGTATTTTGACGTAAATATAGACCTGCTAATTGGCTAAACGCATGATCTGTTAATTTCAGGACAGCTATGAGTGCTAAAGTCCAGAAATTACGTATAAGACACAAATACTTTTGGTTGTATCGATCAGCATAAATTCGGTGGTATCTGTATTTGTTAAAGTCTTGCTGAAAAATCATTAGTAACTTACCTGAAGGCAGCAGTGGGAACCGTCAGCCTGGGCACAGCATGCAAAGGATCCAATGCTTCCTAAGCGCTGCCGTAAAGTGATGTAACCGGTCGTAAAGCGCATCCGTCTGACGCAATAAATGTGGAATAGGCTTCAGTGTCCAACAGAGGCGCTGTGGGCTTCTTTTACACGCAACGTGTGACGAACACATTTAATAAAGGAAAGATTCAGCATTATTCCTTCTGAGAAAAAAAGAGCCTATATGCTGTTGCCCGTAAGTAACATAACCTGTTGTTTTGAATGTAGAGATCAAATTATGAACATCTTTCAAACTGTATGATTTTCATAAGCCTCTTTTCAAATCATAGGTTTTTAAACAGGGAACTGCAAAGATGTGCGACGGGGGCCGAAGAAAAGCTTAGAGAAAAAGTAAAAATATATAGCCTAAATAATACAAATAAGAATAAATAATTAAACAAGTAAATGCAAAAAAAAAAAGGTTTTAATGAAGTATCACTTAATTGTCACTAATTTATCAAGTAGTCATATAAATAAATACATCTAGCAGTAAAATATAAGCTATTGTAAATTATGTAATGAAACTATTAAAAAGGCTTTTAACAATTTTCCAAGTAATATTTTAGGAATTTATATTATTAATTTCACAGCATTTGTTCTTAATAAAATATTTTTTTAGGTAACTTACACAAGGATGATCTATGAAAATATGAAAGTATTATGAACCTGCATCACTGATCTACATATACATATAATAATAATAATAGTATAAGTCTTTATATATAGATCAGTGACCTGTAAATGTAACTGTTTTGCTTTATGTTCATATTTTATTCACAAAAATGACTCATAAAAGATTAGGCACAGACATGTTCTGTTCTAAAGATAAGTGATGCATTAATACATTTTCCTCAACTATCTTTGCTGTTTACAGTCTTATTCAGTAGATTTACATCGATTCCCTTGAAGAAGATCTTGTGTTATTGATTAAACTATAAATGACAGACAGTATGACTCACAGAGGAGAGGTTTTATTGCAGCATATAAACCATGACAAAGCAAGGCCTTTACATGTTGGATGAAATGACCAACATATTACAACAATTACATCATCTTTCTGACACTTAAACATTTCTCAGCACCTTGAAAGAGTTACAAATCACCCTTCAAAAACATTAGGTTTATGTAGGTATTTTAAGGCAGAATGTAAAACATACAGCAGATTTCATAACCACATGCCGTATGGTTAATATTCAGTGTGCAGCCTGACGCTTATAGCAACTGTCAGGATCCGGAAGTAAAAATCCAATTTAGTTTCTCCATAAGAGAATTGATTTTTAGCAGTAACTTATAAATCATTAAAGACAGACCTCCTGTGATCTTGAAGATTGGTAATCAATGGTACATGCTTTTGCTGAAGCCATCAGTCAGCATTATTTCCACTTAATTTTTAAATGCTCAATTCCAACATCAATTCCAAAATACATTAAGTTTCTGCAGAAAAAAAATCTCCATCATTTAGAGAACTGAAACAATTGATTGCACCAATTTTTAAGCAGCTGTCCACCTCTATGAAACACTGCGAATGACATAATCTGCAAATATATCACAAAATATATGTTAAGGTCACAGTCCTACACCTTTTTAAATACTATGTTACTTTAAATCAAAATCTGTGATGTTATGATTCACCTGCAGTGATTCATGGCTTATAACAAAGACTTCTCTGTGGGAAAAATAAATAGGAAAAAATACTTCCGGGGTCAAGGCCGCTGAAAAAAGGGGCTTTATTTGTGGTGTTATATGCAAATAAGGTGTCTAACACAGGCATATATACACATATTTAAATCTATTCCCCGACGACTTCAGATTTCAGCAATTCAGGTGTTTGCAACTCATATGATTCCCCTGAGCTCTCTCCAAAAGCTTCCTGGATATTCAATATTGTATTCCCCACTACTCCGCCTATGATGGACGCTACGATGTTAAGCATGTGGCCCACCCCCTTTCCACTTCTCCAGGTAAGTTTGCCGACCCCACTTCCCACCGTTGACGCCTGGTAGCCCATTTCTGAAGATACAACACACAGGTAATCTACCATCTTATCTAAGACTGACCCAAGAATCATCCTGATGATCCTAAAACCGTTCCCTACTGTTCCTATCATGATTCCCAAAACATCCGACGCCAGAGTGCCTGTTCCTATGAGCCCTTCCTGGAAAGCCACAAACAGGCTTTCGGCTAACGGACTGAGGCAGGCGTAAGTCGTGCACACGATGGTTTCTCCTGTCTGGTACAAGGTGTTTAAGATGCATGAAATGCCAGAATACACTCCTGAGACTAAGTTGTTGACTAAAGTGCAGCTGTCACCGGGCACCGAGGCCAGAACAGCCAGATCTTCCTGAAGAACGTAGGTTAGCTGGAAGGGAAGGTTAGTGACTCGGTTTACGATCGGAGAGAAAGGGGTATAAAGGAGATAGATGGTGGAAGACAAAACTTTGAAGAGGACAGACTCTGAGCTCTCAGTTTCATTAGTGTCCTCTTCAATCTCTATGTCTGAGCTCAAAGAAGACATGTAGCTTTGGGATTCATCATTAACGTGCTGCAAAGTCCCTTTTTCTGTTTCTGATGTTTCTGCTTCCTGAGAGTTTTGTCCGCTAGTGTGCTCCTCGCTTTGCACATCAGAGTTGCCTTTCGGTTGCTTTTTCAAGAGCGATGCAAGTTCCTCTTCGCTCTGATGTCCTACTTCACCACAACCCTCTGAAAACAGGTCTGTAACTCCTACCAGCTCCTCCAAAGCCTTAATGCTGAGCACCTTCACATCCCCCTCCTTCATCAGCCCAACACTGAAACTGCCATCTCCATCTGATGCAGCACAACACACCGCTGACCACAACAGCTCCCCCCCACACTTCTTTAAACCACCTAAACCAATCTGCACGTACATTTCTCCGCTTGTCTTTGAACACCTTGGTATGATGGAGCTCTGTATAAACTCTGCTATAAAAGCATCCCATTTAAAGAGAGGGTAGTTGTACTGGGGTGATGGGGTTTCATCAGCGGTTCCTCTGTAAAGAGCTGGGATGGCCACAGGGGAATCGCCATTGATCTCTTCTTTGGCATCCTGCTGATGGGTTTAAAAAGACAGGTACACTTAATTACTTGTTGAATTGCAAATGTATACATTAAAATGCATTTCTCCATGATACAAATTGACAAAAATGCACAATATTGTTTACCCATACTTTACTCACAATACCCACCTTCATGTTATTCTAAACCTATATGACTTTTTCTGCAAACTCTTACTTTATTTAATTACTTTATTTAAAATATCCTATTTTTTTGTTCTGCAGATAACAAGATGTACAGATTTGGAATGACATGAGGGTGAGTAAATAATGACAGAAAGAATTCTTTACGCAAAGAATTTGAAATTGCGAGTTTTGTAGCCTAATAGAGAGGAATGAGATGTTTGCTATGAGCTGTGACTGAATGAATCAACCTGTTCTGGGTCTGTTTCGTGAACTGCCATTTTAATTAAATTTGCATTCTGGATAACATCAATCCATTGCACTTGTCTGTAAGACTGACCACAACAAACAAATTAAAAATGTACTCTATACTGACGCTAGATTCTGCGAAGCTGAACCACTTGAACTTTTTACACCAGAATTAACCTTGTCTTGTCAATTCTCGGAGACTTTTTAGCTTTGACACACATGGCCTCCACGCATACTCTCTATGTTGTCATTTCCTGTTTGTTTTCTGCGTGTTGGTTGCAGAAGATTTTGCAGACTTCTAATTTGTAATAAGAAACTAAGCAATTTTGTTACAATTTAGATTTTTATTTCTATCCAAATATGCATATCTAGATATGTATAAAAATAATATCAAAAATGCAATTAATTCAAGCAGTGGAATACAACACCTGTATGATGAGCTTTAATCTGTATATTCTAAAAGGAAAACCAAACTAATTAATAACAATTTTTAATGTACTAATTACAAACATGCTTACCATAGGTGCATATCAATCAGTGACCGTTTGAGAACTGCATTTTTAATTTATAGGAATAAATAGGAATGATGAAAATAATAATCAGATTATTTATCCAACTAAAAATTATAACGTTATTCTCTTCCTGCTTGACTTGTCAGCCTTGTACATTTGCACGTCAGCAGAAACTTTAATGAATGTCATTAAAAAAAAAAAGACTCTGTGGTCAAAAATTCAGACATCTAGAACCTGTACTTAAACTCATTTAGTACTACAGCTCTACCCGTAAAATAATAACAACCAACTCCAAGACAAGTGACTAAGAGAGAGAGAAAAACACCGTCTCACCGTGCTCTGCTCTCCTCTGCCCCATCCATTAATCGAGCCGAGGTGAAGGGCTGTGTAGACGGTGCTTTGACAGTTGGCATTAAAGAGCGATGCAAAAGGCCGTCCGGTCAGATGTGTGTGACATCTCTGCTCCAAACCCAGCTCAGACAGTGAATGTGGAGGTGTGCCTCTGTAAAAACACTCTTGACACTGGAGGAACGCTGGATCAAGATCCGTGTGTGTACTTGCCCGGACTACACCACCGTTAAACAGCACCGCAGAGATGAACACAGCGAGTCTAGGCAGAGCAAACAGCATGGCCGAAACCCTCAGTACAAACGAAGCAGAGACTGCAGCTAACAGTGCTGAACTAGCAGCTACACAAAACAAGCCCTATGCTACACACTCTCTCTCTCTCTCTCTCTCTCCTCGGCTATGCAGAATGAGCCTGGGCACAATTTCGCCTTCTTCATCCCTCCCCCTTTCACTCTCCTTCATCCATCCCTCCCTTTCTAAATCACACTTTCTGACTACACCTCGTCTTAGTATTGCTATAATGCACACAAACCAGTACACACACCTTAAATGGCCTCCTGTGTGTCAGCATTCCCCAGCATTAACACTACAACATGCCATTTTTGCAGCTAAAGTCATTTTTATGGCCAAAAGAAGATTTTGGCCTTACCTACTTGAAAAATGTCCAGACGTAAATTTGGAATTCCTCAAATCAAAAAAAGGTGGTGCATGAAAACAGGTGCTGGTGTATTGACTCAGACAATACTCAACAAGAGAACATTTTAAATATTTAATAAAAAGAAATACAGAGGGCGTTAAAAATACATTAAACAATGATTTTGATTTTTTTTTGCTTGCAGTTTCTTTTGCCACCTGTGTAAAGAAAGAGAGGTTTTAATTGCATTTATTTTATATCTTGTATTATAGACATAAATAATCCTGGTAATTAACTGTTAGAGGTATTGTCGTGTCTAGTTCATGTTCAGCTGGTTTGTGTGTGTTTTATAATCCCACAGCAACTTGCCTGAACTAGTGTTGATGTGCTCCTGGGTAAAATGGGTGTGGCTCTCTCAATCTCAGGGTGTTGTTCTCTCTTTGTTTTGCTCACTCACTCACTCTCTTTTTTTCCCCTTCTTATTGTCTAAATGCTGTCGCGCAACTATACATTTATGGCACACTTACAGGCAATACATTGCAGCTCAGCAGTCGTTAAAGAATAAGCCTATCGAGTATCCACGACGAGTCAGGTTTTTTTTGTAACCCAATCTGTAACCCAACCAAACGCCAACATAACACAGATCCAATTTTCTTAATGACGACTCACAAAATCCTTTTTACTTAGGATAAATGGAGAACCAACCTATCTGGAAAAGTTTGTATAGTCTAATAATATGTTTATGTAAGGTGTGCAGAACAGGTTGACAAAACAGGGCTCAACAAAAACTACTTTTTTGGTTGCCCTGCCAACACTTTCAACAGCCCCACCACAAATATGCCTTTAAATGCATTTATTGCGCAAGGATGTGTTTTACATTTTAAATATATATATATAGATATATTTTTTTTATTTTTTTTTTTAAAGATCATAGTTTAAAATAATTTTATTAAAAAAATTAAAAGTTTCTTGAGCACCAAATATTTTTAAGACACTTAAGAGTAAAGGCTGCTTAAAATATACCTTTGACAACACAGTAATGAAATACATTTTAGAATATATTAATATAAAATAGAGAAAAAAAAAACGTAGTTATTATTTTATAATTATATTTATAATTATTTATTAATAATATATATATATTTTTTATATATTATATTTTACTGTATTTTTGATCAGGGCAGTTTTTTATTTAAATAATACATGTGAGTATAATGTTTGTTTATTATGTATATATTAATACAAACACATGCATGTATGTATTTAAGAAAAACATGTAATGTTTGTATGTTAAATATATATATATATATATTTATTTATACAAGTATTAATTTATACATGTATATGTTTAAAAAAAAAAAATGTACTGTATGTATGCAAATATATATATATATATACAGTACACAAACATATGTAAACAAAAACTTTATTTTGGATGAAATTAATTGTTTGACTGCACAAATTTTGTTTGGTGAGCGCAATACACTTTTTTTTCCGAAGACGTTTGACTAGTAGTGTTAGCCAGTAGTAATGTTAGCCGGCTAGATAACATTATTATGGCACTTTTATAGTTGAGTCCTGGAAAAGCATCTTGTGTGTATTTTGAATTAAAAGCTCCTGTTAAATGCTGACTGTATTTGTCCATTACCTTCATTCATTGGGTAGGTCAATAACCAGCTCTGCCTCATCACCCTCTCCTCTCTCCTCCTCTCCGCGGTCACTCTCTCCTTCACTCTCTCCCTCCTCCTCGGCTGCATCCTCGCTCAGCATCTGCTGTGGTACCCAGCTGAATGGCCCACTCGCACCTCCAGCTGCTCCACTGCCTGCAGGGTAACTGGACGTGAGTGGACCAACCACCTGAATAGGAGGGACAAACAGAGAAATGTCTGTTTTGACCGCATTTCAGAAACACATATAACTAAAATAAGAAGTATGTTACTGTTACTTTACTATTACAACAAGACATGACAAACAATGTAGCAATAAAGGCCACGAGAATCTAGGCCATTGTGTTTCCAGGGTCAACCTCTCTGTCCCTCTCTCACCTTCCCTGAACCGTCTTTCCTGTGTTTTGTTTTTCTCTCTTTCTTCATACGCTCAGCAGAGGGAGCCAAATATTCAGGAGGGAAGGGTAACTGCTCACCCAGAATCACACACACAAGGCCACCAAAGAGTAACAGACATTCCCACACACACCCAGAGTACCCAGATTGATGTGTGAGAAGTCCACATAAACCAGGTGAGGCGATACAAAGACAAAAAGAGAGAAAATGAATAAAATGACAAATTAACAGGTGACAAAAACAATGTGTGTAACTGAAAAACATGAATGCAGTATGAGATGTATGGAGCACACATGGAGGTGTGATGTACTCACAGTGTTGAGGTATTGTGCCGGACCAGATGACTGGAGAGGAAGCGCACCAGAGCGAGACAGGAGTGAAAGATGAGGAGATGAGGATGACGGAACGGGAGGGACTCCAGGACTCCTTCTTCTAGGAAACAAATCAAGATTTATTACAGACACAGAGCTATACAAATTAAAAAACAAAGCACGTGTGATCTTGACAAAACTTGGAAAGCAGCAACATTTTTTCTTTTAAGCAACATGTAACTAGCAAATTTGACTACAAAACACAAATACTACCAAAACAATGCAGTCTTAAGTCTGACTATGGCAAAAATTTTAACGCACAGATGCATTAAAATGTTTATTGAACAACCCATTAAAAGCCTCTGCACTAGGTCAGAAAGAAAAAAATTTTTTTTTAAATAAATGTTTTTAAAATAAAGGCATGTATGCTCACAGTAAATACAGCAGCATTGCAAAATATTATTACAATTTTAAATAATTATTTTCCATAATATATGTGTGTACTGTGTAGATTTATTACGTAAAATGTGTATTTGTGTCTATATATCTATAATAAATAAACATTGTACACACATATGAAGTAAACAAATTGGATGTGGATTAATTTGGATGTGATTAATGCAATTAATTAATTGAGTTTGAGTTTCAAACTCACTTCTTCCCTGCTTCCCTCTCTCTCTCTCTGGCTCCTTCTCCATCACTGTCTGAGGAAACTGTTGCATCAGAGTCTGAAAACAAAAACACTCTCAGCACACAAAACACCTTGAAGGTTTGCAGACAAGCACTAGCGAACTCTTCAAATATTTCTTGTCTGCTCCATTGATAAATCGATCTTTATCTCTATGTATATGTACAAACCAATACTACATTTACTGTAAACTTCACTTTGGTGTAAAGCTGCTTTGCAATGATATGTATCATGAAAAGCGCTATACAAATAAATTTGAATTGAATTGAACAAGCATTTTCATTTGAGACCTACCCGAAGACTCTTCCTCCACCCTTTCATACTGCAACAGTCTGTCCAACAGAAAACTGACACAAACAAAAGTGTGTGATTATTATGTCCATGTGGGTCAAGCAACAGTAAAGCACTTGATAACTTTAATTTAGGATTACAGGTTCTACCTTTTGTCTCTAGAAACTTTTAACAGCTTCCTCTGAGCTCTTCTCAGCTCCTCCTGAAAACACTCTTGCTCCTGAACAGAAAAACGAAGCCAGAGGGTTAACAACAGTCTGAAATGACAAATAAAAAATGAACATTAAAAAACAACAAATACTTACATATACCAGAAACTTTAATTTGCGTTTGAGATTTTTGTATTTTCTTTTGTAATCCACCTCGACTTCAGCTTGTCCGTTCATCTCTGATACTTCAAATAATATTTATAGTCACTTTCAAACAGTTTGGCTGGTTTTCTATGGGTTCGAGATCGAAACTGTACTGTCCTGCAAATATTAACGCTATCGTTTGTCCAGAAAGACCTGATACACAGATTTTAAGAGAGTGCTGCTGCTATGCTAGCCATGCTAAAGCTACATATTCAGCAAGATAAAAATAAGAACTAATTGTGTATTTGTCGAGTATAGCAAACAAGTTTGAACTCACAGATAAGATAATGACAATGTAATAATCTATACTATGTCAAACAAAACTACAGGACATTTAACACTGACAATAAACGCATAATCCCTCGCATGTTAGAAACAGTGCAGAGCCGCGACGTGCTCTTTGTTTACTTCCGCTTTCAACGTAATACGCACAGGAAATGGATTTGGGAGTCATTGAACAATCTGCACTATTAAAATGTATTTCCAAACAAATGCTGATTTCAAAGTTCCCCATATTGCGTGAGTTTTTCCCCTCGGCATTGTTAAAGCACATCCCAACAGTAAAAATAACAACAAAATATATAACTCACTTCAATTCACAATACAAGTGAATCAAATTGTAAAATATATACTAGAGATAATACATGTAACAATAATAAACTAAATGTAAATATTTCACTGGTAAACCAGGAGATCGGTGTCCACTAGGGGGCCTCAATAACCTCCAATAGGTATCCAATTTGTACATACCTCCAATAGTCTTGATTTTATTGAATACTTTGAATACTATTATTGAATAGTTAATTACTTGTTTAATATATATATATATATATATAAGTAAAATCTTCAAGTGCAAATATATATAGCTCAGTAAAAATGTTTAATACGTTTGTCGTCATTGTAGAAGAATTACCAGAGAAAATACATTGCACCCAGTTTTGCTGAGTTAGATGTGTATATTGTTGACTCTGTAACACTTTAATCGCAAAATTTAGTCTTTGTCAGAAACAAGACCGGGATACAAATGTGGGTGCAAGAGATATTTTATTTAATAACAAAATGTCTCTTGAAAAACTGAAAAAAACTAATTGTCAGTATATTCGATCTGGTCAGCACGGGAGGATAAGACTGGCTTCATGAGAGAAGATCAGCAACGAATGCCAAAGTGGAGCCTGTCGAGGCAGAGTGCCGGGCTGGGTCCTAGGTGAGTAGAAGATAAAATAACCAGAGACAGAATAGCTAGGCTGACAAGACAGGAGAGCAGAGGAGTGCTTGAACTGGATTAGGCAGGAAAGCTTGGAGGGCAGTAGGCCGGTCTGAATCACAGGACAGAAAATCACAAACTGAAACAAGACAGCACACGCGAAGGCAAGATAAGGGAGAGATAGTGAGCACATAATCAGGTGCAGGTGAGGATGATGATTAATAGGAACAACAAGAAGGGCGGGGAAGACGCCACAAGACAGTGAAGCACATGGCGAGCTGTCAAAACAAAAAACGTGTGCTCCAGGACAAAAAAACAAACAAAGACAGTCCCAAACCACGATCATGACAGTCTTGACCATATCCCTACACCTAAATCTAACCTTAAAGGAATGGTTCATACAGAAATGAAAATTCTGTCATCCACGAGTTGTTCCAAATCTGTATCATTTTTTTTAAACTTCTATGAAAACAATGGAAGAAAACAAAACCAGGCAGTTTTGGGTCACCATTGACTTCCATAGTAGAAACAAAATCTTATGGAAGTCAATGGTGACCCATAACAGCCTGGTTACACACTTTCTTCAAAATGTCAGCAGAACAAATAAATTCATACAGATTTGGAACTACTCGAGGTGTGAGTAACTGATGACAGATTTTTCATTTTGGGTGAACTATTCCTTTATCTATGAGTAACCTCTAAAATGAGAGCAAATGATGACAATGAGGTACAAGCACCAAACACTGATCATACAATTCACAAGAAACTGGTTCAAATCGGATTAATTAAGCACAATGTTAACAAAGATGTTAATCCAGGAACATGTCGCACTTAAAATCGGGTAAAATCAGGTTCTATTATTGCACCCCTAGGTCTGAAAGAATAAAAAGAGAGAAACAGAGACATTACTCAGTATGAGTAGGTATTAAAATAGCTTGTGTGACCTTTTTTGAGCATCATATGTGCTGTATGCTTTAAAAACGATTGCACTCTTCCTTTTACTGAGTCTGCATCTCAGCAGTCAGACACTCAGGACAGGTCCATGAATAATACATTGCCTTGGCTGAGCAGTTTTCACAGAGAGAGAGAGAAAGAGAGAGGTGACGTATTCCACAAAGGATTTTTTCTTGTCATACAACTCTACCCTCGACTATTCCACAGAAATATTCGAAATATCTTTGCCTGACAGACTGCTCTTTATGAAACATAATCTTCCTCTGTTTGCACATACAACACAGGCACACATAGCCTCTCTTTCTCTACTGTTATATATCAATTGTGCTTACACACACACACACACACACAAACAGACAAAATCCAGACCCCTCTCAGAATGAAATATAAGCCCCTCACCAGCCTTGCTGCCTGTAATAGTCTGTTTCTGTTCTCTGACGTTAGCTCTTGTTGCAGACAGAAATAGAATATCTCTTCCCTCACTTCCATAAATCGCTCATGTGGTGCAGTGAGACAGCTGTGTGGACCCCACAATACCTCCCTTTGCTTTTCTTCTTCTGTGTTGACATGCTATTATGTAAAGTCATAGGCATTACATATATTGTACTGTATATATTTTTAATGTAAAACTTTTGGATGAGGCGAATATGTTGGTCAGCTCCAGCCTCTGAACCAATCAGTCTGTCGCCCTCCTTTGATATATTGCCCTCATATTGCCTTTGTCCTTCCCACCTCTCTCTCTCTCTCTCTCTCTGTAAGAGTGTTTATACACACCTATCAGTCAGCTTGATTTAACCCCTCTCTCTCACACGTGAGATACCAGAGTTCTGTCTGCTTTGTTCTGACAAGGAGATCTGGAATGCACACAAATCACATGAAGGACACAAACAACAACTTTAACAACTCTCTCCTCGGTGCACAAAAGGTAAGAATAAAATGTCACCTTCGTATGTCATGGCAAGGTGAAATACACGTTTTTTAGTTCTAGAAGGTTCCAAGTGAGGCAAGAGTTTGTGGTGTTTGAACTCTTTATGAAGAATAAAAAGAAAATCTGTTGTTTAGGACTATGCAAACTGTTCATAATCTAACTAGTGTGCTTATTAAGTGAGACACTGTGTTACACTGGCTGTGCCTGTTTGTGTTGCAGGAGAAGCTTATTCAGGCAATTAAAAAAATCAAACATGAAATTAATGAATGCTACGAGGCTGAAAAAGACGCCTTTGTGGATGCACTGGAGGTCGAGGTAATGCTTGATTTATATTTATATGTGGCTAAAAGAGTATAATGGTCTCTTCTTCACAATATCAGTTACTGGAAAGATAACTCTCAAAACTAAAATATGAAGTGATATGGTGTGTGATTACTTCTTCCAAAAATATATAGAAAAAAGTTTTTTCTTCATACACTCAACAGCGTTTTATATGGCCTGTTCAGAAACGGTTGACATTAATATTTAAATAACTCTTGATGCGTATCATCCTCCAATTTGGCATAATATCTATAATACATACAGATCTGCAGTATCTAAAACTCCTAATAAACAATTTCCGGTATTAAATCTGAGTAATAACTTCATTAGTAAGCTAATCTCAGCCTGCTCATTTTTCCAGACTTATTAGTCTTGTATGTAATTAGTCTCTCTTCCTTCATGTTTCCCATTAAGTCATTAATGTCTCCTTTTTCCGCTTTCACAGAACAGATTTGAAGAGATAGAGCGTGAAATCCGAGCAGAGTTTCAGAACCTACATCGTTTCCTGCATGAGGAGGAAGAGACGGATCTGGAACGGCTGAGGAAGGAAAGGGACAGACGAGTGAAGATCTTAAAAGAGAGAGAGAAGAAGATTGGCATGCAGAGTAGAGATCTAGAGAAAGCCATTGAGACTCTAAACTGCAAACTGCGGGAGGATGACAGCCCTAAACTTTTGAAGGTGGATTTCCATTTTAAGTTATTAAACTAATAGACTAAGCAGTAAAATCTTTATCTTTAAGCTTTAAGTAGCGACCTGCACTGGGAGAGAACTAATTCCTTATCCTCTATGGATTGTATCATTATTTATTTATTTTTTTATTGTGCATTTAACTTATATGAAATCATATTAATAAAATACGTAATGACCACATTTAAAATACTAACAGGGTTAGTTTCATAAGTCATGCAGTAGATACCCACAAAACATACTAGATGCTGCCAATTGACTCTGTTCAGATGAAGTCTGAAACAATCACATGATTGAAAGAGTGAGGAATCTGAAGAGCTGACTGCTGCAGCAAAATGCGTTTGAAACTGAACATTCTTGCTCTAAACACTATATTTTTTATCTATTTAGGAAATCAAAGAGCTTCTGAAAAGGCAAGTGTGTTTTTTATTTATTCTTTCCCACATGGTCTCTAATTCTCATATAATTTTAATAATTGTTGTTACTTTTCTCATTCTACCTCAGTTCTTGCTCTGTTTATCTTCATTAGATGTGAGGTGAATTTTATTCGTCCTCCGCCAGTAGACAGCGAAATTCTCTCTGGTCAGTTTGTGGGGCCCATACAGTACCGGATCTGGAAACACATGAAAACATCCCTCTATCCAAGTACTACATTTTAAATACTACTATTTTATTACATACTAAAAAGAAATCTGAACTATTTTAATTCTCATTATAGTGGTGGTGGCGGTCATGCCAGGTACTTACATCTGGAGATACTTTAGTCCCTATTTCTTCAGGTTCAATTTCCACCAGTTGGTGGCGCAAAAAAGGGAAGATTTGTGTTGTGAGACATTAAATGAAGTAATTAAAACATTCTGTGCATCCAAAATTGTATACTGAGTAGCTGCAACGTTTGAATTGAACTTTTTTCAAACCTGTTAAAAAAGTATGCTTTATTTCTGCATTTATTATGAATTATACATGTTCTTTGTCCAGCATGTTGTTACTTTCACATGACCTACAGTACCATAAACATCCTGAAGTATTTTATTTTGAACAAGTTCAAGTCATTCAAACTCAAAGCACTGATTTATTCAGTAATGGAAGTTTCCTTTCAGTAGAATGAATGTATGAAATGCTACTTCAAAATGCTCCCAACATGCTATTATGCCAGACGTTGAAAGAAAAAAAGAGGAGACTCATCAGGAGACTCTAAAAGATGAAAAAAAAGTTAATTTTAGTACAAAAATATGTCATTTCACAAACAAAACACCACTACTATAGCCTAGTACTGCAAATCTTTGCTTTAAAACAAGATTGAGACCATCACAGAAATTATGGTTTATAATGGGACCTGTATTGGTTTTAATGGAAATTGTAATAGACCCTGTGGGTTTCTGCTTTTACTTACCTTCTATTGGTGGCTTGTTAAAATCATTAAATCCTAATGGATATGAAAATGTCCCAAAAAAAGTTAAGTTAAAAGTTGATGGTTTGTAACGTAGTGGAAACCATTAAAACGTATTTGATGGTTTCTATCGTTTGTTTGTTTTTCAACAGGGGTAAATGTATTATTTGTTACATTCAAATATTGTACTACAGATTACTGATTAACTGATGGAAATCAATTCTGATTAACTTATTTGCATACACAGACATATCCACGTTGACTTTTGACCCTGAAACGGCGCATCCCCTCTTAACCCTCTCTGCTGAGAGAACTTCAGTGACTTTCGAGGAAGACAAGGTGTTGCCTAACGAGAACCCAGATGAAAGGAACCCGAAGCGCTTCCACTTCTATTATTGTGTGATGGGTTCAGAGGCCTTCACTCATGGCCGTCATTACTGGGAGGTGGAGGTGAAAGGCAAAACCGCCTGGAGAGTGGGAGTGGCCAGAGCGGACATACCCCGTGGTGAGATGGACTCTTCCTCGACGTTAAACGGACTGTGGACGTTGTCCCTCAGAAATGGCTCCATCACGGCCTGCACCCACCCAAAGCCCACAAAGGTGCTCTCATACACCCTCCCTATCCGCATTGGCATCTTCCTGGACTGTGATAATGAGGAGGTTTCTTTCTACAATGCTGTCACCATGACGCCACTCTTCTCATTCTACATAGGGACCATTCTAGTGCCGCTCTATCCATTCTACAACCCATGTGACACAGATGAAGGAATGAACTGCACTCCTCTTTCCATATTTCATCCATCACTCTGAGGGATTGACACGGATGTTTGGTTTTTCCTCTACCACTGATGACAGAGTTTGAAACGGTTAAATTCTGATAACCTGGAAGCTTGTGTGAGAGCGGTTTTGTTGTGTAGTTGTGTTTGGCTGATCTGTTTAAGTAACACTAAACAGTGGCTGTATCCCATATTGACCATTCACATCGCTATTCATTACTCCACTAATATACTTCACTGAATAAAGAGATTAAAGGGGTAGTTGACTCAAAAATGACTGAAAATCATTCACTCACTCTCATGTCTTTCCAAACTTAAATGTTTTAAATTAAAGGTAAACCGTTGTTTACACTGTAAAAACATTGGATTCTCATACGCATAGACAATGTTTTAAAAAACTATTTGGACAAAAGACTGAGTATTTATGTGCCAAAAACTTACTTCTGGGTTTGTACAAGTTTCTGAGAGTTTTTTTTTTTGATCGTTGATCTTCTTTGATCTTCTTTTGTTCAACATAGGAAAGACACTTATACAGGTTTGGAATGACATCCGGGTGAGTAACTGATGACATTTCAATATTTGGGTTCTTTAAGTCCTGAAAGTGGGCAAATTCAAACTTTAAATGAGCTTAAAGTGCCATTTTTTGCAAGGCTATTCTTTAGGATCCATTCTTCAGTGTACATTGGTTGTGCGTTTATTATTTAGGTGTATTATGGGATTAAATACTCTATAATACACTACATTTGCAGACATAATTTCAGATAATGCACCATATACAGAAAGGGTATTCACACAGCCTGTGAAATTTGCTCTAGTCACTTAATGTCATCCATTCAGACCTAAAAAGCTATGTTGAGAATAGATATACAAGTAAATATTTCACACAGAAATGAAAATTCTGTCATTATGTATGTTTCAAAACTGTATGTTATTTCTGTTTGACGTCATGATGTTGATCATGAGACTCTCAAAAACTAGTGAGCTTTGATTTTTATCGATGTCTGGCATGCACCATATCTGATTTGAAAGCTGCAGAGGAAGTGAAGATGATTATCAGCTAAAGTAGTGCATGACTCACATAGACAACATTTATAGTGCTTTTTAGTCCTTTTTGAAACTGGATAGTCACACTAAAATAAATAGCAATAAAAATGTACTAAAATTTGCAATGCTGGATCTCATCTCACCTCATCTCAGAAGCTAAGCAGGGTTTGGCTCAGTTAGTACTAAGCCTGGGAATACCAGGTGCTTCATCCTCCGGTGGCATGTTGGCTTAGTATTAACTTACACAGCAAGAAAGTGCCTGGTTTGAGTCCCAGCTAAGTCAGGAAGCCTTTCTGTGTGGAGTTTGAATGTTCTGCCTGTGTGGCATATTTCCGGGTGCTCTGTGATGGACTCACCATCTGTCCAGGGTGTTTCCCTGCCTTTAACCCAAAATGCCGGATGGAGCTTGGAATGACATTAGGGTGAATAATTAATAATAATATAATTTTCATTTTGGGAGAGAACTATTTCTTTTTTATTTAATATATTTGTATGCAATAAATAAAATACATGCAATTTATCTGTTTGAAAGTCACCTTTGTGCTTGTACTGTTTCATAAGTGTACTTGCAGAATAAAATAGAAAAAAGAAATGCATTTTTTCTGCCTGTTAACATACTATTAAAAGCGACTGTTTACCATTACTCGTCTATAAATAATCTAGACTGGTCTGCTATATTATGCCAGCTATGTGCTGCTGGAGTGACAAAACAAAAGAGGGAGGGTCTCTCTGCACCCTGCCAGCAACAGGCCTGGGAGAAGGGAAGAAAAAGCTAGATAGACAGATGAGTGACTTTGAATCTGATTGACTGCAAGGGCAGAAAGCACTATCTTTTTTTTTTTTTGTAAATGTCTCACAGCCACAGGAGAGCCTTTATAACTGCTGCGTCACGGGTGTGAGGAGAAAAAACAACACACTTTGAAACATTTTTAAATCATTTATTATCATTTCTAGGCATGAAATAAAGGAAGTATCACTTCTTTACAAAATGTTTATGTGTTGTGTTTGTGCAAAAAGGAAGAACGGGGACCGATAAACTGTAGAGCATCACTCAGGTGGAATAAGGAGAGGAAATGAGAGGCAGAAACCTCTCATGCACCTGTGGGACACAACTGCACGTTGAGTTTACTTAAAACACGCACAACACCACAGGATACTTGAGCTTCTCGTACTCTATACATTCTCACCGCTCATTTTCCTTATTCATGAGAGATATTTCCACAACCATTGAATTCTGAGTATTGATTAAAGGGATAGTTCATCCAAAAATGAAACATTGGTTTACTCACCCTCAAGTCGGTTCAAAACTGCAAAACTTTCTTCTCTAGAAAGTTGTTTTTGCCCATATTAAGAAAGTCAATGGGGGTTTTAGAAAACACTAATCTCTAATAACTCTAAAGTTTTAGAATGAAACGAGTGTGAGTGAAAAATCTTTTCTGGATGAACTTTCTCTTTAATGCCCTTTTAGAATGTTTTTGACCAATCAGGTCTGGAATGGAAAGATATAGGGTGACACATAGAATGCAACATTTTCAGTGACATCCATAGCAGGGATGTTTTACACAATGGAATTATCCAATCAGAAACCTGCAGAGCCGTGCGATACATGAAAATCAGCGTACTTTTAGATGTCTACACACTACCTCCTATATATGCATGACCACACTAGCACAGACGGACACTATGGGAGCGCAATTCTATAGCATGCAATGACAGACTGCAGTGACAATGCATCGTTACTCTCGTGTCTGAATTTTGTAAAGCGCGGAAAAGTGCAATATAAACTATTCCATTGGTGTAGCCTTGAGCGCCAGTGACTTGTAACACTGCTATCTCGGTATCAAAACAGAAAGCTGTCGGGTATCACTAAACAGCATGGAGTCCATTCTGATAGAAATCTCACACTGCGCACTCCCTTAAATTGAATCTGAATTTAATACCACTTAAAAAGGAAAAGCAATTACCAGCCAGCCAGGGAGACAAAGGACATTGCTAATTGCATTGAAATGACAGCTATCCAGTGGAGTTTCTTGCTAACACACTGACACACACAAACATACTCACATGCACTTGTACAAACACATACAGGCCTCCTGATGTTGCCAATGATGAATAACATCTATAATCTCTCTTCATTAATACCAAATTGCACCCACATACATACAACACAAGCATCAACAAACAAACTACAAAAACGGACAGTAATCATGTCATGATACAATACTAATATCAGTGGCAGTGTCCTGGAGGATAGCGAATATCTTAAGCACAATAAGACACTGTGATGATTCAGGGAGTGATCAGAGGAAAATTGATTTTGCCTGGAAACCTGTGTAATGTGCATTAGCGGGATGCACTTAAGTGTGACATCATTTCCTGTAGATGAATGAAAGGGCATGTGAAATCAAGCTCATGGTTAACAGACAACTGTATTAGCTGAAGGGAGCATGACAGTTATGCTACACTAGGTTTTGAATTGTATAAAAAAAGAATAAAACCCCTCCAGTGTCTGCCTGCCCGTGAATCATTGTGAGAAACTAAAGAATCTGGAACTTGAAGACCAAACTACAGAGCCTCACAATACATACTTTAAAACGAGTTATTATTATGTATGTGTACATGTATCAGTGTGTTTCTGCAAGTTGTTTTTTTAATATTGCTTCAATACTGACTCTCTCTCCAAACTGAGTGGGGGATGGGTAACTTTAATGGTGTACTTAGTAATTTAAATAAAGTAATAAGTCTTTTAAAATATGTTTTCATATCAGCCCAAACTGCTGTTTTATATTACATAGAGTGGGTCACCTCATTCGCATGACTAGATGAATACATTATCTCTTTATCTTGAAGACCCCTCTTATTATTAGGCATTATCATTTGCTATAAACTGATCACAGAGCATTTCTACAATGGTACTGGTAACCTAAAACTATTGTTTTTCGCATTGGTATACCTCCACACCCCTAGGTGTCAGTGTCCAAATCGACCAGTGCAACAAACTAAAATACATCTTCAACATCAACAAATGTGGTTCAGGTTTGCTCATAAGCCATTTTGAGTCAGATTTATTTACTATATATTACATTTTGTTTTGTCATTGATATATAATCCTTGCAAGTTTTAATGCTACAGTGCTCCTATGGTTATGACATCTAGGTTTTGTGATATTTACATGATGAGATGTGACTCTAGGACTAAATGGCTTTCAAGTGACATTTCCTTGCACTGATATTAAAACAGCTGTTAAAGGCTGAGAAGAAACAAGGCCATTTTCAGAGGTTTGTGGGAAAGGCATTGCCAAATCTGATTGGGTTTTGTAAACCTTTGATTGCATTTCAAACCTTGTGCTTTGCCAAAAACCTTTTTTTTATTACTTTTTTCTTTTACATTTTTATTAAATTTCATTAGTGGTTAAGTACTTTAGTCCGGCTTAAATGTGAGGTAGTGATCACCTTCATTTAGAAAATCTACCCACAAACCTCCAGTCTGTCAGATCTGCCCACACTTCAAAACGTTGAAACGAATATCGAGTTAGCTACCATCCCCATCTTCTCACTGTGATTTAACATCAGCTCCCACAGATAGTGTAATAGGAGCAAGTTCCTGGACTCATACAACATTAACAGGCAGTGGTGTTCAGGTTCTACCGGAGGCACCAGGAATTATGTAAACTGATATGTGAGACTGTATTGTCTTACAACTACGACTATAAATCCAAAACTATTTGTGGAACATTGCAGCAACACAAACAATCCAGATCTTCGTACAAATTTAACTAAACAAGACATTCTGGAGTTACCCAACATAGTCTCATGACCAATTTGTCCATATTCGCTTGTACAATTTGTCTAAAACCCTGTGACAGGTAGGTTTATGGGCGGGGTTAGAATTAGGTAATTTGTACAAATTCATATGAATTGGCAACTCGTAAAATACGTACGATTTAGAAGAAGTTGTACGAATGTGTAAAATATGTACGAACTGCCGCGAGATCAGGTTGGGTTACCTCTCTGCATGCGCCACTTTTGCGCAGCACTTTTGTCAGCGTAAAAAAAGTGTCTTATTCACTAACCACCTGCAATAACTGCCATTCTTTTCAACCTAAACACAGCTACTTTTTATGTAATTTGCCTATGTTTGAGTACATTTTTGATTGTGGGATTAATTCATCAAATGATAATGAAACAGTTGCATAATGATATGCAACCGAGAACACTTTTTACATTTTAGAAAGCCTATTAAGGTGTTATCGCAGCCGTGGAGAGATTCTGTTAGGTGCCAGTGGAAGTACAGCATATTGCAGCAGTCTGCTGTATCCTCCACAACTGAGCACTCACTCAGTATTTTCTATTTCACCTCATTTGCATAATAGCTTTTGTAATGGTGCTAGGATCAATTAAATCCAATCACAATGCACCAGAAAACTCATTAATGATGGAGACTCACTATTTGGATATATCAGACACAGCTCACTCAGTGAAGCAAACCTGTTCACATATACTGTTACCAACATTTTTTTTTAAGAGTACATACATTTTTAAACAATTTTTTTGACTTCATGGAAAGATTTTAACAGCAATATTTGAACAGGATATGTGCACTGTCACATCTCTGGACAAGAACATCCATAGGTTGGATTGATAGTAGAAGATTTTCAAAAATGTCCTCCAGGCACAGAGTCACAGATTAGTCTATGAAGGATTGTGATTTTCTTTCTTTTTTTGGTCAAATGGTATTTCTTCCTTCTACTTTGCACTTCTGTAGTTTCCTCATTCATCTCCCTTGTCAAAATGACATGTTGACTTGCATGAGTCAAAAGTGACAAATGATTTTTAGACTTTTCCAGTCCTCTGACAGCAGAAGGTTGGCCGCTTTCTCAGTATCAGTCCAGCTATTTGGATTCTCCGACTGGTGGAATGTAGCAGAGATGATCTCATAAAGAATGGAAATGATTAATGTCCCATGTTTCTGTGTGCCTTTCCCTAAATTCAACCACAGTAACTTGGATTATGGAACCGATAATATAATTCTTTTCTCAATATCTTCATGCAGTGATGTATTATTTCTGTGAAGGGAGATTTGTCTTTGTACACTTTCTTGGAATATCCCAGACAGCCTCCCTCATTCTGTATTAAATTAGCCAATGGTGTAAGGTCAGAAATGCTTCTTATCCCGAACTCTGCTACAGGGTGATTAAATATTAGTAAACTGAGTGAATTTACAGTGGATCTTTCTATTGATGCATGTTAATTGTATTAAAAGTGAGACTCAAAAGACTGAGGAACCCACCCCCTTAGGAAGTCATTTAGCTCTTCTTTGTTGTTAAGACTAGTGTCTCGATTGTCTGTGGTGGTTAATACACTAGGAGGAGGCAGGAAAGAGGCTGTGGTTTTAATCTCAGTTGGTGGCAGCTCCATCAGTGCTTGAAGGTGGTGCACTGTCATTGGGGGCAGCCGAGTCTAGACCTCCACTGGAGATGAGCTCAGGAGTTTTGATCGAGCTTTTCCCAGTATCAGGGGTTTTGGGAGGGGTTGTGCCCTTCACATCAAGCCCAGGGGACATGGGTGCACTCGGCTCTGACTCCATGTCGGCCTTGGATTCGGGAGTGCCATTTGTGGTTGGTTCGAGAATCTGCGCGACTGGTGGTTTAGACTGTGGAGTAGGTGAGCTTGGTTTAGGCTCCGGAGAAACCAGTTTAGGATCCAGAGTCTTGGGATCAGGTGTTGGGCTCACAGCAGGTTTTTGTTCAGGAGTGCCAACTTTAGCTGGTGTGGGTTCAGGAGTAGGTGACACTGCAGGTTGGGTTTGGCTTGGAAGTGGTTTTGGATCAGGTGTCACAGGTTGCTTGGGTTCAGGTGATGGGCTCAAGGTCAGTTTTGTTTCAGGTGGTGGTGAGATGGTCATTTTTGGTTCAGGTGTAGCAGCGGGTTTGGGTTCAGGTGTTGGTGTGACTGCAGGCTTGGGTTCAGGCGTTACCGCTGGTTTGGGTTCGGGAGAAGGTGGTGGAGGTGCAGTCGACTTGGCGACAGGTGCTGGTTTCAGATCAGCGGCTGGTGATGGTTTAGGAGGTGGGGGGGCTTTCTTTGACTCTGGAGCTTGGTTGGGAATGGCTTTGACATCAGGGGCAGCAGAGGAACTCAATGCATCAGAATCTGCTATGGCTGCCGTTGGGGCATCAGTGTCACTATCAAGTGGGAGCCCAGTGGTATTAAATCCCACTCCAGAGTCACTAGTCTCCATGTTCCGCTCTTGAAGGCTTGGCTCTTTAGTAGACACCTCCAAACCCTAAGGAACAAAAGCAGGACATAGCTTTCCTAGAATTTTTTTTACAATTCAGCACTTTTTAGAGAGAAAATGCTTGGGGTTGACATATACATATAGAGCTAGTGTTTAAAATGTCTTTTAGCTTTCTGGTGCTCACCTTAATGCTGACCTCTGTGCTCTGTGATTTCTCAGTGATGTCTTCTTTCTGTGACAGGGCTGGGGCTTCCTCATTCTGATGGGTACAGGCATCTTTGACAACCTGCAAAAAATACAATCAAAGTGCTTTGCGAGTAAAACGTTTTTCTTTTTACTTACATGTTAGAAAAGACAAGAATAAAAAAATAGAATGTGAAGCATAAAGCAAATGTTTCTACTTTACATTTCTTGCTTATTGAAACTTCAGCAAAATTATTTAAGTAATTTAATATATTGTAACTAACACATAATAATTATAGACATTATAATAATTGATAATAATATTGATTGATAAGTTAAAATGAAAACTGAAATAAGTGGAGATGCCACATATATTTTATCCATTATTTTACATCTAATGCAATGACAATATATATTTAAATATTGAATAAATCCTCTGCCTTTTTTAATTTTAATTTTTTAATTTCAGTGCCAAGATAGGTGGTAAATACCTGTCTGAAGGCATCTCCCTCCACTTTGCCTGCATTCCGGACTTTCTCCTCAATGGCCCTGGCCTTTGCTGCACGTTTGCGTATCTTCACCAAACACGAAACTAAGCACACTAACAGCAGCAGCACCAACAATGCCACAAGAGCAATGATGGCAATATAGAGATTAGGAATCCTGTAAGCTGATAGAGGAAGATACACCATAAATACAAAACATGAAAATTAAACAAACTATTTATTTCATTTCGCGTTGTCCTCACGTTCTATCTCCAGGTGGACATCCGACACCAGGACTCCTTGCTGGTCAATCACACTGAAAACTCCGACATCGCTGGCCTTCACATCCCTCAGAAGACACAAAGTATCCTCCAAAGAGAGACGACCCTCGAGATCCACGTTAGGAGACTGGCTGAGCTCTCCGTTCACCATAATAAAATGCTTAGTTTTATCAGGCCGAGGGCTGTACATAAGGCGAGCCAAAGAGCTATTCATGTGCAGGTTTATTTTCAGAGTGCTGCCGTATGAAACGGTCGCAAATATCTGATGTGCTGATTGAAAGAAAGAAAGAAGGAAGGAAGGGGAAAAAGAAAAAAAGATGTTACTAGAGCTGAGATGATGTCATAAGAGTGAAGAAAGAAAAAAGAAGAATCAGCAGGGAGGAGAAAGCATAAATATTTTATGGAATAAATGCTGCAGGCAGAAAATGACAGACTCTATTCCATCTGTCTCTCTGTCACATGTCGTGGTTGTAGAAATGATAGACTTCAATAAGGTGTAAACACACAGCTTCTTTTTAATCTGCAACACACAAATTGCAGGAATACATATTGGAATGACAAACTAAATAGGGCAGACAACACATCAAATAAACACACAATATGGGAAAGCTGAAGACAGGTGAGTAGACACAGGTGGAGACGAGTTAACCAAACAAACTAAACAAGACAAGGAACATTACCAAATAAGGAAAACGAGGAAGACACAAAACGAAATCAAAACTAAACAGACGAAATACGTGACATTAAGCCCCCCTCTACCATGGTTATTTTCTTGGGGGAGTTCCATGGGGATCAGGAACGGCTCTCCTAGCTGTGACTCGGCAACAGGACCCACAGGATTTGGAAACGGCACTCCTGGTTGTGAATGCGGAACGTAATCCGCGTGGATCAGAAACAGCACTCCTGGCACTGATGGCGGATCAAAATCTGCGGGGAACTAGAACGGCTCTCCTGGCCGTGATTCAGGAACAGGACTCGGGAACAGCATTCCTGGCCGAGACTGTGGAACGGAATCCGTGGGGATCAGGAACGGCACTCCTGGCAGTGATGTCGGATCAAAATCAGAGGGGAATTGGAACGGCTTTCCCGGCCGTGATTCGGAAACAGGACTCGGGAACAGCTTTCCAGGCCGTGACTGGAGGACTGGATCTTCTTGGATCAGGAACGGCTCTCCTGGCCGTGACTCGGGAACTGAATTCTCAGGGTTAGGGACCGGCACTCCTGGCCATGACTGGATTCTCAGGGATCGAGAACGGCACTCCTAGCCATGGCTGGCAGACTGGATTCTCAGGGTTAGGGAACGGCACTCCTGGCCGTGACTGGCAGACTGGATTCTCAGGGATCGGGATGCGCTGGCACTGGACACCACTCAGAAGGAGCAGGCTCTGGCGGGCGCTCTTGCGGCACAGGCATTGGCTTGCGGCCAGCGGCAGCTCTAGCCCAAGAACCGTAACGGTGCCAGGTGGAGACGAGTGGTCAGAGCCATTGGACGGGAATGCAGAGAATTCTGGCGGGGAGTGAGCTGGCAGAACTCTTGAGGTTTTCAGAAAGGACTAAACGAGGATTCTCAGAAATGTATTTTTCTACGATAAATTTGGAACTATTTAAATCAAGAACTTGATTAATCAGCTCGATCAGGGAAAATGCACACTTAGGGATATTGCAGCTGACTGCATCATCGTCCAGCCCCAGCCGAAAACAGACCCAGAGACAGGTGTTGAGCCAGCTCACCTCTTTGGAGATTTCCAGAAATTCCTCCACATACCTCTCCAATGTCCGCCCACTCTGGCGCCATAGCCTGTACTCAGACATAGTTTTCTGTGATGGTGACACTGTCTTTTTCTTCCCCTACTGTCCTTTCTTTTTATGTTTTATAACTTACCTGATAAGTTCTCCACTGACCATACCCTTTTAAAAATAAATGTTATTTATTAGGATCAGTGGTTCCATGGAGAACTTTTAACATCTATGAAAGCCTTCCATTGCACAACAGGTTCTTTATAGTGGAATAACCCTAACTGTTCACTGAAATCTTTTTTGGTGACTCAAAATGTTTTTTGTATGGTACTGCTGCAAAGTGTATATATTATATACAAACACCTCCAGCTTTATACTTCACACCTTAGTTAAATTGTCTTTAGGTCTCAGAATACCAAAAGCACTAAACTGTTTATTTCGCCATAGTCCCTGACAAAATTCTCCACCGCTAGTTTCATATATCTCACATCACTCTGCGGCCTCTTTCTTTTCATGAAATCAAATAATAACACCACAGATCAATACTTCCATTTATTTATAGACATGTAATGTGCAGGAAAATGCACAACTCTTTGGTTATTAGTGCAAAATAAATCTCATCTGATACAAGACCCTTCAGCTTCACACTGTGGTCATATTTGCAGCCTTTGAGTTTATATTTACATTATTTATTTTACTACCCTTTACATATTTTATTTCTCCTTCAAAATGTTATCCATGGCTAACAATATACTAATATACAATTACAAATTACTGCTGTCAGGAGGTCATGATAAGGACATTAAAATGCTATTTGAAAATAATGTGTGTTTTTTTGCACTCTAACCTTTCACGTTCAGGCAGATCTTCTTCTGGACTTTCCCAATGGAATCACTGAAGGTGTAACTGCCTTCATCAGCCCCTGTAACAGCACGCAAAGTGAACTTTTGCGGAGTGATCTCAACACGGTCCTGGTAATTCTCCTTGGGTGTTCCATCAGCATTCATCAGTTCGACAGCCGGCAATGATGTCTGATTGGCCTCCACGGTTTTGTGACGAAGACCCACGCGCACTGGCTCTGAGATATCATGCAGTGATACATGAAAATCTAAGCCATACTTAACGATGACCTCACTTGAGCAGTCTGGAAAAATGAGAGAGAGAAACACATGAGATAAATGAGTTGTGGAGTTGTAATGTAGCATGAACAATTGTTAGTTCTGTACTCATTTAAAATTTGGATTTTAGTGTGTCCCATATCTGATGTTTGCTCATTAAGGCTGCTTTCATTTGACCAAAAATACAGTAAAAAAACAGCAAACTTGATCTAAAATCTTAATCTAAAATAATGGTTTCTGTTTTAATATACTTTAAAATATAATTTATTTATGTGATGCAAAGCTGAATTTCCATCAGCCATTACTCCAGTCTAAAGTGTCACATGACCCTTCATAAATCATTCTAATATGCTGATTTATTATTAGAATAATCAATGTTGGCAACAGTTAATTACATTTTCATACATTTACATTATCAACCTTGTTAAGCTATTATTGGTAAGAAATTGTCAAATTAAAAATTCCTTTAAATTATGGGAAATAAACTGTACATACTGGGGCAGTTTCCTGAACGGGTTTAAGACTAGTCCTAGATTAAAATAAATGTTCCTAAAATGGAAAAAGCTTGCACTGAGATATCTTAAAATACATTACTGCCATTGTTTGGTCTTAAAATGCTCACAGATAATGCATTTTTGTAAGACATGTTTCTAAAAACTACTTAGAAACTGCCCCTTAGTGGAAACTATAAACCATCATATGATGAATTGCTATATGCCTTTTCATTTAATTAATTTTATTTGTTCAATTTTAATGTTTATCTAATGTTTATTAGAAGATGGGAAGAAAATAAACAAAATAAAACAGCCCATATCATCAGCTCACTTTGACTTTCCTAAGCACTTCCTTTCTCAGATTAATTGTTAAATCGAAAAAAAGACCAAATGCCAGTAAGCACAGCTGATAATGAAAGAAACAGATAGTAGGGTAGAGAGAAAGAAGGATCGTTAGGTAGAGAAGAACGGAAGGCAAGCAGTGTGGCTTGACAGAGCTACAATTAGTGCAGCAGGTCATTAAACCTCCCTTACTGTTCACCACATGACTTCCTATAATAATAAAAGTCACTCAGAGCTATTCTAGTGTGTAAGTGTGCACAACCAATTTAGTGTACAAGCTGCTGTACAAAATCTGTGAACACTTTTTTTTTTAAATTATGCAGTACCTCTAACGTAAAGTGCGATGTGTGTAACGTCCTCTGGATTTTGGTTCGATGTGATGGTGTAGACTCCTTCATCACTTTCTCCAACATTCTCCAAGATCAGGTGGCTGGAAGCAGAGTTGAGTTTGGCACGGATGTCTACCACCTTTCCAGAACTCATCAGCGGCTTCTCGCGACTTTGGCCAATCAAGGCCCTGAACATCACGTCAGCTCCATTGGTCGGCACAAGGATGTGGAAGTCTTCCCCAAAAAACAGAGTCTGAGACTTCTCTTGGGCTACAAGAAACATAAAGAGAGATATATATATATATATAATATATATTTGGGTATTTTACTTTTCAGTGTTGAACCCGCTGTTGTATTAATAAACAACAAATATTAAAAAGCAACTTGTGTTTATGTGTTACCTTTGAGAGTTGCAGAGAATGCTAAAAAGCAAAAAAGACAAGCAACAATGTTTAGATGAACACAAACACGCAGCATAATGTGACAGCAACTATTCATATCATAAACTGACACTGTACTTAAACTAGTACTGTCAAACTATTAATCGCTATTCATCACATCCAAAGTAAAAGGGTATAAATAAAACGTGTGTACTTTGTATACAGTACATACTGTACATGCATATGGATGATTCTATAATTGGGGGTACATTTGAATTAGTATCAATGTGCAATCAAAATATTTTATAGTTTTGTATATATTTATATATTTAATACTCTTGGTAACATTTTATTGATTTTATAAAAGCCTTAAATAGATAGTTACTTAATCCTACAACATTAAATTATTTAAAAAAAAAATCTTAGAAAAATGTGTGTCCCTAAATCTTGCGTCAACTCTGTTACCATATCATATTTTGCCTTTAAATTGATGGAATTATCTCCCAGAATTGTGTAAGTTACAGGAAATTATGTCACTTTCACTCACTGACAAGATCTGAATTTTAATAGTTTTTTTATTGTTGTTTTATTGTTTTTATTGTTATTTAAAGCTCTTTTAATCATGTTTTCATTAGTGTCACGTTTCTTAGCATTTATGCCAGTACGTGGAGTTTTTGGAAAACGAATAAATTAAAACAAACTGTCAATTATGTTACACTATTGTCAGCATTGTTACTCTACCTTGGTAACAGACGGTAACAGACAGGGACACCAAATGTACCCGCAATTATAGAATGAGTCATATATAAATACACAATATTAAAGTATACATTTTGAAAATATCTTTGCATATTTACATGTATGTATTTCTTTTTATATTTATGGAAATTATGAATATTTATGGTATTAGGAAATGAATTATGGCTAGATGACACTTTTAATATTGGGTCAGATATCATTATATAACTAAAAGCTGTGTAGGTATGGTATAAAGTCCCTGCAAGCAGGTGCATTCAGTACTTCTCTACAGCACTTAGAGATGATGCATTGTGCATCAGGGCTGTAATAAAAAGAAACCTACAATATCTATTAGCATGTCAGATCCACTGACCTTAACATTTCAGTACAAAAAACAACACTTATGTCATGTTGATAATGATACATGTCAAGCACAATGAGTCTTTCTTACCTGAGTACAACAGCACGCTTAAGATGAACAGCCTCAGATTCTGCATATTGGCTCTGAAAACATTTACAAATGGAAATGCACTTAAGTGGACTTCAATTGTACAAGTTTCACTGGTATGTTGCTGAAGTTCCCAAAAGGATAAATCTGATGATTTATTAGCAAGCTGACACAGATCGATCGAGAGGTTTGATGTGCAGCTGTGAATGGGGTGTAACAGTAAAACAGTTTACTTTATGTTAATGTTAGACAGATGTCTATGGCGCTGTTTTTCAGCATTTATGGCGGATGTGTCAGCTCTGGCTTAGATCATCAGGCCATGGATCTAAAAGGCCTCTGCTGACAAGTGAGCCTCTTTAAAGAGCTATTTGGACGTGTCCGTAATTGTGGGTTTATTGGCTTGTCTTGTGCATTGCTTATCTCAATCTCAAATCTCAAGAGAGATTTATAATAAATAATAAGTAACGGTCTTGTTTCAGTTTTTTTATTAATATTTTGGATTCCCAGTTAAGAGATAAATGACATCAACTGGGTGGATCATTATCTTCATAATCAGAAGGAGATTTAATGACTGAAGACTGAAAAAATGAGAGGGAAAATGAAATCAGACTCAGACTCTTAGTCTTTTAGCCTAAGTTTCCCAAATGAGCCAGGTGTTCAGTATTTTCAGTTGATTTGGTTCGAAATAAGTCAGACTAACTGGAATAAGACCGGCTAATTTGGTAAACCTTTTTAGTTTTGTTTTACAAAACAATCTCGCTCTTATGTTTAAAACTAAACAGTGTTTCAATTCGGCAGAAAATGCAGACTACTACTACTATTATTTACTATTATTTTTTATGGGGTCTAAAAAAAAAAATTAAATTGATTGAATTGTTTTGGAGTAAGAGGTTAAATAAATATATACCCCAAAGAAAAAACAAAAAACTAAATTCTATTCCAAATTTTCACATTTTTTTTGTGACAGTAGAAAATCTTTTGAGGTACAGTTTCCAATATGTACTTAACTTACACTTAATTGATTTGAATTCTTATGATAGGTGATATAATATAGGTATGACGGTAATCTGTAACGTGGAAAAATTAGGACAAACACATTAATTCACTGTTTGAAAGAAACCACACAATGACATAAAAAGATTCTTAAGAAAACCTTTGTCAGGCCAGACATATTAGACAGAGAGGAAAGCCTCCAGAACAGCAGACGTGCATTTAGGCCATTCAGTGATTTCATAACAGACTTCTGCCCAGACGCTCAACTAATGCATGTAAACATTTTATTGCAAAAATGAGAAAAACAGCAAATGAGCATCTCTCTCTCTCATTAGACAATAAAACACGTGTGCTGATGTGTAAATGCGTCAGCACTATTTCAGTTTTATATGGACAAAGTGCCATCTGGTCCACTTACATGCTTTTGCTCTCTCTTTCTCTCTTTCTCTCTCTCTTTCTCTCAGTGTGACACCTCTTATGGCAAGCTTACAGTTCCTCTCCTATAAGACACAGCATGCATAAAACATGGGCAACATGGAGGTAGAAATGCAGACCGGACGACACG
>JAUMHI010000058.1:5714690-5757247 GCA_032359435.1 Enteromius unitaeniatus | reverse complement strand
ACAGTTCCTCTCCTATAAGACACAGCATGCATAAAACATGGGCAACATGGAGGTAGAAATGCAGACCGGACGACACGGTGCTCACATACAACATGCTTTTCTCCAGAGTGCAATACAAAGATGAAGAGACGCTCAAATCAACCTGCTGCAGAAATATAAACTGCAATAATACATATTGGCAAATTACGCTAGTAGCAAGCTGTGTAAACCAGGGAAATAAAAAGAGACGAATAGGAGCTCAGGGAAATCAACTTCAACCTTTAGAAAGGTGCTGTACCAAAATTCATATGTGGTTATTGATGTTAAAAGCAGGTCATCTCCTAAGAGACCGGGATGGGGCATCTGGAAATTACTTTCAGACCATTCAATTTAGACGTATTTGACTACACTATCTCCTGGATTATAATCTATTTTAAATCTATGAATTACATCAGTTCAAGGCGATACTGTTGCTAAAAGGGTCTGGTATATGACATGAAAGGCGATGAGATCATGGCTGTGTCTCACAACCCAGTGAGCGGACTACCTAGGCTCCATTTTTAGGCGTCATTGTGGCTGAGAATATGGCGTATAGTAATGCATCTGAATGGGTTTTGAGACACAGCCGGTGTGTGTTATAAGCGGCGGGGGCGGCAGCAGCTCAGTGAGCTCACATCTTCCCTCTATTTCTGACGAAAACCTTGTGCTATGATCTTTTTCCCCTCCCAATCATAAAACTATTTGCCAGTCAAACAAATTTTCTCTCGGTCACAAGCTGAGAAAGATCGCCTACACATGTAGGGGTTATGATGGTGCACAGACGACAAAATGATACAGGCCAGCTGAGCCGCAGTACCGGCAAAATGAGCTATGCACTCCCTGAGAATATAAAATCTGAAATATTCATGTTATTATTAAAATTATATTTATAGCTTATCCCGATAAATAGGAGTATGATTTTAACATTTGCCCTCATCGTACTGTAATGTATTTACAGCATTTATAAATGCGTATTTTAATTGCAACATTTTATATTCATACAGGGCGCTGAACCGGCGCTCGCGCGCTGACGGGGCATTAATGTGATGCTATGCAGAACCGAGCGCAAATCTATTCTTCCACAAGCCATCTTCTAAACGACTAAATGTGCATCTTACACCTCATTTTCTTCGCGTTTCAACAGCAAAAAGCAACTTTATCTGATAGGAAAAGTACCAGACGAAGCAGAAACTGCAGAATTTAACCCTTCAGTTCCTGCAAGCCAATACCAGCTGCCCATTTATGACATCGCTGCCGCAAAATTGACATTCTCCCCTTACCTTGTTCACCGCTCACCTCCAATATCCTTCTCGGCTGACAGTCTGTAATAGATGGAAATTCCGTTATTCGTTCCTTTCTATCTCGAAGATCACTTCAGGACTAAGATGCACCTCAGGAATCTGTCCGGTATCTTGCAGCGTCTCGAGTGCGGTCGGTAAAGCCCGGAGTTTCAACCCCTTATGGGCGTGTCAGCGCCAGCGGATCTGAACACACAGCCAACCTTTGCAAAACCGAAGTGAAGGTCTTTAAGGTGTTCTTCAGATCGATTCATCACTGAGGCCAACGCCCTTCTGAATATAAATGTGCACTGGACCATTTTGTCGTTTTTATCTGCAATTTGTTTCTATGCATGCACAGTTTCTTTAATGCAGAAAGAAACAATTTTCGTTTTTTTTGCCTCTGAAAGCGTTTATTGAAATAATCCGTTAAAAATGAGAGGAGCTCATTCTCCCATCAATAACACTCATCATTCATTGTCATCCACCTCACACTCTCTCCAGCTCTCACATTCACAGGAATCAGTGGGTGTGTGCTTACAAGTGTAGCAGCATCTCATCTAACCCATTACTGTCTTCATAAAACTGAGATATTATGCATCGTGTATTCATTTTAAGCAATCTGTACCGAAACGTTAATGTATCCGATTCTGTCACAAATGTATTACACAAGAAGTCCTTTCCTATATCACTGTCACTACTTCTTTCGGCCCCTGGCAGCAGCTTTGGGGGCCGCAGGCTGATTGGACGCTTTGAGAGAGAAAGTGAGAGAAAAGGCCTGGAGGTCAACTCTCTGCTGCAGAATGCCAGTCAATAGGAACTCTGTGCTGACCACAGGCAATGACATACCCACCGCCTTAACACAAAGAGCCCTGTCCTGCTCACATGACACCACCACTGTGTGCTCCTAAATAAAGGGAGAATCGCAATAAAATATGAGAATATGTAATATGTGCATTGAAATAGAATATATGCATTGGTCATGAGTACCTTGTAAGCATAGGGCATTTTGGGGAGGAAGCGTGCCCCACAGCAAGTGATGATTTCTTTCATCTGAGATGGTTCTGGCATCACAGAAGGGGTTACATGAATCTCATAACCCTATGAAAGGAAAATTAGGGGAGAGAATTAATGACGTGAATAGTACAACTTGAGGCTTGGGCAAGGTAAGCTGATGTGCTTGTGAGGGACTAATACCTTTAAAAGGGGTTGAGTTTGAGCCGTTTGCAGTGACGCCTGTAGGCTGAAACTAAATTTTTTCTCCTGCTCTGTGTCTTTCAATATATATTCATCAGTAGAAAGGAAATGGCCAGCTTTTCCACACTTAGAGAGAAAGAGATGATGTTGTCATGCTTGACAATTTTTATTTGACAAACAAGCATTTTATCGGTTTAAAATATTAATCATTGATTTTTTGGCTAGATTGTACCAGGAATATTTTTGTAATATGCAGTCCCTCACCTTCTTCAGCCAATCAGGAGTCACGATTGGCACCCCTCTGGCAACAGCGCACAAAAACTTAACAGTGCGTCTCGCTTTATCAGTCACCAGATGAGTCATATCGTTCACTCCTTTCGCCAGACTTCCACCTAACCGGGAGACGACTCTTTCTCCGTCCTCATCTGTCAGCCCAGTGAATAACACCTAAAAGAGAAGATGACAGATTGGTGTCAGCCACACAGCGATAAAACCTGCTAGTAAATGTCTGTATTTGAGGCTGCTTGTGACCTTGTGCGCCTGACTAGCCACAGAGCGCCTTGGAGTCTTGGGTGTGGGTGAAGGAGCCTCTTCAGGGGATGCGCTGGTGTTGGCTGCTCTCTTACGACCTCTGCTGTTGGTTTGGGGTATAGCGGTTTTGTCCTCCTCCACCTTGGCAGCTTGTTCATGCTCGTTGTCCATTCCGACATTTACATTCTCTGCACCGGAACGCCTTCCTCCTCTTCCTCTGCCTTTCCCTGACGTTTTAGCTTGGGAAACTTCTTCCGGTTCTGGTAGTTTCACACTCTTCCTGCCTCTGCCTCTTCCTCTTGTCCCTTGGTTCGAAGGTCCGACACTATGAGTAGATCTTTCTGAACTTCTAGAACTGGAGCGGGATCGGGAACGGGTTGTGGAATTGGAGTCCCGCTCTATGTCTTCAACTACAACAGCTTCTCCTCCCCTGCTAGACTTTCTAGTACTTATGGGTTGCTCACCAGCCGTCTGTTTCCCTCGGCCCCTGCCTCGTCCACGTCCCCTCTGGCTGGACACTTCATGTTGTGAGGATACAGACTGATCTAAGTTCATAGAGGAGTTTGAGTTGCGACATGCTCGTCTGGCTGGAGGAAATAGAGGAGCTTCTAGTTCTGTCTTGTACTCCTCATTCTTTAGTTTTTTAAGGTTTTTCTCCTTAGTCTTTCTTTGTTCTCTTGCTCTAATCTGAAGTTCCTCATTTTCTAGCCTTTCCTTCTCTAATTGTTCTCTTTCCTCCTCTAATCTTTTCATCTCTTTTTGTTCCTTCTCTTTTTGAATTCTTTCCTCTTCTTCCTTTTGTCTTTTTTCTTCTAGTTCTCTCCTCTCCCTCTCTATCCTTTCCCTTTCTTCTTTTTCCTCCTTTTCCAGCCGAATTCTATCATTTTCTTTTCTAATTTTTTCCTCTTGTTCCCTTTTCAGTCGTTCTTTTTCCTCTAATTCCTTCTGCTCCCTTTCAGCCTGCTTTCTTTGTTCACATTCTTCTTGTTTCTTTCTCTCATACTCCAGTCTCTCCTTTTCTTCCATCTCTAATCTCTCCATCTCCTCTCGTTCTTGGAACCCTTTCTCCATCTTTTCTTTCTCTTCTTGGGCATTTCCCTCTTCTTCCTTTTCGCTACACTTCAGTTTTATACCTGTCCGTCTGGTTCCTTTCCTTGTGTTTTTTTCTTCTTCACTCTCTTCCTCATCCTCAGACAACGCTTTCCCCCTCTTTCGCTTTCCCTCCTGCCCTTTTCTAGTTTTTCCTTGGACTTTACTGGATGCAGCTGTCTCACTCTCCACCACTGTCTTATTTTTCCTCTGTCTTCTGCTACTTCTGCCACTAGGTCCTTCCTGGGTGTTCTCCTTCTCCACCTCTGTCTTGTTTTTCCTCTGTCTTCTGCCACTAGGTCTTTCTTGGGCGTTCTCCTCAACCATGGGCTGTGTTTCAACAACACTGAGATCAGAGTTTGCTTCAGCAGACTGTGCAGATTCATCTTTTTGTCTTCCTCTGGGAGGTCTTCTGGACTTGATTTCACTTAGATCTTCATGCCTTTCAGTTCTGTCCTCATGAACAGGCTCAGTTTCTGTGTTAATGGAAATGGAGCTTACGGCAGCTTCAGCGGGTTGTGGAACACTGTCCTCTTTTACTGGCCTTCCTCTGCGAGATCTTCTGGATTTCACTCCACTGTTCAGATCTTCATCTCCTTTAATTACTTCTTCAGGAACTGGTTTGGTTACTGTAGCCTCAGCAGATTGTGCTACCTCATCGTCTTTTTTTGGTCTTCCCCTGTGTGATCTTCGGCTTGCCATCTTGCTGCTGAGGTCTTTTTCCCATCCTTCATCTTCCTCATGCATAGGTTGTCTTTCATCTATGGTGACATGGGAGCTTGAGGGTACTAGGAGATCTGTTGACCTGTCTTCATCTATCTGTCTGGTGCTAGCTGCATTAATCAGATCTTCAAATGGTGTCTCTTGTTCACACATTGGTTGCGTTTCAGCAACAGAGACACATGCTTTCAGGTCCGTTTCTGGATATTTGAATTCATGTGCTTGTTGTCTCCCAGAGCTGTCCACATATTTCAGACCCTCAGTTTGCTCTTCCTCACACATTGGTTGTGTTTCTCCTATAGCGTGAACGACAACAGCCTCAGCAGGTTGTGGGACTTCCTTCTCTTTTTTCGATCTTTTTGGTTCTTCCTCGTGTTCATCATTGTCTTCACCAACAAATTGTGTTTCAGGGATGGCACGATTGGAGGTAGAAGCTTTTTCAATATGATGTACAGGCTCACCTTCAGTTTGTCTTCTGCTGACCTCATTGTTCGGATCATCCTCTGGTGCTTCGTCTTCCTCGAACATTGGCTGTGTTTCTGCAATGGCGATATGGTAACTGGAAGGTTTTTCTTTAGGACTACTGCTTACCAATTTGTCCTGATCTGGTGCGTTGTCATCATCACACATTGGTTGGGTTTCAGCTATAGTGAGATGGGAGCTGAAGTTGTTTTCGGCAAGAGGTGCAGAATCATATTTCTTAGTATGTTGCCTTGCACTTGGTTTCTGAAACTCAACCCCACTCAGATCTGCAACCGTTGCCTCTTCTTCCTCACACATGGGCTGAGTTTCAGCAATTATAAAACTGGAGCTGGTGTTTTTACCTTTGTGTACTCTCCCTCCACCATGGCTTCTCCTACCTCGTTTTATGTTCTCCTCCTCAGCCTCTTCCGTTTCTTCAATAGTGTTAGTCATGAGCTGGGTGGGCTCATTCTGATAAACCTCTTTGTCTTCTCCCTCCCAGATAAGTTGTGTTTGGGCTGTGAAGAGTGAAAACAGCTGGGTCTGCTCCTCCCTTTTTGGGGTGCTGGCTATGATCAGAGTGTCTGCTGTGGAAAGGTGAGAGTCATTTTGTGTCTCTTTATCTTCCTCCTCCTTGTCATCATCAGGCTTTGCTACTGGGATGAGCGGAGTATCAGCAGATGAGAGGTTGGAGTAGGGTTGGGTTTGGTTCAGAGCCTCCTGTTCTTCCTCCCTTTCTGTCTCGGTTCCATATGCCTGTGTAGCCTCAAGATCAAGCTGCTTTGGTTTGAGCCTAGCATTGGTTCCAGCAGCTCCTAAAGTATACAACACAATATAATATAAGTAATGTTTTTGGGTTTGGCAGAAAAAAAGGCTGATTTGTGTTATGTTACATTTAAAGTCATAAGACTAAAGTAGTCAAATTTGACAGCACAACGGGGAAAAACAAGCATTTTTTCATATTAAAATCAACATACTGTACAAGTTGTTTACATCTTGTTGCTTACATCTATTTACTTACATTGTAAATGCCTCACTGTAATCAATTATTATTATGGTGCTATTTATGATAAGTTGAAAATAGTGTGGCAATTTGCGTTATACTCGTCTAACATACTTTGGAAACCAAGTTTGAAACCCCTTTAATTGGAAATATTAAAGGTTTTAAGAATTTACTGTTTACGGAACTGTACTGACTACATAAATCAATATTATCATTTAAAAAAGTGAGATTAAGAATGAAGTGAGTGGGATGGTTACCATATGCTTGTGTGGGCATTAAGTCCCAGTCTTCTTCAAAGTGCCCAAAAGCTTGGGTTGGTTCCTCAAAATGAGTCTTCGCTTGAAAATGATGGTCTTGCTTTTTATGGGTGCTCTCTTCTGATTGCTCTTCTTTGCTACCTACAGAAATCTTGTGATTCTGTTCGGCCTTCTCAGCTTTGCCTGGTTTAGGTTTAAAAGGATCTTCATCATCTGTTTCACTGTTTGACAGAAGACCTTTGGCCTTCAACTTTTCCTTGTCCCCATTCTCTTCATCTACATCCGTGTCACTATCCATGTGGAGCTCTGTCCCTGTAGCTGATGTAGGCCTGACATCACTTACTTCTCCAACTGGATGTGAGACCTCTGCAAAAGGAACCTTCATGGGATCATCATCCTCAACATCAGTGTCACTGTCCATGTGGAATTCTGTATGTGCTGCTGCTGCTGCTGAAGGACTTTCTTTGACTGCTTCCTTTTTGGAGACATTTTCAGTTATAGAAGCATCATTCTCTTCAACATCAGTATCACTGTCCATATGAAGATCTGATTTCACCTTTGGAGCTTCTTCAGTGTAAACCTTTGGTTCAGTCTCGCCTTTCTCTTCCTCATCTTTTTCAACATCAGTATCACTGTCCATATGAAGTCCAACTGAAGAGACAGATTTCTCAAGAGTGACTGTTTCGTGAGCCTGTGGCTCAGCTTTACTTGTTTCTTGTTCCTCTTCCTCAACATCAGTATCACTGTCCATATGAAGATCGGCTGAAGATGCTGGTCCCACATTTGGAGCTTGTTCAATCTGAGGTTCAGTTTTACTTTTCTCTTCCTCAACATCAGTATCACTGTCCATATGAAGCCCAACTGAAGATAAAGATTTCTCTAGAGCTTCTTGAGCATCTGGTCCAGCCTTACTTGTCTCTGGTTCCTCTTCCTCAACATCAGTATCACTGTCCATATGAAATGCAGCTGAAGATACGGATTCCATCTTTGCAGCTAATTCAGGCTGAGCTTCTGCTTCAGGCTGGCTTTTCTCCATGACCTTTTCTTCAAAATCAGTGTCACTGTCCAAATTCAGCACTAGAGGGCCAGGCTTAGTTGACTTTGAACAAGGCTCATCAGGGGTTTGCCTCAGTCTGAACCGGTCTATTGAGGCTGAAGATGGAGTGACAGAACTTTCATCCTCACTGATAAGGAACAAATATGGTGAAGTTAATTTACTGGAAGATAACATATGGTACCATACGCAATCTGTAAGTGTACTGTACAGTTTAGAAGGGGCGATCACACAAGGGCAAAATGTTCTGCTCTTAAAAAATTTACAATAAATATTATAATAATATATACCACAGTTTACATAGAAGTTACTTTTCAACCACAAAGCTTTCTGTTCATCTACATGGTCAATTTGTGTTACCAACCTAAACCCAAATGTTTTTTACTGCATACTGATACCGCAATCACATTTGGATGCACTATTTTTAGGCAAAATATTGCAGTTATATCAGTTACCTATGTAGTAACGCATCAACATTACATAATTGTGTTAAGTAATTTTTTAACTAGGTTCAGGGAACAAATTTAACTTACCTCTCTGGAATGACATTTTTTGCAGGGGTCAGGAATGATGCATTTGTGGAACTACACAGATGAGAAGAAGGCGTTGAATCTGAAACTATAGCAATTAAGAAAAAAAGCAAGCGTTATAATAGTGTGTTATTACATTTTCCAGCAATATGCTTTAAATCCCAATTTACCTACCAAAATCGTTCCTCTCATCAGGTGCACTCTCTCCATCTGAGTCTGATTCAGGCACCAGGGTGATCTCAGGCTGTTTGTGAGCTGACTGTGGTGAACTCACTTTGGGTTGTTCATCCTCAGAGCTCCATAAAGGCACAGGAGGCAAAACGCTCCTCTCTTTTACATTCAACCTATTCCGCACACCTTTACTCAACTCTGACTCAGAGTCACTACTTGATAATGCTGGACTTAACTTTTTCTCCTTTTTGGAGACACCTCCTTTCTCTGGTGTTATGTGTGTATCTTTCTTTGAGATCTTCAAGCCAGTGTACTGACATGGTACGTCAGCGAACACCACACTCTCTCCCTCGTTCAAAGCGTATCGTACCTGAGACGTCAGCTTCAATCTGCCTTTTCTGGTTCCATTCAAACTGCCCATGTCCCATAAAAGTGCCTCGATATCATCAGAGTTTCCAAAACGATCATTGCTAGAGCGGAACACTGAGATGGAGATGACAGCATGCCGACTGGATACAGACCGGGCAGGAAGCAGAACAGAACAGGCTGCAGGATCACGGCCGATGACATTCTCTCCCAGGTAGAGAGGGAATTCTGATTGATTGCGTGAAGGGAGAAAAAGAGAAGGCAATGTGAAAATTTCAACAATCCACAGATAACACATATAAACTAATATTAGAAACTAGTAAGAGAGTCTATAAGAACACTTACCTGTCTCTGGTATGTGCTCATTTCTGAACAACTTTAGTGTTGCTAATTGTTTTCTTTCTGGTCCTCCATTCTCCTCCCTTTCCTGTTCTTCTTCTTCTTCTTCAGAGAAAGGTTCGTCGATCTGCTGAGTGGCATCCATCCTCCTCTCTAGCTAAAAGATCAAATGTTACAACGAAAAATTGGTTGTCATAAATACCACTACAAGGTAAATATGGATGCTTCAAGCTCTATATATAGCATCAGAATAGGGATGTACATGTGATAAAGAGTTTATTTTAACATACTTTTTATGACATAAAGATATTACTATGACTTTCTAATCATTTCGTTATCGAGTAAGTTTTCATAAGGTGCCACTGGCAACAGTCTATTTGGCTAGAATAAATGTACTAGTTTTCAAGAATATTTAACCAGAAATAACGTTGCATTACAAATGCAAAGGTAAACATGCACGATGATCATTTTGTTTTATGTCTGTAATGATATATCGTGTGTGATCTACTTGATTTGATAATAAAACGTGCGCTTACCTTATCTTCCAGAACCCATTGAAACCATTTCCTGAATACTAAGACCCGCCCTTTAAACGGGCACTACTGATTGGCTAGTCAAACTGTCTGTCAGAAACTGAGTCTGCACTGATTGGCTGATAATGTGTCACTGCGGCTTGATTGGACAACTAAGGACTAGAAGGCGCCTTTATCAATATATTCCGCGCTTTCTGCAAAGGGGGCGTGTTTTGTTCTTTTTTTGTATTCATTCGGAATTTGAGACGCTATAATTTAGGCACTTATGTCTTTTCTTCACATCATTAACTTCTTAGTAACCTCTATTTAAAAACAGTGTATTATGTATAAATATAATATATAATACAATGTTTATTAATAGAATGGATAGAGACTTGGACCTGTAACCAGGAGGTCATGGGTTCGAGTCCCAGGTCCGGCATGGATTGTGAATAACCAGCGCTCTCTCCACCTTCAATACCACGACTGAGGTGAGACCCTCCAGGTGTGTGTTCACGGGCTGTAGGTGTGTGTGGTTGTTCACTTGTCTCTTCTGTGTGTGTGCACTTGGATGGGAAACCATACTTGGCCACATGTCACATCATTTCTTTTCCTAATACTTTCATTTATTTATTTCACTACTAGTATATTGTACTTTACTACATTGTGTGCTTAATGTTTTCATTAAGGGAGAGTGCAACCTAAATGTGACTTTGGTACAAAACGTAGCTTTAGTGATATTCATGGTGTAATGCAGCAAAAACAAAGCAAAACTTGATTTTTGTAACGAAATTGTTTTCATTTTTATTTTGGTTTTCTCCAGAGGCTCAGTTTTTTTTCCACACAGGGACAACAAAACATTTTAAATATGTAATAAAGAATATGCAGTAACACTTAAAAGTATGAGCTCAGACAGAAGACATAACAAAGTCCATGAATTAAAAAATTTGCACCAACGATCCATTCAACATGCTTAAACTCTCGTCTTTCCATCTGCATAATCTAAAATACTTTCCTGTATCATTCATGTCATTAGTCAAAGTCACCCTCCTGTAGACGTTGGCTGGCGTCCAAGTGAGGTAAAGATTCAGTAAATAACCCTGTAATCCACAACCTTGTCTTTCTTTCAGTCAGTTCCTTTTCCTTCATCTTTCAAACAACATACTTTTCCAAACATTTCACTAAATACTGCAATCAGACCCGCTGAGGTCACATTGAAGTGCCATTATCTCAGAGTTGCCCCTGTTCTAGTGCAAAAATAACAAAAGAAAACATTAAAACACAATAATAATCATTTTTACTTGAGTTCATTGAAGACTACAAGAAGCAAATGTTACAATGAAAGAAAAATGAAAAGTTGCAGTCCTCCTGACCCCACCATCTATCCATTTCTAACATTGACTCTAACTGGATGTTTGCCACTTTATTCTTCCCTGTTCTATAAAGAAAGGAGAAGGACTCAGAATAGTAAAGAAATACAAAGAAAAAGTGAGTGATTTCTAATCGTAAACACTGTTTTCCACCCATTCCATGTTCAAGAACATTCTTTCTGCCTTCCTCTGGTTATTTTTGGCCCCGTTTGTCTAGTGCTAATTTCTACTTGTTTTGACTGAGACCCTAAAAGTTGTTCTGAATGCGTTTTGCTACATGTACTCAAACTTGAACACACTACCACCTCCACAAACACCTTTTGTTTACTTCTTAAGCATCATCCTCGGCCTCTTCCTCGAACTCGCCCTCTTCCTCGGCGGTGGCGTCTTGGTACTGCTGGTACTCGGACACCAGATCATTCATGTTGCTTTCTGCCTCGGTGAACTCCATCTCGTCCATCCCCTCTCCGGTGTACCAGTGGAGGAAAGCCTTACGCCTAAACATGGCCGTGAACTGCTCGGAGATGCGCTTGAACAGCTCCTGGATGGCCGTGCTGTTGCCGATGAAGGTGACAGCCATTTTGAGACCCCTGGGAGGAATGTCGCAGACGGCGGTTTTGACGTTGTTGGGGATCCATTCCACGAAGTAGCTGCTGTTCTTGTTCTGGACGTTCAGCATCTGCTCGTCGACCTCCTTCATGGACATGCGGCCACGAAAGACGGCGGCGACGGTCAGGTAGCGTCCATGTCTTGGATCGCAAGCCGCCATCATGTTCTTGGCATCGAAGACTTGCTGCGTGAGCTCAGGCACAGTGAGGGCACGGTACTGCTGGCTGCCTCGGCTGGTCAGAGGGGCGAAACCGGGCATGAAGAAGTGCAGACGAGGGAAGGGCACCATGTTGACGGCTAGTTTGCGCAGGTCAGCATTCAGCTGGCCGGGAAAGCGCAGGCAGGTGGTGACACCGCTCATGGTGGCGGAGACCAGATGGTTGAGGTCGCCGTATGTGGGAGTGGTGAGTTTGAGGGTGCGGAAGCAGATATCGTATAAGGCTTCATTGTCTATGCAGTAGGTTTCGTCTGTGTTCTCCACCAGCTGATGAACGGACAGTGTGGCATTGTAAGGCTCCACTACGGTGTCAGAGACTTTTGGGGAAGGCACCACGCTGAAGGTGTTCATGATGCGGTCTGGGTACTCTTCGCGGATTTTGCTGATCAGCAGGGTACCCATGCCAGAGCCGGTGCCACCGCCCAGGGAGTGAGTCAGCTGGAAGCCCTGCAGGCAGTCACAGCTCTCAGACTCCTTACGGACCACATCCAGGACGGAATCAACAAGCTCCGCCCCCTCTGTGTAGTGGCCCTTGGCCCAGTTGTTACCAGCACCACTCTGTCCTGTAACGTGACAAATATCAGACTGTGAAGGTGAGCCATTTTACATTCTTCATGCATGCTACTTTAATTTGATATTTTTATCAAATTATGCATATTTTTAACATATTATTTTTGGCCAGTCACTCACCAAATACAAAGTTGTCTGGTCTGAAGATCTGTCCGAAGGGTCCTGAACGCACGGAGTCCATGGTGCCAGGCTCCAGATCAACTAGAATAGCTCTTGGCACATATTTACCTCCTCCAAGAGAGACAGAGAGACAGAAAGAAGAAAAAAAGCAGAGCAGCTCAGTACACATAAGAAATTATTTAATGACTGTATTTTAATGTATTTACATGTAGATTTAGGGCTTTAAAAAAGATTTAGGGTAAGATGAGGTAAGATGCCCTCTCCATGTTTATTTTTGTGACCTCTAGATGTCACCAAGTCTTATCTCAACAGATTTATCGAATGTATATTATGCTTTAATGTTGATTTAATTACAGAGATATACCGTTTTTATATTAGTAGAGTAAAAATATTGTTTCCTAATCAAATTCAAAAAATAAAAAGAGAACCCCCCAGAATTTGTGCAAAAGGTTGTTAGTGTTTTAAACCTAATAATTATCATAATTCATAGAGTATTTATATCATTATTAAACACAACATGTAAATTAATTCTATTCTATATTCTATTACTGAATTGTCAGAATTGTCATACATTTACATTGAATTTTTATTTGTTATAAAATATTTTATATTAATGACAACTTAAAAGAAAATTAAATAAGATAAAAAAACATAACATTTGACATATTTTGCCAAAAAAAAAATCTACCAAATCTATTACCCTAAAAGTTACCATCTTTTCCTTTCCATTATGAGATGAAACAGCTTCTCAGGAAAAAAAAAAAAAGTAGGACTGGACTTGCTTTTCTCCATCGGGATTTGGCTTGTTGAATGGATCTTTTTTGTTTGTTAATTGAAGCCTCTTTTTATGTGAGTGACAGGTTGCTGGAGAGGAGGGATTTTGGTCCCGCCCTCACGTCAGTGTACACAATAGTGAAGGGGGAGGGGCATTTTTTAATAATGTGCACAGATAAAACATTTATCATAAAAACATGACAACATTGACTTTATATTTTTTAGTGACTTAATAATATATTAGTTGATGTATCATCCTCCTGTACATGCTCAATGCATCTCTAAATATTCTAGCTGTTCTTATAGGGGGTATCTCCCCATCTTGCCCCATATGTGTCTCTCAGTAAATTACCTGTAGCTTCGTTGTAGTAGACGCTGATTCTGTCCAGCTGCAGGTCACTGTCTCCATGGTAGGTTCCTGTTGGGTCGATCCCATGTTCATCACTGATCACCTCCCAGAACTGCAAACACCACACAGCAGTTTAAAGCATCTCCTTACTCTCAATTAAACTCAGTATTCATTTCAGCAATTAGTTTATGCAAGGCTAAATCAAATCGTGTAAACTAGTGTAGTGAAAAAGTCTAAACTAATCTTTAATCTGCAATGACTGGAATCCGTTCAATGAGTTTTAACTGAGAAAGAGGCTTTATGGATGTTTAAATCACTAATTCTATGTTACTGTCCAAGTGACCTTAATCTGAGAGCGAAGCGGAGGGAGAGATGGATTTAACAAGGCTGCGAGCGAATGGAGAAAGAAAAGCTTGTTCTTGGGGTATATTGAAAATAATTGTTTTGAAAGAATGAGGCCAATAAACTGGAAGGCGCTGACTGACAGAGCCGTGCTATGACCCTGCTCTGACACTCTCGCCTATCAAAACCTGTTACTCCAGGACGCCTATATTTCTGCTGTGTCATCATATCTTCATGAATATACACTACGCGGACACACATGAAATCATTCAGCTTCACCTATTTGACCTTTTTAAAATGAAGACGGTTATTCCATCTTTCCTGAATACGTTTCATTTAGCCAATTATTTAATCTACAAAATCAAAGGTTTTCGTGAATATGTAATTAACTCATTAATTATTCATATTTCACTTATATCTGTACCATTGCAGGGATGGGCTGCAGCTGTTAGAGCCATTAAAGTCCATTTGTGAATGCCTCCTGGTCCCCACCCTGACCTCAGATGAGTTCAACAGACTCACGATCTCAGCATGTAAAAGGCATGTCGAAGTCTTATAAAGGATGAAGACGATTTAACCTATTTTCTGACGCCACAGAGGACCTGCAACACCTCTTGGGCAATCTTTAACAAATGTGCATCTTTAATGAGGCCATGGGTGTGAATATGGCCTTGTTGCCGGGTGTAATCTCTTGCGGTGATGTGGTAGAAAATCTGATTTAATGGATTGATTGGATATTTCAAATCCATAATACTTTTGTCAGAACAATTATATTAAAAGAGAGACCATTTTAGGGACAATTAAACAATGACTCACGCGATTGAACTTCACAATTTCACATTGTTAGTCTACTTTATTATTTTATTGTTAGTCTACTTTATTTATTATTAGTCTACATTATTATTAGCCCACTGTGAAAAATGTTCATTGTCATTCTCCGGCGCCCCACCCTTCCCATCATCCACCGGTGGAGCACTGAATCACAGCCCATCGATAAAAATACGGGTTTACTTCAAACTCAATGAAACCAATACTCAATGTCATCATTTCGCGTGAAAGCGGTGTTAAGGTATGCGGGGGTGATATTAGTGCCACGTGTCATAGCTCGCGCGCTGGTCCTGACAGCTGTTTAAAGGGCTCGTGACACCGATAACGGGTAGTCATGGTAATTACTAAGAGCGCCGCTGTTCACATCAGAACCGCCACACCCGGTGCATTGTAGAGACCGAGAGAAAGAAAGAGCACAGACCCCCCTGTCTCAGGCGAACCCCTTCACCCACGGCTCGGGTTTACAGACAAAGAGGTTTATAGTAGGAGTCTGCGGAATCCCAGCATCGTTTATTTAGAGAAATAGCCATACAGACCGATTTAAAGAAATGAACGGGACCGCATATTTTGGGCGTGAAATAAAAGGGGGTTCAGAAAAGACAAAGCAGTGCAATGGAAAAAAAGATGCTTGTAAATAAACCGTGTCTATATAACTCTCAAAGTGTTGCCATAGTGCAATGCATTATTAATCACCCTCTGCTTGCAAAAACAAAACAGAAAAGGCATGTTCTGCAAAATTTCATGCAATCTCTGCTATGCTGAGAAACAGTAATATTTCTATTTAATATTAGGTAAAGACTTTGAACTAGTATAGCACTGGCATGTTTTACATATAGTGATGCATTGTCGCATTCAGATATTCTGTTATTTAGTCGCAGACGCTAAATATAAATGACTCACTTTATACTCTGAAGAACTGTTCTTACCTTGGCACCGATTTGGTTTCCGCACTGACCGGCCTGGATGTGGACAATCTCCCTCATTGTTAGAAAATGTGTGAGAAGTTCTCAAATAAATCTGAAAAGTAACGGCGTGGCTCAGCAATAATTTGGGAAAGCCGGACAAAGGCTTTATATTCCTGGACTGTCTCCAGAACGAGGCTGGAATAGTAGTGGGCGGGGCACTGCTGGATGTTGAGAAACCTGATTGGTGCAAGACACGTTTGAGTGGCGGGGATAGGAGCGCAGACCGGAAGTATATAGGGAGTGCCAACAAGGATGGTATGTAGAAAAAAGAGAAACGTGCTGGTTGTATCCAGTTGTGCTTTTCTTATTAAGATTAACTAGTCACACTTTTTTTTTTTTAAAGCAAATCTCCTTCTTTACATCCGTTTGATTTGTATCTTTTCTATGTAGATAAAATGAACAATTGCTCTTGATGTGAAAGTAATACACATATGATATGCAGAGTTCTTGTTATGGTGTATAAATATGTTATGCATTATTGTTTCACTTTTTGTTTTATTTTAAAGAATAAAGTTTGCCCACTATAAATACAAAATGGGGACAGTGTTAAATTGAGCAGTGCAGAGCGTAAGCGATGGGAAATCAAAGGCTTGCTGCACTGACAAAGCAATATGGAGCTGATAAAAGAACCTGAGAGTATCAGAGAGACTGCAGATCTCCTTCAGCAACTTAAATTTATAAAAACAGTATGAAGGAATCATGAAAAAAATAATTAATATACAGAAAAAAAATGAATCATGTTCCTTAGTAGCCCACTCTGGACATGTTTGCAAAATAATAATAAAAATTTTCTCATTTTAATCATTAAAAATATGTGACAAGAGATTCCTTTTCTATTCACTTGTTGGCAAACCTAGATTCTGCCACATAATAAGAAAAATTTATACTTTAATTTTATAATGAATACAATACAAGTCGAGATGATGAGACAACTCAAAATTATAAACTAAAAAGTCAGATTTATAACGCAAACAATTAAAATACAATTAAACTGTACACAAAAGTCCAAATGATTAAATATAAAGTCATAGTTATTACATACTTATTATGACACATAAAAATCTGCTTTTAATATAAAGCCGAAATGTTATATTATGTCATAATATTTACACAGTTATGATTTAGAATCTCATATTTGCGATTATTATGATTTTCTATGTCACACTAATGATTTACCGAGCATGGTTTTGAAAGGATGATTTGGGCGTATTTGTTTAGCTATCTAAGCGCAAACTAATGAATGTGTCTTATTCCTCAGTTCACAGCAAAGAGCGTTCTACATACTACTCTGTTCGGCCTTCGTAAAACCTAGTGAACTCCCTCCCTAGCCTGCATTTTGCGCACCGCGAGCGCCCACAGCACACAGTGACGGAAGGGAGCTCGCTAGTTTTGAGACGCCGCCTGAGTGTTGTGAATGGGGCGTGGCCTACGTTGCGTGATTACAACGAGGAGCTTTTGTCATTGACTCAAGCGAGGCAATCCGAGCCACGTTAACTTCTTCGTTTTTAGCGAGAAATCAACAACCGGTAAGAAAATATGGGTTTATCTAAGTATCACGAAGTTTCTGAACTTGTGATTCTCAGCACCGATGTCAACTTTAGTCGCTTTGAACGCAGCAGAGTCGCTGCTAAGCAGCAGCCAAGCATTTCCTGTTCTGTAGCGAAAATACATGAGTGCCTCTGAACACGTAACGTTACCAGCTCTACTTTCACACGGTTTGCTAATGCTTGAGTTTTCACACCTATGCGTTATTTTGAGAGAGACGTTTGTTTATCGTCGAGTGTTCATTACTGCATAAAATACATGTTGGTTTTATCGTTCACCTTTTACGGTAACTTGCCCTTTAAATATTTGGTTATTAATAGTTACAATTTTAGAAATGTAGAATTATGTCGATTACATGGGAATATTTATATATATATATATATCATCTTATGTGCAATGTTTTACGTTTTTAAAGTTTTACATTTGTGTTTAAAAACTAAGCTAGTTTTTGATTGGTCAGCAGGTCCATTATTTAAAGTGAAAAGAGCTGTAGTTGATTTAAAGCACATGTTCAAATCAAACACATAAACTAGAAGTGAACATGTTCCGCTGAGATTAACTAGTGCTGTCTGTGTTTACTCAGATGTCATATCTCAAATATTCCCAGCATGTGTTGATCTAGTGACTGATGCCTTTTTAAATACTGCTGCTTTCTTTCCTCAGATCTAATTCAGGATGTTTTACACTTGTGGTCCCAATGAGGCAATGGTGGTCTCAGGTATGCTGCATCTGTTCGGCTTTATTACAGAGCTATGTCAGTTATGTGTAAACATATAATTACAAATCCTTTAAGGTTACCATAATGATAATATGTACACATGATAAGAAAGAGCTCAAAATTAAAGCAGCTGATTGGACTGATTTGGTAAGTAATGACTGGCAGCCATGAGACTCTTACAAGAAACTGTGTAGGTCGGTAAAGATCACACAGATCAATGATATTGTGCAAACTACATTCTTTTCTTAAACAATGTCCAATGCAGAACTGGTTTCAGTTGTTCATGTGACTTTCATTCACAGGTCAAAACAGACACAAAGTTCACTGTAATGACTGTGATTTTTTTTTTTGTGTAGATAAATGAAAAATCAGTGGTTACACATTAAGATTACTTTAATGGTCAGGGGAAAAAAACCAGCTGGCTCACATGTACTACTACAAGGTTAATGCAGTCAAACAACAGCATACAGAGGGACACAAAATAAGTTACCAGCTCCGTAATGTCTCTGTCGCCCTCGTTCTCCCTGTAACATTTAGCATGCTGCTGGAGACATTGCAGGAAGTGTGCTAATGAGGGGCTTTACTAATGTTGGAAATCCTTGCTTGGGATTGATTGAAATGGAGAAACATTTTGTGCCATAGTTTATGAAATGTGCGTTGATTTGTGTGGATTTCCTGCAATTTATGATGACTTGTGTTTCTCTGCGTTCAAACGAGAAGTGCGTCCTCCTGATAGTAAAAGTGAATCATTTTGTACCGTTTTGATTGATTAAATGCACAGCGTCATATTGCGGTATTTAATAACATTTATATAAAATAACTGGTTTCTGTTGTAAAAAATTAATTTATTACTTTGATAGCAAAACCACAACCATCTTCAATCACATGATTCTTCAGAAATCATATTGATATGCTGATGTGATGCTTGCTTACTATTTTTGTTGAAACCGTGGTAGAGTGTTTTTTTCAAGATAATTACATGTAAGCATATATTTGACGCAATTCTTTTTGCATTATTGTTGACTAAATGTATTAATTTCTGTTATAAAACCATACTCCAATGTTTAAAATAAATATAAAACAAATAAAATAAATATAAAATAAAAATATAGTTTTATGACCAGTAATGCATATTTATGAAATATATTGATATTAAAGTATCTATACATTTTCTTTGGCTAAATTGTTATGAAAATTATTATTTTTTTTTTTTTTTTTTTTTTTCTTACGGTTTGGCCGCCTAATTTTTTATCTTCAGATGACACTATCTTCATTTTTAGTAACACTTTGTTTAATTCTAATTTAATATATTTAATTATTTATTAAATTAAATATTTAATATTTTAAATTAGTATTAAACTGTATTATTGACCATTTATCGTTTACCAGCCATAACATAAAAATAATGATAAATGTAACTGTATCTGTTGGAATTTGAATATAACAGCACCTGTATTATTACAGTGTTATTGCCACTAAGTATGTTTTCAATCAAGTCTCAACACTTTTTACCAGCATACAAAATCTCTTGTCTCTCTTGTTTCTTTCAGGATGTGGTCGCTCTCCTCCTCTATTGATTGCTGGTGGCAGAGTATTTGTTTTTCCCTGCATTCAGCGAATCCAGCGGTATGTGTAGAATTACAATAGAAAAGGGATTATTACAACATGTTAGTGCAAGCACACACACGCATAGAAACCGTTCTGTTCAAGCAGATGCTGCAGAGCGAGTCACTAATGTAATTCCAGGAAAGACTGCGAGTCTCGGGCCCTGTGAGTGATGAGGATAAGAATAAGAGGTGACCCTGTGTGCAATAGAGACTCCACTTGTGTTTACATTCTTCTCCACGTGTGTTAATCAATCACTCTATCCTCCAAGAATGCTTCCTTCACTGCAGCAGTTTGTAGATTACTGCAGATGGGTTTGTTTTAGCTCCACAATGTCTGTTGATGATTTGATTACTGTACATCCGCAGTTACATCTGTGAGGTCAAGCACAGCCATCAGTGAGCAGAACTATATGTGGGTGTGGCTTGACATTTGGGGGTGGGGTCATCCATTTTCCACAGTATATGTTTGGTTATGGAAGCTTGAGTTAATTTTTAACAATTCAGAAAATGCTTTATGACTAATTTTTCCCTTTTGCTCCCAGGATCACTCTCAATACTCTGACTCTAAATGTGAAGAGTGACAAGGTCTACACCAGACATGGAGTACCAATCTCAGTAACAGGCATTGCCCAGGTCAGAGAAAGAAGCATTTTACACTTAACTTTAGCACACATCTGCTGTACAGTTTGTAAGTGCTGCTGCTCATGTGTTGTGCAGGTGAAGATCCAAGGTCAGAATAAAGAAATGCTGGCCACAGCCTGTCAGATGTTCATGGGGAAGTCTGAGGGTGAGATTGCTCAGATTGCCCTGGAGACTCTTGAAGGACACCAGAGAGCCATCATCGCCCACCTGACTGTGGAGGTACTGCCACATGATGTTTGTGCTCAAGCTTTTATAAGAGGATTTCAAAAAGGACTGGAGGGTTTTAGTAAAATAAACAAGCAATCTTTGCTGACTGAAACATGTGATGTGCAACAAACTGTTGATTATTTATTTACTGCCACCGTTGATTATTTGTTATTTAATGTGTAATCCTTCTCTCTGTAGGAGATCTATCAGGATCGTAAGAAGTTCTCCGAGCAGGTCTTTAAGGTGGCTTCCTCTGACCTGGTCAACATGGGGATCGGTGTGGTCAGCTACACGCTCAAAGATGTGCATGATGATCAGGTGACTATAATTATGCACCATGATTCTTGTTGTTTTTTGTTTTTGAAAGAAGGATTTTTATGGTTACCTAGAATGCATTCATTTCACAACAGAATAATAAAACTGTAGTATTGTGAAGTATTATTACAATCTAAAAGAACTGTTTAAATACACTTTAGTCACAATTTATTTTTGTGACTCAGACTTTTTAAAAGCTAACATATCCACCATTTTCTTCAACATGGAAGTAAGCCTATGGGTGAGAGACTTCCTGTTCATGAGCTGCTATAGGGAAATAACGAGAAGAATAACTGTATGCAGTAAACGGTAAAACTGTGTTCAGAATTAAGACAATACATGACAATTATACTGTAAGAAACACCAATTTACAATATTAATCTGCAAAACGAAGAGTTTTGTACAGCTAAAAATATCTGGACACAAATGAGACCAAAAGCTAGACTTATAGAATTCCCGCTCTTACAGAAAGAAAAAGGTGCAATATATATAAAGATATAATAATAATAATAATAATAATAATAATATGTAAATCACTCACCCCAAACTCACCTGGACTTTCTTACAGAATTATCTAAGCTCGCTGGGTAAAGCTCGTACTGCTCAGGTGCAAAGAGACGCCCGTATCGGTGAGGCTCAGTTCAAAAGGGATGCTGTCATCAAGGTGAACATCTGACATATTTCAGCCATTTATGAACATTGATGTGACTCATAACCCTGTATATGTGTGTGTTTGTGTATGTAGGAGGCTCACGCCATGCAGGAGAAGATCTCTGCTCAGTATAAGAATGAGATTGAGATGGCCAAATCCCAGAGAGACTTTGAGCTGAAGAAAGCCGCCTATGATGTTGAGGTCAACACCAAGAAGGCAGAGTCTGAAATGGCCTATCAGCTTCAGGTAGAAAATGATATTCAACTTTCAGATGGTAATATGAGGGTTGCCAGTTTATTGCAATGTGTCTCGCTGGTTAATATTTCTAGGAACAAGTCCCATCTACTGACATATTTACGTACTGCATTAGGTGGCCAAGACAAAGCAGCGTATTGAGGAGGAGAAGATGCAGGTTCAGGTCGTGGAGCGTACGCAGCAGATCACTCTACAGGAGCAGGAGATCACCCGCAAGGAGAAGGAACTGGAGGCCAAAGTCTGGAAACCAGCCGAGGCAGAGAGATTCCGCATTGAGAAGATCGCTGAGGCAGAAAAGTGAGAACAGAAGAACTAAGGGTCCAAACATTTTGCTGTTTTGTTTAATTTAACACACATTTGTGCTTTTAGTGGAAGCAAATCTGAAGGGTAGAACTTCTCAAAAAGCCATTTATTGTTCTCTTATATAATAGGCTTCAGATGATAATGGAGGCAGAAGCTGAAGCAGAGTCCATCAGAGTGAGTTCATGGATCTCTCCACTCACACACACACACAATTAGCATTATTCACTATTCACACTTAATTCTGTTCTGTCTTCTTTCAGATGAAGGGAGAAGCAGAGGCCTTTGCAATTGAGGCAAAGGGTCGGGCTGAAGCCGAGCAGATGGCCAAAAAAGCTGAAGCTTTTAGTCAGTACAAAGAAGGAGCCATGGTGGACATGCTGCTGGAGAAACTCCCACTGGTTAGTGCATCTGAACTTTTAAATCTCAATGAATGAGCTGAAACATAAGACCACTCAGTAATGGCCTCCTCTCCTCTAGATGGCAGAAGAGATCAGCAAGCCACTGTGTGCAGCCCAGAAGGTCACCATGGTGTCCAGCGGTGGCTCAGAAGTGGGTGCAGCGAAGCTGACAGGAGAAGTTCTGGAAATCATGAGTCGCCTGCCGAGCACAGTGGAGAAACTGACTGGAGTCAACATCTCACAGGTGACCGCACTCATGTCAGCGTTTAAATGACTCTAGCGCTGGTATCAGGCTGTAGATCACATGAGCCGCAACGTCTGCATTCCCATGGCTAGTTTCCACAGTTTGTTTGTTTGCGCCATCATTTGTCTCTTTCACAAGTCACTGTCAATTTTTTATCAGCTGTCATCAAAATAAAACTGGGAAAAATATCGGTCCCATTTAAAGGTCCAATTTTTTTAACAAACCAATAGCTGTGACTTTTGCCTCAATAAACTACTACATTTTATATATATATATATATATATATATATTAGTAGACTAGTGTGTATATAATATAAAATAATCAAGGCATCTTTTTCACGCCGTTTCTTCACTATAATATATACACTTAATTAATTGAATAAATATATGCTAATATTAGATTATTATTCATTGTACATTTTTCAATTAATAAAACGAGACATAATAACAAACAGCAGTATGTTCCAGAGCATATTTTTTATGAAACATTTTAATTTAAATGGTTTGATTTGATACAGGAAAATGTGTCGAACCTAATAGTGCCATTAAATTGCGGCAAAATTGACTTTCTCGATTTCAGAATTGCTACTTGTGTGAATGCTTCTTAAGATTACATTTGAATACTTAATATACCATACAAATGGCTTTAAACACACCCGTTTCTACTCCAGCCACACTAAATTTTAACTTGGTTTTTTTTTTGTTGTCCAGGCTGTTACAACACGCATGGGTTAATGGAGTTCATGAAGAAGGAATCGGGTCAGCTCTGATGGTGGATCTCAGCTCTTCCTGTGCATGTGTGCATGCCTGTGTTTGTACTGAACCTGGAACATTGAGGTCCTTTTTGTTTTTGTAATCCACAATTTGTAATATTCAGTTTTTATATTATTATTTTATCACATTATATGATAATTTTGTAAGTTAGGTGAACTACATTATCTGCTGTAGAGCCTCTGTTAATAGTGAACATTCATTTAAGCTGATCTTTCTTTCATTTTTGAATAGTTTCCCTTTTGCTGATTCTGGTACAGTTTCTTCCAAAACCAGTGTATTCAAGTCAAATGCATTAGTAGTAAATTCACCTGAAGTGTGTTACTGCAGCCATAATCCACATGCGTGATGCCTTACGTCTGCAGACACTAAAATCTGACTCTTATTTTTGGCATTTTAATGTTTTATCATTTAATGGTCTGTCTGTTTTTTTCTGTAAACTGTGGCACTAGAGTTTGCAGACGCAGAATATAATACATTTTTGTTGATGTTTGTGTGCTCAGTAAAGTGATTTATACAGCAAGTTAGGTGGAAAGCGAGTGAAGAAAAGAAACCCTTTGATTTATGAACAAACAGGAAAAAAGAAGAAGAGGAAACTAGTTGGGTTTTGAACACAAGCTGCAAACATGCTGCTGCGGCCACTGAAGCTCCAGTGAAGGCTGTTGGTGGTTTCATTTCTCATAGCAGCTTAGTCTTTTGGTTTTACCATGCTGCTGTGTACTTTACACTAAACTAACCAAAGGTAAACCTATGCATCTCCAGTTTATGCCTTCAAAGTGCCTCAAAAGCTATTTTTTAACTCCTTGCTGAATCAACCTGCCCTGATTGTGTTTCAGCAACAGGAACTGTGATCTGTCATGTGATACTTCCTGGCCTTAATGACTAATTTCATTCATATTATTCAATTTGCTTGCCATTAGTTTGCGTTTATTGGTGTAAAGCCTCATTGTTTTTATATGAGAAAACTAACCCACATTTTGCCTTACTGTTTGTTTAGTGGTGATGCAACTTGAAAATCTATATAATCAGGCTGAGATTTATACATATTATACACTGTGTATTCTAAATAAACTATTAGTGTGCTGTACAACTTCTCAATTTATGGCTTTTTGTGAATGTGTGTGTTTGCGCAAGTGCAGTGTTTTTAATGCTGCTTGAGTTTGAATGTGATATGACATACTATTTAACAAACAGCATTTGAGCGTAAATGAAAGCGAGCCGATTTCACTTTATTTGAAAAGGTTACTTTATTAAAACGCTTACAAAAATAGACAACACAGGCAATGACACTGACTAACACAGGCAGGGAGTCTGAAACAGAGACAGACCCGATTAATAACGGACAGCAATATTAATGAAGAAAATTATATCCCATGAAGTATTTACATTTCTCATCATTTATGAAACATGAATAGCTAAGGACAGAACACGCCCAAAACTACATTTATAAAAATACAATAAAGGTTCAGGGCCTCAGTGTACCAAAAAAGGTTAAAGGTCATTTAATAAGTATAACCACCATGGTAATACAACCATTTGGGAATCACATTGTTCTGTGTATATTACAGTATATATGTTGCTCTCCACCCCCACCTACACACACAGTATTGTAAATGAGGAAGAGGTGGCGTCACCACACCAGGTTCAAGTTAAACCTACAGTCTGCAGTATGCAATTACGTACTGTAGCTTTAAGAGAGTTTCCTGCAAATGTCCTACAGGTTTACATAGTAAATTCAGGACAGATGCTTTGCTTATTTTTCTGGTCACCCACTTAATTTCTCATTATATAGACAATACCTTTTGTCACACTTACTGGCATAAATATACACGTCTGTGGCATTCTGCTTGTTTTTTTTCTCTCTCAAAATTTTTCCAGGCCCATTTTTGACAAGTCCAGGCTCATATTCAGACTTTTTAAATTGGTAGCATTGATAGCCAATTTCTATACATGCCATCCAAATTCATATTTAAATTCTACACAGATGCCCAGAAGGATGCATTCAGCTTCAAGACGCACATACTCTAGCAGGTCATTCCCAAAACCATATGCAATCATTTTCTGTGACATCAAATAAATCACATTCACACTTAAAGCCTGTTCACTCCAAGAATAAAAAAAAAGGCAGGGGGGTGGGAAATTCTGCTAGTGTGGGCTTCTTATTGTTAGAATTCAGATCATTAAAGGAATACTAGTGATGAACATCACCTACCTCCATGTTGTTCCAAACCGGTAAAAGCTTTGTTCATCTTCAGAACACAATTGAAGATATTTTGGATGAAAACCGGAAGGTTGTGACGGTCCCATTGACTGCTAAACAATTGGCACTTAGCAATAATCAAAGCGTAAATACACATAGAAAACGTATCCTTGTGTTGCAACGGACACAGAAAAGAGTACGCAGTTTGCGTTCAGGGGATACTCTCCAAAATGGTGCTGAATAAATTGATATTTTTCTTCTCTTTCAGTACAAAAAGTATTCTCGTCGCTTCATAATGTTAAGGTTGAACCACTGATAGCAGATGCGTTTCATACTTTTCTGGACCATGACAGTGGCAATTGTTTGTGAGTCAATGGGACAGTCACAAGCCTCCCATTTTCCTCCAAAATATCTTCATTTGTGCTCCTGAGATGAGAGAAGCTTTTACTGGTTTGGAACGACATGGAGTAAGTGATTAATGACAAAATGTTCATTTTGGGTTGTGTAATCTTTTAAAGCTTTATAGTTATTGTTCTTAGTGAAAACAGGTCTTAGAATTACTTTCAGGTTATTGTTTTTTTTAGCTAATGGATGATAAAACATTGACAGCCGATCAGAATCCATTCAGCTGTACAGGGGCCAGTTACATAGACTTCATGTTAGGACAGTGGCTTAAGAGCTAGTCTGACCAACTAGCAGTCAGCCAAGAGTAATCCGTTTTATTTTTTGGATTCAACTTGGACTAATATACATTTTTATGTAACTGAATTTAAAAAGAACTGACAAGACTTAAAGGAAAATTTAGCCGGATTAACTTTTAAGACTAGTCTTAACCTTTTATGCAACCAGCCCCTGAGCTTGAGTACTTAAAGTGGGTGACAATATAACTGCAGCAAGTGCAAAAAATAAAACAAATATTATTGTCTATTGGTGTAAATCCTATAGCTGAAGAAAGATACCCCTCCCCCCACACACAAACCAAAAATGAAGGCTATACTAACACAAAAGTTTTGTCTTCTGCAACTTTAAACGCGTCAGCACCTTAAAGTCAGATTCTGATTGGCTGCCAACGTCACGCGTTGGAAAAAAGTAATTCTGAAAGCGATTCCCACCATATTGTTTCTCTGCTGATGTCATTATATCAGTGGAGTGGCTATCATTGTTCTTACAGAATTATAATGATTATAAAAACTTTATAATTGTAGTTTTTGTCAGTGGCGTGAACAGGCCTCAAGGGAGCGTTTATGTGCAGGGGTGGAGTCACAAGTCTGTTTTCTATTTTGGCTGAATTTGACAAATTAATCATGTTATAAGCTCATGTTTCACATAACAGCCATCAATGTACATAATTATTCATATTATGTAAATAATTCAGCCATTTATACATATTTTGAATAGACACCGAAAGATCTTTTAAAACACGTTATTGACACTTAAAACGGTTCTCTATATGAATGAGATGAAAACGTCCCACTCGGTGTTGAATGTTTTAATGATGAATTCCCCTCCACCACAAATCTTGTTTGAAAAGACATGAAAACCTGGCCGATAGCTCCTCGGATTGTTTACATGACTACGAATGCTAGCAAAGTTAGACTGAATTTACTGATAAAAATGTTACTTACTATCTTCACTTAATACGCAAGTAGAAAAAACTATTTCTTTTAATACGCACATCTGTCAAATGTTTCCATAAATGAGCGGTCTGTAGAGCCGTGTGTTTTAGTGCTGCCTGTCATCTAACTATAAAACCCTCCACCAGTTTATACGATTATGTTTCGAGATCTATTCAGTGTTTAGGGAATGAAGAGACGCTTTTGATACAGGTTAGAGGACCTGGATTTAAGGTTCAGACGCCAAGCAACATTTTATCCCAAAATCAATCCCGCATCATTCCCCTTTAGACCATCGTCAGCACTTAGTCATAATTACTGGACCTCACACAACACAAAAGATGTTTACAGAGAGGTTTCATTCTTAGAAAAAAACATGAGGCAGAATAATGTTTCAGGAAAGAAAGAAAGACTTGGCCATTTCTGTGGTGCATTTCTGGGACATTTGTGTCTTTGTGAAAGTAAATACTGTGTAATAGAGATCGTGAGGGACCAGTGAGTCTAAAGTGGTTTGAGGATAAAATGTTGCTTGCAGAGTTTTTCAGGAAAAGGGGTGAGAAATGGGGCACCGAACCTGCGGCTTTTATTCGCCCCCAACCCACAAATCAAAAAAATACACTAATTTACATAAGAGTGCTTAGCCGTGTCTGCTTAAAAACACACCACCAGTCTGTGGTCCACACACACTTTCTGACATTCTTCCGCTTTTCGTCTCTCTATCTAAACCATGTTCATGGCATCTTCGGTGAGGAAGGAGTGAATGTACGCAAAGGAAGGCCGTAGTTTACAGTCTCTGTTCCAGCAGCTAAGCATTAGCTCATACAAACCCTGTGGGCACACCGCTGGGCGAGACAGGTACACCTGAACAAGAGAGAGAGGGGAAGTGAGTGGGACGGTGTCAATGTTTTTCTTTTGAGGGTTTACGTGTCAGCAAGCACACATACCTGTCTGCCCTGGTCTCTGAAAAACTCCCCTGCATTGTCGATGACCTGTTCGTCAGTCATGTGACTATACGGCTGCTCCTGACACACACTCAGCATCTCCCATAGAGTCACGCCGAATGCCCACACGTCACTGGCCGTAGTGAACTTACCCTGCAAAAAAAATGATGGGAATGCAGAACACCGGTATTATGTCATCTATATACGCATATGGCATGTTTATGTGACTATTACCTCCAGTGGGGTCCAAATAAAAAGAAAGTAACAATGAAATTATATATACGATGTGCCACTATGCATCAGATACAAAATGTTTAATTTTTTTTTAACAAGAAATTTAAATGCTACAAATTATGTAATTAAATTTAAATTATAGTAATGCAGAAAAAAAACAGCATTTTTACTAGTGGTTGTAAACTTTTTGGACCAGATTATATATTTTTCAATTCATAATGTTTTCATATAGATTTCTTTACTAGATATTAAGTCAATTTTTTTTATGAATAAATAGAAAGTAATTAAATATGTTTCCACATTTTAACCATATTTGAAATTAAGATCACTTGTTAGAATTAATTAAAAAATTAATTATATGATACATATATATATATACATATACATACATATATATACACATTTTAAATGATAAAATTTTTTATAAACAAAAATTAAATTAATTCATATATATATATATATATATATATATATATAGATAGACAGACAGACAGACAGACAGACAGACAGATAGATAGATAGATAGATAGAAGCTAATCAAAAGTTTGACACTAATATTCCTGTATATTTTCATAAATTCTAGCTTGTGTTCTCACCATGAGAATGCACTCCCATGCCATCCAGCGAATAGGCAGCACGGCTCGTCCCTGTATCCTGTAGTAATCACCAGCATAGAGGTTCCTGCTCATGCCGAAATCAGCTATCTTTATCTGGCGCTCTCCGCCGCTGTCCTCCCCCTCACCCCTCTCTCCACCCACCAGGCAGTTCCTCGTGGCCAGGTCTCGGTGCACAAAGTTCAGAGACGACAAGAACTTCATTCCTGATGCTATCTGACTCGCCATGGAGATCAAAGCTGGGTAGCTGTGACAGAAAAAGTTTAAAGTGACATTAAAGCTTCCACACTGTGCGTTTCTATTACATAACGTGGTGTGTTTGTGTACCTGATGGTTGGTGTATTGTGTGAAGGGCCGGTCTTGTCCAGCAACGCTCTATGAGAGAGGTACTGATTGAGATCGCCGCTCTCCATGTATTCTGTGACCATACACAGCGGGTCGCTGCTTACACACACACCCAGCAGGCGGATTATGTTCGGATCCTTCAGGCGAGATAAAATCTTCACCTCCTTCAGAAAGTCATTCCTGTTAAAAGAGGAGCATGAAAAGAATGGGAATGTAACAAGAGAAGGGGAAAGGACAGAACATTAAAGGGAAAGTTCACATAGAAATTTAAAAAGTGTTGCATTTACTCACCCTCATGTCATTCCAAAGCTGTACAAGTGCTTTTTGGGTACCATTAATTGTTTGATTACTTACATTCCTTAAAATATCTTATTTTATTTGATACATTTTTGGGTGAACTATCCCTTTAAGATATGAAATGTAAGAAGAATATGAGTTTACTAGTTTTACAAAATACACAACAACAACAACAGGTATTGTTGCACATCTGAAGAACTATTGCAACTAAATCTTAAAATCTGTAACACTGTATTTTTCTGTATGCAAAAAAAGTTGCTCTACACCCAAAGTGTACTAATACATCATTTTTTTTCTATTATTATTATTTACACAATTTAACTTTTTAATTGCTCAAATGGCAGTTCATTAAGGCATTCAAAATGGCATTAAATCATTTTAAAAAGTAATATTGTAATATTATATATATATATATATATATAAATATAAATCGACACATTTATTTGATCATTTATTTATGGTACCATTTGGAAAATATTATATAATGCATGAATATTATACATTTTTATAAAATACTAATAATATTTTTTCCCCATACTACTAATACTACAGTTACCTGGCATTTTTTGAGGCATCAGGCCTTAAAATCTTGACAGCCACCAGCAGAGGGCGCCCTTTCCTAACATTAAATGGGAACTCGAGGTTTGCGAGGTCCTGAGGGTTTTCAATCTCACAAAGATGAACCTATAAGACATACAATAAATAGCATGTTATAGAATAAATAATAATATATAAAAAGTATGCTTTTGGCCACACATTAAGCCGTTTTTTTTTTTAAATAAAGGTTTCCTTAAAGCAAATAGAGTTTTTGTAATATTTATGCAGCACTAAATTATACCTCTCCAAATTGTCCTTCTCCCAGCTTTTCTTTGAATACAAGTCGTTCCCGTGGTAACTCGGGCAGTGGTGGACAGTCAGTGGGCGTGGCTGAGAGGGCAGGGACTGCATATGTATTATTACCACTAACACCTTGCAGACTGATGATGTCAGCTTCTGCATAATGAGGAACGCTTCCCCCGCCTCCAGAAGCCTCTCCATAATGAGCTGCTGACAGGCCAGGGGGCGGAGCTCCGGGGTAAGGAGGGGGTCCCTCCTGGACTGGCAGGCCTTTATCAACCATATCAATAGCACATGCTGAGAGAAAAGAAGAAAAAGGTACAAGAAGAAAAAGTTAGAATAGAGAGCTTATCGGCCACATTATATAATACTAATGAGTAATTCTGAACCACACACATGCACTTACACACACTGGAGAGGACACTTATGAACAAGCATACTGTGAAAACACTAACATACTCCTGTGGGCTCATATTGTACCTCGTCCCTGACAAAACTTCCATTCTGGATTTTTTTTGTCCCTGTAGACTTTCAGAACAAACTTTTACTTTTGCTCTCAATAGTTTGTCCACTGACAATGTCAAAAAGTGGACATGCTGCTTTTGAAATTTTTTTTTTAAATAAATTAATACTTTTGGTTCTACAAGCACAAGCGTTTGATCGAAAGTGGGATTGTTAAAAAGAAATCTGTCAAATAAATGCTTTTCTTTAGACTTTCTCTATTCATCAAACAATCTGGTTGGCATTTATACATTTATATTAAAGGGGTAGTAAAATTTGTGTTTAATTTATTCCCCCTCAGGTCATTCAAGATAGGTGACTTTTTCTAGCAAATCTATTGACCAAAAAAAAAAGAAGAAAAAAAAATAAATAAAAATAAAACCCTACATATTGAATTGCCCAAGCATGAGTAAATTTCAAATCTAATTTTTGGGTGAACAATCCCTTTAAGCAGCACAATTGTTTCAGTGTTATCAACTAAAACAAACTTTATTAATACTATTTTGTGGTGAAAATGAATGAGGCTTTTAAAAAGTCAACATATTTAAATAGGCTTAATATTTTAAACATTTTTAATCATAAAAGATAATTTAATACAATTTAAGTTTATTAGAAATCAGACAAAAATGAGTTTCTTTTTTATTTTGTTTTCCTCACACATCACCTTAAGCACTCCAATGACTTTAAATCTTAATTAATATTACTTGCAAAAAAGTTGGGGATTGTATTTTTTTTTTACTGAATAATTAATGGTTTATTTCATTCTGTTACATCATCTTAGTTTTAAACACACTGATTCATATTTTTGTGGATTTTAATATTGCAATATTGAGAGAATATAGGGATCTGGAACAAGAGTAAACCACTACAAGCTTCCAAGGTAATTTTAAATGTGCCCTTCAAATAACAAAAACAGACCATTCGAAATCTTTCAGTTTTAATAAAAATCAACCCCAGAGACCTAAAAGTCCTAGAAAAGCACTTAAAAACACCCTTTTACAAATGTTTAATATCCTCTGTGCTGTTCTGAGTCCATTGTATCACTCTAACCGTTACCTTTAGGACTTCAGGGGACTTTAACTGCTCCCTGGGGAGGAAACCACCCCTCGCCCCTTTCTTAGGGCAAAATGACCCCCCTCTCTCTTACCCTGGGACAGGTTTTGGGGCTTTTCTTGCTGGCTGTGGCAGTTTGTCAGCCTGTTGGGGCCATGTGTCAGGTCAGACAGGAGGAGATGATATGCTGGGTTGTTTAACAGCAGTGCTAGGAGGACACACACACACACACAAATCCCACGGACACACGAGTCCACGAAGGGCACGGCGATGTGAGAGGTCACCACACGACAAGAAACGGCACAACCACAACCAAAACCACAGCACAACACAACACGAGACGACACAACAAAACACAAACAACAGGGCCGTTAAGGGGTGACAGAGCAAACCAGTTACAAGTGAGATGCACAAACACAGCAGGCAGTGTTATCATTGATAATGACGCAGGCAGTTAATCATCTTTTCATTGGTCAGTCAGTCCATTATGGGACATGTGTTTATGTTAATTAAGATACGAAAACAACCACACAGTGATTCAAAAATGTAGTAATCATCATGAAAGCAGCTATGGAAGGAAATAGTTTGAGTACAATTGCGGTATGAGTGAAATAAAACCTCCCTCCCTCCTCTCTCTGTCAGATAGGACAGTGGCTCTTTGTGTTTTGGTTGCGGATTATCCTAAAGTACTTTTTCTGATGCCGTTTTGGCAGCGCTGCTCACTCTGTGGTGACCCGGGTTCCTGTGTGCTTTCTGAGTGAGGTGTATGAATGCTGAGTGTGTGTGTGTTTTGTGTGTGTCACCTGTGCTGTCACGTTGCTCTCGGGGCCGCAGGACAGTGCTGGGCTCCTGGTATTCTCCCTCGCGGTCCCGGTCGTCGGGGAAGGTGTGTATGCGCTGGTAGCGGCTGGAGTATGTGTGGGTGTTAGTGTTATTGATCACCACGTTGTCCGATGGAACCGAAAGATGAACCCGCAGCTCGTCGCTGGAGAGGCTGCCTTGGGCCTGGATACAAGGAGACAAATTTAAAGAGCCGTGAAATCAATTTAGGAGTTTTGTGGCATTTCGTCCATGCCTGTTAGCCATCTGTATGCTAGTTTATTCCTAAAATGCTATAACAGATAAACGCAAATAAAACGCAGTTTTCTATTTTGAGAAAATAATTCAAACAGATAAATTACAAAAAATATTACATTTTTATACAACAGCTTAAAAACAGGCCTGACCGATATTAAGCATTATCATGGTTATCGTTATCTGTTGTTATTAAAACCAATTTGCTGATAAAATAATGTCAAGGCATTTAAAACATTTTGTAAGAGGCCTAGTTATTTTTCTTATTTTTACACATATATCGGTTCAAAATATTGGTATCTGTAATAAACCGCATTATCCCCAAAAAACACATATCGTCAACCCCTACACTGTAGTGGTTTTTCTGAGTTAATCCGGATGAACCTTATCATATTCAAATTAATATGTTGACTGAATAATTTATTGACTGACTCATAATGATTTTAATTGATTTGGTGATAACTTGATCATTTGATTAAATAAATCAACTCTGTGAATGATTCAATGACTTACTAATAAAGTTAAATCACTTGCATCATTTCTACATGAATCAGTGCTTTTGTATGAATCAGTAAAACTAATATTTGCTTAATGACTCACTTAGAAAGGACCGTGTACGTTGTGATCATTTGTTTTTACATTTTAAATGAAATATTCAGAAACAAGAAAACGGTCATTTTTGTTGTTTTTTAATTTGTTTAAAAAAAAAACAAAAAAAAAAAAAAACACAAAAACAGATTTAAGCTTGCTTTTCGTTTTTTTGGTTCACAGGTAGAAAGCGGATAAACGACTCGAAATTTCGTTTTCCACTTGTGGCCGGTCATGACACGCCTCTCACTGCCGATTGGTCAACGAAATCTGAGCCCATGACATTATCATCAGTTCATTCAGCTAAATCGTTTTAAAAATTTTTTGTTCCTTAAATATAAGATTTTGTGTTTTAAAGTAACAACCAAGTAGCCAGCTGTAGACAGAGCTGATCATAAATGATGTTTGATCAATTTAGCCTTCTCAAGTCATCACGACTTGCCTAAAGCAGAATATATGTAGAATTACTAAAAACACTACAAACACATACTAAAAACTACTTCAAGCATATGTTTAAACGTTATGCCTGTTTTTGATTAAAAAACTTGATTGATTGATTTTGATTGATTATTAATATTTGTGAAATAAATATTTCTGAACAGAAAGCTGACATAATGATACTGATATCGCAGCAGAAGACTTTTATTTAGCAGAACGAACTGATGATGACGTCATGGGCTCAGATTTGGTTGACCAATCGGCGATAAGGGGTGTGTCATGACCGCCCACAGGTAGAAAATGAAATTTCAATCCGTTTTCTACCCATGAACCAAAATATCTAAATATTTCATTTCAAATTGAAAAACAAATTATCACAACGTACTCGGACTGTACACAGACCCAGAAAGACAATGATACAAACACTGAAAAGTCCCAGTGCTATTAAACCGTATAGAAACATAGTCATAAAAAAACACCTTGCCAAGTAGTTTCTTCCAGTACTGTCTCCAAAGTATGACGGCTATGATAGCCAATAAGAGCAGAATAATTCCAACCAGGCAGCCAATCAGGATGGCCGTGTTGCTGCTGTCATCTTTGGCCACAGGTAAGCCCGTGACAGCAGGAAACTCTGTTAAAACCAAACACAACAGTTTTATGATTAAGTGTGTATGTTAGTGTAATGCTAGTCTGACATTTCCAATTATTATAAACAACATAAAGGAGGCATTTAATGACCTACAGAAGGTAAAATCAAAGCTTATCAGTCAATTACAGCCTTATCTCATCATCTGAGTGCTGGGTAGGGCAGTAATAAGTAAATGCCTTTATGGTCACTCACACACTTTGTGTGATTTGGCTTGCTTTCTTAGCTTTCTTATACATTGTGTTTGTGAGAGAGAGATCGTGTGTGTGTGTGTGTTCTTATGTTGGTAAATTTAGGAGGCAGCTGTTGTTTTGGGGGACTGTAATAAGCTTTGACGGGAGTAAATGAGCTGTGAGAGTGGGCAGAGTCCTAAAGCTGAGGGAACTGAAGGTAAATCAAAGAAGGACAAGGACAGCTGGATCAATTTCACAAAGATCTTTTATGAGTTTGGCTATATGAAACACTCAAAACAATAGAGCATTGTTAAAGTCAAGAAAAAAAAGAAAAGTCAGAATCATGCACACAAAAAAAAAAGAAAAACATTCTCTCCAGGCTTTAAGATTGACACGCATGCACACACAAACAACAACCAACCACATCCTCGAGGGATTTTATGAGGGCAGGGTTTTAGGTTTAGAGGGGTGCATCATAAAAGGTCTCTGTACTGGTAAACATGCCATAAATATCTAAGACGCAAGAACAAGTATTGGAGGCGGTACTCTTTTCTTTCCCTTGTCCTTCTCTCTTTCTCTCTCTCTCACCTGTTGGTATGCTGCTGGGCAGCAGTGAAGTAATGGCCATGAGGAGGTCTGGAAAAATGAGGGTGTACAAGTCAGAAGAGGGAGAATTAGAGAGAGAGGGGTGGGTGACATGGGAGTGATGAAAGACGAGGGAGGGCAGGCTGTGAAGACGGATGAAGCTAGGATTTTCCAATTTGTAAGGATGCATTTTCTCAATAATTCTCCAAATAAACGACATAAATAAAGTTGGAAATCAAGAAATGGCTCCATCAGAAAAATTAAATAAGTACAATAAATTGAATTTATTGAATTATTTGTCGTAAATTGTAATTAAGTATACTTTCATACAAAGGCTTTTATTATTATTTGTATATATTTAAACACAATATATTACATAAATGAGGACCCCCTTGATAATTTGATTATTTTAATTATTAAGAGGATAAGCCCCTTGAGATAAATAAAGTAACATATTAAAATAAGTAGTTGTCTTGTACATAACAAAATACATTCTAAAAAGTACATAAACAAGTTTACACACACTCATTCACACGCACACACAATGTATATAAATGTATGTGTGTGTGTGTGTGTGAGAGAAGTGGTATTGTACTTTTAAGACATATTTTACAATTATTTGGATAGACTACATTCTAAAACACTCAAAGTAATCTAAAAAAATAATAATTACGGAATCAAATTAATTCAAATCTTTGCCATTCCATTCCAATACTAGCAATCAGCACTAATGCAAACATGGCATGGCAGTGGATAGCATACACACTATGTGGAGGGGTTAAACTCACCGGTGGGGCTGCTGGTGCTGTTCGAGGGGCTGGGGGTGTGAGGAGAGGTGGCATTGAGAGGACGAGTGCTAGAAGAAGGCAGAAGAGGGATGGATCCATCCTCAAATGGCACTGGAGACCAGACAGAAAAGATAACGGAGAATTAGATAAGCAGGCTTTATCTAGCATGAAGCATGAATATCGATCATTTCGGCTCTCTATCTTATCTACAGCCATCAAGTACAAGTCTCAAAGCGAATGTGACACAACGTCTCACTATTTCTAATTCACATTGATTTGCTTATATTTTGGTTAATATTGACCAACCAATCAATTAGTTAATTAGATGACCGTACTTTCTTAATTTTGATAATTTAACTATAATTTAACTTTTATTAAAGAAGTCAATAAAGATTGATGCAAAACATTCAGAAAGAAATCAAACCTGTTTTCTTTGGAGTTATGTTGTAATATATGCTTTGTTGCAAAGAATCATAAAATTCATTCCTTTCATGGAAGAAAAGACCTCTTAAACCAGTCTAAGCTGTTTTTGTTGGTCTCAATTGGATTTGGAGCACTCTTCAACTGGCTGGAAGGCCATCTAGCCAACAAGCATACACCAGCTTGGCAACACCAACTAAACCATTTTAGACCCCAGTATTATTAGGCTGCTTTAAGATGATTTAGCAGGGTTTTTAGTAGTGCTGTCACACAATTAATTGCGATTAATCACAGAAAAATATCCATGCATGTCCGTACTAAATATGCCCAGCAAGCACGCACACTGTATATTATGCAAACAAAAACCTTTATTTTGGATGTCATAAATCCAGATTAATTATTTGACAGCACAAATTTTTAGACAACTATAGTAATAACTCAAAACAGCTCAGCAGTGAAAAAAAATCTTATCTTCTCACTTTGTTCTGAACTCAAATCAAACAGCTATGGAATAAGTCTGACACATAATAAATTGCTAGTATATACTTGAAAGTGGCTGCAGAACTGTAATGCTAATGAGCCAGAGTGCTTTGCTGTGAGAGGTCAGGTGTGTGTGTGTGTGTGTGTGTGTGTGTTCATACTCGAGTAGAAGCTTATCTCGCTGATGAGGAGCCACTGGTCGCTAAAAGAAAAACGGCAACGGAGAATTTGTGCCGGACGTCCTCCGAGTGGCAGTGAGATGGTGCGTGACGAAGGGTCGTGTAGGTCAGACAGCGGCACTTGAAGGCTGAGCGCAGGCTCCGCCCACGGGCTCAACAGACTGGCCTTAAACTCACACATCACTTCCTTAAACACCCGCACATTCTGAGTGTGTCTGTGATTACTGTGCACCTGAAACACAGACATTTAAAAACAAAAACTGCAATCAGACAGCAGGGAACAAAAATATAGAGCAGTGGAAAGAATGGAGAAACACACAGAAGTTATTACTACACAGATGAAGAAAAAGAAAAGAAACAGGGAGTGAATGAGAGGTGGAGGGCAAGAACATATATAACGTGACAGGTTAGACATTAATGGTGTTGTTAGGTCAATGTGTAACTGCGCACATGTGTGCAAACGCTTACTGATACATAAAACAAAACAAACGGCTACAACAGAGCCGGAGGTTAATGCGTATCATGGTGAGACCTCATAAGTCTCCTTCTCATTCTCTCACACACACGCTTTGGTGGGCTGGCCTGTAAAATAATTTTGTAAACAAACATATTGTTCAAGTATTTTTACAAGAAAATACAGTTTAATTCTTCCTACTTAATCTATTATTTGTGAAATTTACTAGCGGTTTCTGAGTGAGAAGTGTTTTAATGTAAATCCAACGATGATTTATTCTCAGTGTGTGGCAAGCTTTGCACTAAAGCATCGGGGGGTTGATTTGTAGAGGAAAAGTGCCCGTGAGTTCGGCGGGATTCCAAAAGTGCAGCCGGAAATACTCTAAACAAAGGTCTGGGAGAGTAAGCACAGGGAGGCGACATAAATCATCTTGCAAAGGCACGTGAAAAAGCGCTTATTGTTATGGGATGTGTTTTAATAGGACCTCTGGTCCTTTTTCTTCGTATCTTTTATGAATCTCCTGCAAGACTTGCAGGAAGCATGTATCAGAGGAAGTCTTCAAAACAGTGGGAAGCTGAAGGAAAAATGAATGAAGAGAATGCTCTCTCGAGACTGGAAAAAGCCAGAAGTGGTACAAACAAATTTGCATTCCTGGTCAGAAAGGCTCTTAAAAATGACAATGCACTCACGCAAACACGCATGCATGCAAATAACAAACAACAGAAATAATTGGATAACAAAGCACTCAGATGTCTCACACACAAACACAAAGCCACGGGCAGAAAGACGAACAAAAACAAATCAAATGTTCATTAAATGGTTGAAGGATATTGACAGACTCCTGAAGGCAGATTTACTGAGGCAGAGCTTCATTACTGCCCTACTAACTGACTTCTGACTTCTAAATGAATTCTGGGATAGCTCTTGATGTCTGGCATAGTGAACAGATCAGGATGAAGATGAATAGCAGATCATTTACTCACACTCATGTCATTCCAACCAGTATGACTTTTTTTTTTTTTTTTATCTGCAGAACACAAAGTAATTTTTTTTCCCCCAAAATAACTTTATATCAAATGGAATCCAATGTCATTTTAGACCTCACTGACTTTCATTGTACAGACAAAAACTATTATTTTGTTCCGCAAAAGAAAGATGAGTAATGGTCAGTTTTGGGTGACCTACCGTTTTAAAACCTTTTTTTTCCCCAAACACTTGTATATAAAACATGTATGCAGAAACTTATGGATGTCTAAAAATATCTTAAGTTAACAAGAAAACGTTCTAGCATCATATTTTTCTGACACAAATGCATTGCTTTACCTCACAAGGCCTTTATTAATGCTCCTAACCCATAGTTTGTTTTTGATTATGACGGATGGATGCACTTTTTTGGCCTTTAAAATCTCGACCCCCATTCAGTGCCATTAAAAAGCTTAGAAGAGATAGACACCTGATAACACTGATAGTTTTCGTTGTATAAACCTAGGATGGCTTGAGGGTGAATAAATCATGTAGTAATTCTTAAGTTTCTAAACATATTTTGCGCTGCTTGTACACATACTGACCTGCATGGTGTGAAAGACCCGTGTTTTCTCGAAGTGAAACTCAATGTCAACAGTGGGCTGGCCCAAGGTATCTTGATTCCAGCCCACGTAATCATATCCTGGCCACACTCTCAGCTCTTTAGTCTCCATGAAATCATTCCCACCTAAAACACCATCGCACAACTGGCCCAATCCTCCAAACATTACCCTACGGAGAAGAGAAAGACATAAGTCATTAGGCATGTGCACACACATACACACACAATCATGTTCTCACATACATGTAGGAATTTCCCATGCATACCCACATCTGGCTAGTGTCAGACGTTAGCTTAGCTATTGCAAACATTCTGCTCCATTAAAACACATCTGGGAATGTTTCTACACAATATTAGTCAAACCCACCTGACAGATACACATACATACATACATGAGAAAGGGCTCTGGACTTTAACATGCATCACAGAAAGTTAAGCCTGACAGGAGCAGGTGAGATTTGAGAAGTTTACCTCAGCAAAGTTGTTTCTGACACACAGCATGAATATAGAGTTGTTATCCAAGTAATGGATGTTAATTCTGGTATTTAAAAATATATATTTAAAATCAAATGTTTTGTTCCATCATCGGTTCTAGAATGGGAGTTCTTCTACAGTTCTAAAAGACTTTGAAAGTATGATTCCAAACGTATTCGGAACCGGTCATTTTAGCAAATCATACAAGCAACCAGTGACGTCTAAATACTTTCTGATTTGAGAAAGTTATTGCAAAGCTGTCTTTTTTTTGCAATTATTCTGATATTTATGACAGTATTAATTTATTTCTTTATTCCATTAATCATTTATTCATTTAGGCCAAGGGAATCTTTTAATCCGCATCCCTACTTCAACCTACTCGTTTGCTGACAAGAAGTTGATGATTTAAAATGATATTTGATAGTTTTTTTGTTACTAACCTGGGCCCATATTTGTAAAGATTCTAAGTATCCCCCTAATGTGTTATTAACTCACTGTTATGCAACATTTCTTCTGCCTTCATGTTTCGTCCATTTCCTCCACTGTTCAAGCCTGGTAAAAGTCCTTGTCTGAACTCCTAACAACTTTGAACCTTAAGACCTCTTTTGCTTTCTGATTTACTTTTTTCTTTACTGGGATCTTAATTTTAACAGAAAACCCCCACATTTCTATAAATTTTAAATATAAATTCTACTAGTAGCAACTCCTAGCACTTTAATGAATATGGGCCCTTATAGCACACATGCACAATTTTCATGCAGAGTTGATTGTCTGTGTACATTACCCTGCCTCTTTACTGCCATCATAGATGGAGTCATTAAGGTAGACTTGAGTGCCTTGAAGGTCCATCACATGACCCACAGGAGCAGTGTACGCCTTTAGTCCGTCTAACAGAGAAGCAGCACATCACTCAAAAAGGTAAACATCATTCCATTGCAAAGTGTGCCAATGTAATTGTAAGGGAGTTGAGTGTGTGTGTGTGACCAGGATGATGGATTGCTGGTCATGTGTTGGACTCACCCTTCCAAACACAACCGTAGAGTTCAACTCTTAGACACACGCTCATCACGCGGTCCGCCAGTGGGTAGAAGCGCACCATGCGTGCTATGATGGGCGGACCCAGGTCTTTCAGGACCACATCATGTGTGTTATCATTCCCTGACACCACCTGAGACAAAAACAACACAGAAAAACCATTCAATATCTAAGATCCAAATTCTGCAAATAAAACTGATTATTCAAATTTCACAGGGGGGTTACTAACCTCCTGTCCCCAGCGGTCCTTCCATGTTATCCAGTGTCTTCCATCACGAGAGTAACGCAGCCGGTAACTGCGTGTAAACTCCCGCCCGAGCCCGTCTGCGTGGCGACCCTGTGTGCCTACCAGAGACAGGAAATGAAGCTTGCGTAGATCCACCTGCAGGTACTCTGAGCCGCTGGGAAATACTGGACCAGCTGGACACCATGCCCCGTCCCCCTCTCCCTTACTCAACCTAGGCCAGAACAAAAACATAAGTATTGTGTATACCTGCTCAACAAATATATACGCACACACACACACACTTACAACAGAATAATTGATTATCCTGAAAATAATACCACATTGCAATTTTTTTAGTTATCGGAGGAAATCGTCTCTTCTCGTATGGTCAGGGCTCGTATGATGTGTGAGAAATTACGAGACAAGCAGAGTGCCTTACAAGCACTTCCCGACCTCAAGATCCTTTTTAAATATGTCAAAAAACTTTGGGAGCTGTCGGACTGAAAGCATGACGTGTGTGCTGTTGAACGAGCCGATTTGTTGAGCAAACTGGAAATGACCAATCAAAAGCTTAAAAAGAAAACCACAGAAGAAGAAAGATGAACATGGCAGCGCCCCAGAGAATTTAGACTGACGAGAAAGAGGTCTAACTCGTTGAACTCTGGCAAGAACAGCTAGTGCTGTGTGATATATCCAGCAGCATTTAAAATAATATAATAAATAGTATTAATCCATAAAAAAGGAACTGTCAATATTGATTTCATTCTCTGCCCTTCAGCCAAACTCTTTGTCATGCCCTTCGTTTTCTTTTCTTTTTTGTTTTTTCGCAAGCCATTTCTGCCACAAAGAAAAGGATCTCTTCCTCAGAGTCCATGTTTTTGGCGCGGAACTTCCTGAATGTGATTGCCTCCGAAATCGTCAGGTTTTAAAATCGTGCCGTGTAAAAATCACAATTTGGAATTGCCTGGTAAAATAAATAAATAAATAAATAAAAAGCACAGGCTAATGAGCTGAGGTCTGTGTATAAACACCATTACCTGGTTTCGCTTTCTCACACACATACAACCATCTGCATGACATTTAGGCCATTTCCTCTTTTAAACTTCCTAACACACCTCACTCACTAACACAAGTAGCAGTGTAAGCTGTCGGCTGTCTTAGTATCAGTATTAACCGTTCCTCACTCGCAGAAGAAAGAACAACACTGCATTCAGCTACTGATTTCACATAGGTGACAAGACACTCACGACAGACAGGGGAGACCACAAACACTCAAGCGAAAAGAGAAATGCACTTGAAATAAGATTTTCTCGTGAGGTGTGGGTACTGTCGTCTCACTGAGACCTCATTGTGACACAGATGAGATCAAGAAACTGAGACCAGTCTGAGAAATTCCAGATTCACCCTTGAATCTTTACCATGACCTCATGAGTCACAGGGACTATCGAAA
>JAUMHI010000058.1:5677979-5701799 GCA_032359435.1 Enteromius unitaeniatus | reverse complement strand
TTACTGTAAGTAATTTTGTAACTATATGTCAACTAATTCTCATTAATTCATAACTACATGTCTACTAACTCTCAGAATAGACTGTTAGAGTAGACAAGTTTCTCATAGTCAGTATGTTGTGGTCTCATCAAAATAAAATGTTAAAGGTTATTAGAGGCTATGTACTGTAGTTGTAAAGTTACTTACCGTTAGTAGAGTGCCTAAGGTGGACTATCAAAATATAGTATTACTGAAATTGTTACTGAATTAACTGAAATAAGTAAGGCATAGTTCACCCAAAAATGAAACTTCTGTCCTCATTCACGCATTTCCAAAACCGTACGAGTTTCTTTTTTCCTTCTAAAAATAAAAGAAGAATGTTGGTGACCAAACGGTTTATGTTTGACTTCCATAGTATTGAAAACCATACAGCTACCATCAACATTTTGGTTACCAACATTTTTCAGAATATCATCTTCTTTTGTGTCCAGCTAAATAAAGAAACTCAAACAGATGAGCAACAAGTGCAGGGTGCCTAAATGATGTCAATTCTCATTTCTGTGTGAACTATCCCTTTAATGTTGAAATATTAGAAACACTTAATAAAAATACAACCAAAAATGAACAAAAATGAAACTCAGACAGACATAAAACAACTAAAACAAAACAAATAAATGGTAAACGAGTAAAAAAACTAATAAAAGGTAAATCAGAATGATAATAAATGCTATAAAGGTATAACACTGAATGACTGGTCAGGGACTTTCACCTTGGCTGTAGCATCTCTCTGGTCCAGCAGTCTCAGCTGAATGAGGACGGGCACATCTTTGGGCTCAGGAGGGAGTTCAGAGTCCTGTTCCACACACACAAACAAACAGATGAATAATTTCACTCATTTCAGTTAAGCAGTATGAAATGTGCAAATGTCATAGATCCTTGTAGACGTGTTTTATAAGCACACTGAAATCTGTTTCAGATTTCTAGATGGCTCTATACCTGTTTCTATTGGTATCAATATATAGATGTGTGTTTACCTTTATGTTTGTAACACCGAGAGGCATGCTCCAGCCGTGGAGCTGTTTTTTACCCAGACTACCCCACACATGAGAGCGGATCTCCCTGTACAGCTCTCTTTTCCTTAACCTGGGAGATGGAGAACTTCTGCACAAGAAAAAACAACTCATTATTTCAATAAAGTGTAATAATGAAAAGCTCAAGTAACTGTTTATATATTCTCTCTTATACACAGCTGTTCAAAGTTTGGCTCAGTAAACCTTTTATAATGTTAAAAAAATTGAATACTCAAAGACATGCAGTTCCTTAAAACTAAAGAATATGTAAAAAAAAATATATATATATTATTAAAATACAAATGTAATAAAAAAAATATTTGTCAGCAAAACTTTTTAACCATAATTTTAGCAAATTAGAATTATTTCTGAATGATCTTGTGACATTCAAGACTGAATTAATGGCAGCTGAAAATGTAGCTTTCCTATCACAAAGAAATACATTTCATTTGAAAATATGTTAACATAAAACTTTATTATTTTATAATATAATAAAATAATCAAATATTTTATTGCTTTATTATATTTTTATCAAATGAATGCATCCATGCTGACCACAAAAGACGTCTTTTAAAAATACTATCAGATCTTACGATTTTTCGATTGTAGGGTTTATTTGAGTGAATGACATTTCTATTTATTGGTGTACAACATTAAAATAAATTTACATGAAAAATGCAAATTACACATACAATGAACTGAATGCACCTCTTCGGTGATTAGAAAGTTTTTAATCTCTAAATACAAAATATAAAATCAAAAATGTAACAAAACAAAACGGTATTTCAAAAGTGATTCATTGATTATTATTATCTGAGGTCAATGGGATTGCTAAAAGCATATAACAGGAAATGACCGACAGCCTGTGTGTCGTGCTTCAAAAATATCAGATTTTTTTTTTAATGCAACTTAAAAATTCCTTGTAAACCAAATAACATTTTAAGGAACCATATAAAACTAACATGAGTGTATTTATAAGAACTTGGGACACGTTCAAACTAGACTTTTGACCCACGAGTCATTTGTTGTGGGACTTATTTCGTAGAGACCTGAAATCCTCATATCATGTAACACTGTAATACAATCAGAAAATTACTATCATGGCTATCACTTAGCAGGTATTTAAAATGTCTAATGATAGGACTCACTCTGTTTGTGGTGATTTAGTAGAGAGTTGCTTTGGAGACCCCACTGGTGTTTGTGCAGAAACCGGTGTAGGACAGATAGTTAAAGCAACAGCTGTGGCCGGAGCTAACTGACCCTTTGTCAAACCTAGAAAACGATTAAACCTACAAAAGAAAAAAAAAAAATGTTTTACAGCAGGAAATACCAACCCGCTGTCAGAGTCTGGTTGTACAGGTATGTCCAGTAACCTCACCTGCTCCACACACTACCCTTCCCTTCCACAGTGGGGCGCTCTTCTTTTGTAACTCTAGAGGAGGACAGAATACATAAATCAATGTGTATACTACAATATTACATATTCTGTCACTGTGTTGAAAAAAAGTGGTATTTGTTTGTGCAGAAGTCACAATCCTAGGCTGCTGTGGGTATCTGCCATATCGTGGTCTCTCAGGCGAGTCATTTTAGCACAAGATTTCTCTGGCTAGCTTCATTCAAAATAGCAACTCTACAGACAAGCCTGATGATGCGTTGCATCATTAATTCCCACAATTTGCATTACTATGCGGATGATACTCAAATATATATAACTGTTTATATATAAGTGTTTTAAAAGATTGGATGACCAATCGTTTTCTCCAACGAGATGGATGTACTGTTACTTCCTCTACAGCCAAAAGCCTGGGGTGTTATATTAGACAGCAACATGTCTTTTGAAAATCATATTTCCCGTGTTACAAAAACAGCATTCTTCCATCTTAAAAACATTGGCAAGCTACGAAACACGTTACTTGTTTCTGATGCAGAAAAGCTAATTCATACATTCATGACCTCTAGACTGGACTACTGTAATGCACTACTAGGTGGTTGTCCTGCATCTTCAATAAGCAGAACAACGATAGTCCAAAATGCCGCTGCTAGAGCCTTACCAGGTCAAAAAATATGATAATATTACCTCAGTTTTACAGTCTCTGCACCAGCTGCCTATTAAGTTCTGTATCAGTTGCAAAATATTAACTTACCTAACTAGTCTTCTACCACGCTACAATCCACGCAGGTCTCTAAAGTCACAAAACTCTGGACTTTTGGTAGTATCTAGGATAGTAAAGTTCACTAAAGAGGTCAAGCTTTTTCACAGTTTGCCCCCAAACTCTGGAATAGCCTTCCTGATAAAGTTTGGGATTCAGACACACTCTCTGTTTAAATCTAGACTAATGACACATCTCTTCAGCCAAGCATTCACATAAAGCATCTCATAATCTTGTACTGCAGTGATATCTGATTAAACGCACATTACTATTCTTTAGCTTGGGTTGAACAAACAGTTTTCACTTGGATATTATCAGCAGCTATGCTAATTCTGTCTCTATTTGTTTCTGCCATCCTGGGTTAACTAGGAATTACACAAGCTTCAGTCTAGATCCAAACCCTTAAGTGATCTGAGATGACTAAACCCTCAGACAACATACATGACATAAGTTAAATATATTAAAGTGCCCCTATTATGCTATTTTAAAGGTTGCTAATATCGTTTCCTAAAACAGGTTTACATGTCTGCAAGGTCAATTTAATTGCAAGGTAGATTTAATTTTACCCCATTTCTAAATGACTTGTAAACGACTCGTGTGGTCTACCACTACAGTGTGTGTCGGGAAAACAGAACACCCATTGCCAAAACTGAATGACAGAGCAGGATACAGCATCTTCTTGACATGATGTAATCCATGCGGAAATTGTACTATTTGTGGGCGGGGCAAGTTGTTTGTGATGTATAAGGTGGGCGGGCATTATGGAAATATGTTACTTTGTGACATGGATCCGTAACAGAGAAAGATTTTAATTGCTGACGACTCGTTTAGGAGAATTTGAGCAGACTTTTTTTTTGACAGACGATAACTTTATTTATTGTGCACTGTCGGTGTCACAACTTTGCAGTTTATGTTCACATGACACACTGCATGAACGATCACATTTGAAAAAGCATAATAGGGGCACTTTAAGTTTCTAAAATCAATAAATATATTGTAGAACATTTCCTGTAAAGCTGCTTTGCAATGATTTGTAATGTAAAAAGCGCTATATAGATAAACTTGAATTGAATCGAATAATGCTCCTCTTATGATGAAGGTTAACAGATCAGTCAGTATATTGTTCTGAACATTTCTGTTAAAGGTGCAGAATGAAATTGGCTTGGCAATTTTAACGCACATTTCAGAGTAGAATTACTGGCAATAGCAATATTTTTCAGAGAAACATCTACAAACATGTTATTTTTTGGCTTTAGAAGAGTCAAAAACGTACATACAGCACCTTTAAAGACTAAGATTTGCATCCTGGGAGAGGGAGTTTAACAGACCTCTGAAGTTGAGCACGCCGCACAGCTTCCTGCAGTTCAAACAGTCGCTCTTTGTACTGATTCTTCTCCATGACCACCCGGGCCATTTCAGAACGTGAGAAGCGACGGAGAGAGGTAGGTAGTGAGGCCTGGAGAGAGCAAGAGAGAATGAGACAGGACTTAGAGGCTAATTTCAGTGTTTCTAAGAAATAGGAGGACAGTAGAATTTACAGAAGTGATTTTCATTTCTAAAATGCAACTGAAATCTATCATAGACTTACATCAGGGTCCTCTGACTGGATTGTCTCAAGCTCTTTTCGTAACCTGTTTTAAAATATAAAAACCATTTCATAAAAAACATATAACAAAACAAGCACAACACAAACTTTTACCTATTCACTTGAACCATTAAAATGAACTAAACAGAAGAAAATTACTATTCAAGAGCTTAGGTCAAGTATTTTTTTTGGAGAAATCATTAATTTTTTCCGCAAGGACACAATAAATGATCAAATGTGACAGTTGTAATAGTACATTAGTTTTGTATAAACTAAATAAATGCAGTTTGAAGCGTCTATTCACCAAAGAATGAAAAAAAATATACAGTTTCCACAAAATATTAATCACCATGAATATTTTCAACATGATAAGAAATGTTTCCTGAGCACCATTTCTGAATGATTTCTGAAAGAACATGTCACACTGTTGACTGCCATTACATCACAAAAAATACACTCCATTTAAAAATTTATTACAATTTTAAAATTGTGATATTTCATAATTTTATTCGTTTTTACAGTACAGTGATTTTGAATGGAACTCTACATATTTTTCTTAATCTAATTTTTTTCATCATTCTTTGTTCCTAAAAATACTCAGCAGTGTCATTTCTCTAAGTTTGACTTTAAACATTACATTTCCGATGTTATATAAAACTGCTTAATTAGGTATTTAGTGCTGAAACTGTATTCATTAAAATTCCTGTAATCCACATTACCGCTTGATTTCATCCTCCATCTCTTTGGTTTTTCCTTCCAGTCGGCTGATGGTTTCACAGCAAGAATCAAGTTCCATACTCAGGGCAGATCTCTCACTGGTCAGCTCCTCAACACGGGATATAAGGGCCTTACGAGCAGTATCAACCATCTCACTGAGAAAGAGATACACACATGGATAAACTAAACAGTTAACACATAAATCTTTGACAATAAACAGATTGATAAGAAAAACTGTATTCTATCTTACTGAGTGTGTTTTAGTTCCTCATATTGAGAAAGAATCTGCTCGAACTGGTCTGTGCTATCTGTAAACCGAACAAAAACACAAAGTTTCAACAACAGTGATGGATCTACAGTATATTAAATAAAGCATAAGTTGATTAAGTTGAAATCCAGCAGACTGTACATTTTAATGCTTATTACAAAACTTATAATTTAAAACTAAATTATAAATCAATTGACATTAAATATTATTTTATTATATTGAAAAAAGGGGCAACAGTGTAGTACAGCAACGGTCAAATTTACAGTTTAGTGGTCTCTATACAAAATATTTGACTGCCAGTCAAATCAAGGCCCAATCCCAATTCTACCCCTACACTTTCCCCTACCCCTCCGTTTGATGCGTTCACGTGTAGGGGTAGGGGTGTCTCAGTTCTCTTTTGGTTGGAGGGGATAGCGGGAATAGATAGCCCTCCAAACTAAGATTTTTTTGGGACCTCACTTCAAACCGAGGTCTAAGAGAAATTTCCAACATGGCTGCTCATTTGAGGAAGTACATGCAAGTAATCTTTGCCATTAATAAGGATTTTTACAAACATGTTTCACTGTAAATAGTACAATTTCCGCATGGATTACATCATGTCAAGAAGATGCTGTATCCTGCTCTGTCATTCAGTTTTGGCAATGGGTGTTCTGTTTTCCCGACACACACTGTAGTGGTAGACCCATCATAAAGGACTACGGCATCTGACCACAGCAGTGAGGGCTCATGGGAGGGAGGGGTTTAGACAGATTGAGTCTTCTACCTTTAGTTTTGTGTTTGTGTTTATGGTTTATGGTGATGTTCTGGAAAGAAACATTTGCCAAAAAAAAAAATCACTCAAGTTTGCTAGCGGATAGCACCGATTGCACAATTTAACAAAATATATTTTTATGTCATATACCCTGTAACGCATTGTTTTGTTTCGCTTAAGGCCATATGTGTAGATGTAAATGCACGGTGCTTACATCGGCGCATGTCCTCTGACGTAACGTTGGGAGCTAGTGACAATGGATTATGACGTATAACAGTGTAGAAGTGGTGTCCCATTTCTTAGGGGAAAATATTTAACCCTTCCCCTTTCCACTTTATTTCAAGGGGCAAGGGAAAGGGGCGAGGGGTAGGCAAAGGGGTACAAAATAGAATTGGGATTGGGCCCAAGTGTTTCATAATAAATGCATTTAGCACCAGAGCAAAGATTTGATAAAAGGTTTCTCTGCTTTTCAGGTGCAGCCTGAAGTAATATGACTTAGATTAAAAAATTATTGTTTGTGGTTAATCTGATACCTAACACACTAATGCTGTTTTCCTTGTTCCTTCTGTGCCATTTAAATTTCTTCTAAACAACACACACACACACACACACACATTTAAATTAAACACATGACCATACCTCTCACACTGGCCCCCTGGTCGACATGTTCTACATATTCCCTGCTGAGCTCAGATAACTCTGAAAACACAGAGTCTGTGTTCCTCAAATCCCACTCCAAGCAATCAGAGTCACTGTCCATCTCGTCCTCCTCCTTCGTTTTTTCTCCATCTTTCACCTTCTGGTCTTCATCCACCTCTCTCTTATCCTCCTGGGCTTGTGTCATTTCATCAAACAAGCTTGAGTTTATTTCAGAAGTTGCGGTCTTTGAACAAAGAGGGGAGCTGGAGAGATCAAAAGAGAGAGAGATTAACAAAAAGACTAAATAAATAAGATAACATGTTTATGGGCAAAAGATGAATTATTTATAATAAGAGAAATACAATCGAACATCAAATATAACTGTTCTTCTCATTTCTCCACGAATGAAAAAATGACAATGAATCATCAGATATAACTTTGAAATAAACCAAATAAGAGAACATGAACAGGATGTTACACACATTAAGAGATACAATCATCCACCCACTTCCTGGACTCAGTAAAAGACAAAAGACCAAAAAAAAAGAAAAGAAAGTTAGAAAGCCTTTTATATGTAGATGTTTAAGTCGACTGTAAAGGTGCTTTATGACTTAAACATCTACATGTCAAAAGCTTTCATATATGTTTTTTTTTTTTAAGTTCTCTTTTATAATATATAAGTGATATATAATATGTAATAGCAAAGCTAATATATACATATTGAACATTGCCACAACTGCATCAGTCTGGAACAAAACTATAAGATGTTACAGCCCCTGTACCTTGTTTCAATAAAGTCCTTCAAATGAGCCAACTCAGGGGTGGAGCTTATGATGTCACTGATAAAGGACCTATCGTTAATATGGTTAACTTCAGCATCGGTCACGTTGCCGTTGTTGGTATTGTTCATTTCTGTCGCAGTGGAATCAGGGGCACTGCCAGCTTTAATATCATGCTGCAAAAAGAAAGGTTGTGAAAAGCTATTTATTGTTGTATTCTAGGCATTAATGCAAAGTAAAGTAATATTTGGAGAAAGCGTAGTTTGTTACTGAATAACAAATAAATGAACCTCTTCAGTTCCGGAGGTTTCTGTTTGATCGTGGATGGAAACAGCTTCTGAATGTTTGCTGTGCACACGATTCCTGCAAACAAAGGGAATTTCCTGCTGACACCTAACATTGCTGTAATTTTTTGCTTCTCAAATCAGCTTTTTGCAAATCATGCAAGGCAAAAAATGTAAATGTGTACCACATTGTGGGATTCCATTACCTGTTAGCTCAACTCAAGAAAGGGGAAGTGTGTGTTACCTAAAAGTGAAGGCTTCACTCTCCCACTCCTTCTTCTTTTCCAGCAGATCTCGGTGTGTCAGTACTAACTGGATATAAATAGAGAAGATTTGCATAGATATCATTTTAGAAATAGACATTTATATTACCCAAGAAGCAAAAGCTAAACTAAAACAAATACACGGACATGAGAAATGACAGACCTTGTTATGCGTGTGTTTGATTGAGCTTAGCTCCCTCGTCATATTTGCTTTCTGCTCCTCTAAAGCCATCACTACAAAGAAAAGATGACAGCTATACATTTCAAATCTACATTTATATACATCATGCCAATGTTTAAACAGTCTGAACAGACAGAGAGAAGGCAGAAGGGTGAAAGGTTTTATTCAGAGAGACTCACATTGATCAGCTTGTTCCCTGGCTTTCTTCTCCAGCTCTCTTTCTCTCTTTTCTTTCTCCTTTTCTCTTGCACGCATTGCCCTTCTTTCTTGCTCAAACTGGTCATCCAACTCCAGATAGCGCTGATGGTACAGTATGTAGACAAATGTTATTTTTTTCCCCTTTCTAATTACAAAAGTTTTGCACAATGAAATACATAACGTTTACAATCAAGCACACTCAGATAAGATGAGTTAAGATAAATTATTCATGGTTGACTTTGACATGTATATTTATTTAATAATAATAAGTCCTGTCAAATGATTAAGCGCGACTGATCACATCCAAAATAACAGTTTTTAATATAATAAAAGTCAATTTGTTGAATCTTCAAATTTTAAATTTGTTATATCCTCACATTTGTTTGTTTTTTTTAAAGGAAAAAATAAAAAAATTAAAAAATGACTGTACTGTGTTTATTTATTATGTATACATAAACACACACACAATATATTTTGAAAATATTTGCATGTATATAGATTTATAATATATATATATATATATTTTCTTATACTTGCATGTGTTTGTATATATATATATATATATATATATATATATATAATAAATATACACAGTACACACTCAGTTATTATGTAAACAAAAACCTTTATCTAGGATGTGATTAATTGCAATTAATCATTTGACAGCACTAATAATAATTTATATAATTTTTATTAATATATAATTATTGTTAAAATCAATTTAGTTAAGTAATTAATAATTAAATTAAATATCCGGATACTAAAAAACTCAAACACAAACTCTGAAGAAATTAATTAGAAATGTGATCAATCTGAATAGAACTTATCCAGCAATCCAGCCGGTCACAAATAGCATCATTCTGTTTATGGACCATTAAGCTCCCCATAAACCAATAATTTGGTCAGGACTCAACAGTATTGGAATATAAAGTTCACATAATGTTTGGAGGAGAAAAATTAAACGCTTAAATTGTAAATAATTTTGTAATAATTACATTTAAAAGGTCACAAAAGTTCTTCAGGTCTTTCTTCACACAGCTGTCTCTCACCTCTTGGCTCTCTCTCCTCAGTGTTTTCTCATTGTGATACCTCTCCAGCAGTTCTTCTCTCTCTCCTTTCTCTTTCTCTGCCTCCTCCTCTCTCTCTCTTAGTTGGGCCCTGCAGCTCGCCAGCCCTTCCAGAACCCAGACGAGGATGGGCAGCAGGGACTCCACCACACCGGCTCCATGAGTCTCCACCACAGACTACGAACAAATGAATGAACATGAATTTATTCCCCCATCACATGTAATGCTCTTATCTCAGCGGGCAGCTGCACTCACAGGAAGAGCGATACTTATGACTTGTGCTTATGAAGCGGGAAAAAACACTACGGTTCACTTCCCTTACAAAAAGTCAGCAAAACATCTGTTCTCTGAAATTAACACTTGTGAAAAGTGGCAAATGATAAAAATGCCTCTTAAGGTCCTGTTTACAACAAGAACAGTGTGGCGTGAATTTCCCTGTTCTCACAGAATTAGACCAATTTTAAACCTTTATCGTTTTCATGATATTTATCATCCTTGGTGTGAACAGGCCTTAAAAGATAATTTGATTGGTGGGTGAATAAAGGTGGATGCTGTGGATTGGTTACCTGCAGCTCCGAATACAATTTCCCCGCCTCCTCGCTCACAATATCTGGATCCAGCTCCAGTTCTCCACTTCCACAGATAGTACTTTCAACATAATCCATGTTTCTTTCCGTTTTCCTACTGTCTAATATAATATCACTATGTCTTGCTGTTGAACTTTGCTAGTCAACCCAAACCTCTTCCTTTTTTTTTTTTTTCACACCGTTTTCACTACCTTAAAATGGTTTCAGTGTGTACCAAAGCAAGCATGAAAATAGTATGGTAGTGTGTTAGTGACAGCGTGTGCATGTGCTACTAAAACATATCTTCTTGCCCTATAAATATCTATCCGAGAAGCATAACTATTTTCTTAAGCCACATGGTATTTCCAGTTAATTCCTCCTCTTCCATGCTTCTCGTTCTCTGTTTCACATTCATTCTCAAAAACGAAACACGACTGAAGTCATCAGAGTTGGCTGCGACTGCTCATGTCTGGAGGTGTTTTGGTGTCCATTCTGGTGGGGAAAGGGTCGAAACATGCGTTAGTTTTGAACAACTTGTCATGTAAGCGCTTTTATTACCTCATATTGACAGCAAGACTATGGACTATCCAAGTGAACCATGAAACGGGGAAACCATTTACACGACTTAAAATATATTTATCTATAATTGCATAAATGTTAACATAAATCTTCAGTGAGCTACTTCAAAATGTGTGTTGTCTGGTTGCAGTTTTATATCTAATGATTTAAACTCGTACAATAACTTGTTATTAAATTGTAGCTCACCCAAACATAATGCTTGCTCTTTATATATATATATATGTGTGTAAATACGTTTTTTTATATATATTTTTTGTCTAGTTCACCCTAAATAGTGCACAAGCCAGTGAATAAGTAATATAAACGACCAACATAAAAAAAGATTCATGTGCAAATATTGAAATCATGCATAATACACGCATTCACACACATTTATAACCCTATAAAGACAAACGCGTCTCTCAGACTCTCAGAAACTGAAAGTACAAAAATACACTTTTATCTTCCACAAAAAGGCTAATAAACTTTACGTCACGTCTGCAAACACCTTGAACGCTGTCTGCCTGTGCCTGCATTGTCACTTGGCTTTTCGCTGTACATTTTACCAGCAAAATGATTATTTATTGTGATTATAGCATATTTATCAACTCACCTTTACATATTAGTGCGGCTCGGACACCGTGTCTATGAGTTCATGCGGATGAAATTTAAGTCCTTCGCTTTAGAAACGATATCAATTACTCTAAACCAGGTTGAAGAAGGAGGCGCGGTTAGAGCGTCAGCAGTTTGAGTGACGTTTGTATGGACCTATCAAAAAGAAGATTGCTGAATAAGAACCAATGATTATGCAGAAGGGGCGGTGTTTCTCCGACAAGAAATGAAAACTTTCCTGAAACTTGAACGTTGACACGTGATGGCTCAGACTTATCATGTGACTTCTGCTTAGAAAAACACCTGGCTAAATACTTGGAGAGTTTTTAGAAACTCAAAGGTTGAACGGTTTTAATCTTGACCGAGTTTACCATCGTTAGCTTTTAGGTTTGCGTTCATGTTTGTTATGGACGCCGCAGCGAACTCGCTCCTTGACAGAGGAGAGGAAACCTAAAGAGAGCTTAAGCTGCTGGCTCCGACTCGAGCAAGGCAAGAATAATGGGCATGAATACGGTACACTGCCAACAAAGTCATAATTTTAAAATTACCTCTTGATATATATACATTCATTGTAGTAAAAGTATTTTTTTTATAATAATTAATGTCAAAGATGCAATATTTTGTCATGACATTTTCTCATTTTGTATTTGTCAAGCTAAAACCTTTACCTATTTTTTGCATAAATAAATAAAATAAAATAAAACGATTTAATTCATTGGATTTAATTTACTTGAATGTTTATTTTATATGCATTTGTCTATATTTGTTTTTTAACTTGTATATGTGTAATATTTGGTTACAATTTAAAATAAGTAAAAAAAAAAAAATAAACCAGCCTAAAGAATAACAATATAAGCATGAAATCAACAATTGTTTAATTATTTCAATATTTGACCATCAACAATAACAAAGTCATACATAAATTTGTCTGTAATTGCTTAAATACAATTATAGGCCCATCCTAGTTAATGTGTACTTAAAGCAACTGCATTTGAACTGAATTGAATCCATATTTAGAGAAAATAAAGAAATGATAATGCTAATGACATTGATATTATATGCTGTTTTATAAAGTGTTCCATTAATAAGAAAACTTCTCAGTGAGATAAAATGAAATGAAATTCTGTATATAGCAGCCTTATTCAAACAGATAAAGCTATAGTGACATTGTATTGGTTCTCAACGTCAGTTTCAACATATTTGAAACCAGAGATATCCGTTGATGCAGAGAACCATTAATTCCCTAAAACAGAATGGTAAAAACGTTCGATGCTTTTCAGTTCCCAAAAAAGAATAATAAAATTGCAAACCTAAATTAGTGATTTTTGACATTACATTTAAAACAATAAATCATTGTCGGACTTCCATGTCTCTGGTCGCACCCCACCCCACTTCCCATAAAGACAAGGGAGTTTGTGATTGGATCTCATCACAGCCACACTGGTGCAGGAGTCTGGCTTTCTGATGACCTCACACCACTCAGGATAATCGACTGGTAGGGAGTTGCTGTCGGGATGAGAAAGCACACACAGGTCAGTGGCTAAATAACACATGCAAACAGTTAGGAAAGTCTTTCAGTGGTGTAGATTTAAAAAAAAACAAGTCCTGTAGCCACAGAAATGCAGACTTACTGATCGCAGCAGCCCACCCCGAAGGGCTCCATGCACACGCACTGGTAGCAGTCTTTAGTAATCCAGCTCTCACCAATGCCAAACACCTGTCCTTGATATTCACAGGTGCCTAAAAATAGCACAGAGACTTATGACTTACACATTAGCGCAACACATAAATAAAGTAAGGCCATCAGTTTTAAGTACGGTGATGTACCTTTGGTGTTGAATGTGCACTCTCCACCTCTGTTCACTGATGAAATCTGAGTAATTGCATTTAACAGACAGGCTGCCATCAGCAGTATATGACTGGTGGGGACATCTATACCCATCTGTAAAAATCCACCTTGTTAATTATTATTTAGTCTTTATTTCATAGGATTTGGAGTGAACGGTACGTTTATATTCAGCATTCGTTTCTAAGCTTTGTTTAAATTTGATGGAAGTCTGTTTTCATTATCAATGAACTGTAATTCTAGCTGTTTTGGTCATCACAGTATTTCAACAGCATTGATGTTAATCAAAAAGAATATTCATAACTGACAGTTTCTTTCATCTAACTGAATGTTTTGTTCAAATTTAATAGAGAATTGATAACCTTTTATTAAACCATCATAAAAAAACAAAACAGTATTTTATTACCTTTAAATCTTGCTTTTGGTATTACTGTTTTATAATTATTTTACGGTAACTTATTATATAATTATTTTTATTATAATTAATTATAGTAGTATAATAGTAAACATATTAATACTGTAGTTATTGCTTTAGATTATTTATATTACTTTATTTGTATCTTTTTTTCCTGACTTTCCTAAATTAAGACGCGTACAGATATGTGAAAAGGACGTGTAAGACTTTATAAAAAGAAATAGAGATTTTACCTTTCCCTGTGAATCTTGTCTTGGATAGTGATGTTTTCTGTGGTTTTGGTTTTCTGTGTTTTCCCAAAGAGTCTCCTGAGTTATATTTTGATGATGCTCCGTGATCTCTGATATTTATATTGTACTTCTGCGAAATTGACCCTCCTACTTGACCGTAGCACACACACATAGATAAATATGATGTTATGCACTTTATACACAGATTTAATTCAATTTTTTGCTACAAGAAACAATGCATATTATTTTTGTGTTTTCGTGCACAGATAATATTAAAGCAGAGGTTGCATCAATCAAGGTTTAAGAGTAAAGGCCTTTTAAATTCGTTAAACAAGTAAAATCAACAAATGAAAGCTAAATTGTGCACATGAACACACAAAAACAAGCTTGTTACGTACGGTCGGACAAGATTTACTTATTGCGTATGCAATTACTCTAATCTGTGCGTTAATAAATTAGTGTGTACACTGTGGTGAAAATGTGAATCCCATGTATACGTTCACTGATGTCTTATTTTTTGCCCTTCAAGCTATTTTTTGTACACGAACAGTGAATTAGAATAAATTTATGAAATGTAGTTTTATGTGTATCAAAAACAAATACTTGCACAGATCCTTTTCTGACAATCTCATCCACTTCTGTTGTGTTCAGGGTGAAATTGATTATGCATTTATACACCGGGTTAAAATGAAATTTAATTTTACAATAAAATGATTGCAATCACAGTAAAGACATTTTAGGAACATTTTATAGTTACTCATATAAAACTATTATGCTAGTAGTTGTGTGCAAACATGTTTTATAATACATTTCACATATCAAAATGTACATTTTAACTTTAATGCATCTCCCAAAGGTTCTCAATTAGATCTATTACAGGTTTTTAGTTTTTTTTATAAACAAGCTTTTTGTAAACACAAAGATTATTGATTGAACTATACGTCTGCATACATATTTATACTTCTGTATGCTTCTTGTGCATGTGCATATCATTATTTATAGTCTTGTTTTTGTGTGGACAGCAGGGTTCTGACCAAACAAATGCTTCAGGCATATACAGTACTCTCTGCGTATTCAGACTGAAATAGCATGAAATCATACGCAGTTTTCTTATAAAACTGTAGCTGACATAACTTGAGCACATACTCTGGGTTTTGAGTTATTAGACTGTTTTCTGAGTCATGAGTTCAAGGTTAAAATCAAAGCATTGCTACCTTCTCTCACTTTCTCTTTCACATACAGATGAATTATTTCTTATTATTATTAAACAAATGGCACTGGTTATACTATACAGTACACAAACCAAATTAGATGATTTGAGAACCAAAGAAAGATTGTCTAAAAGAGAAACACCTCCATTAATCAGTCTTGTGAAATTTGATAATGTTCCTGTTATCAAAGACTGTGGATGCCAATAATGTGAGTATTGCTAAATTAGACCAAGCCTATTTGACTGACAGCCTGTTGGCCTATTTCCTGGTGCATGAAAATCTTTGTCATGACTAGTTAAAAATTAGATCTATAAACACTGGCATTTCAGAAGTGAACAAATTTTATGCAAAACGTTGCAAAACTCAAACCTTTTATGCAAAGATACCCCCTCTCTCCCCATAGACACACATTTTGACTACTTGTTGAGTTAAGAAACATTTTAAATTATTGTAGGAAACAATTATGTATTAAAGTTTTTTTTCTTCAACGAGTAGGTCAGCAACAATAACTGTCACACATATTTGTTGTGCCTATTAACTCTAGGGCTGGGCGATATATAGCGAATTATATATTCTGCGCATCTCATCAGTAAAACCGTTTTTTTGACTAGCGGTAAATCTTCGTCAGCTGTTTTTAAAAGGAACGCCATAAACTGGCGTTCCTTTTAAAAACAGCTGACGAAGATTTACCGCTAATCAAAAAAACGGTTTTACTGATTAGAAGCATAGAATATATCGCTCAATATATCTCGCCCAGCCCTAATTAACTGATGAGTAAATCGGTTAGAAAGCATTAATACAAATATATATTTCAAAACTGGATATTGCGGGGAAATAAAGTTTATTTATTAGCATGATTTCATTCACAGACACTTTCCATTCCACAAAATGTTCTTTAGATTATTCAGTTGTTCTTTAGAAGAAAAAAAGCTTTCTTTTTTAGAACTGTTCATGGAAGGGTTTGTTGGGGAAACTAGGTTCTTCCATAGCATGAGACCTGAGCAATTAACCCAGCAAAGTTGCAAATTATTCATTCAAATATTATAAAGACTGAACTGTTAAAACATAAATAAGCAGAACAGAAACTTTTACCATCAGCATGCAAAGCAAAGACATGAAAAACATGAATTAATCTGTAATGAATGGTTTTATGTTGCTCAACGGTTATAAACCTGTTCGATGAACAGTCAAGAAAGTAATAAATAACCAAACTCTTTGATGAACCCAGATGGTGAATGACGAGAGGCCATGAATGTGAAGAATTGTGCCAAAGTCTGTAGGAATATGTCTGATATTTAGTTGACGTGATATAAGGAAAGCAACCGAATATCAAACATATCACACAGTCCCTGACCTGTCAGAACCTCGCTGTCGTCTCATACAGCGTCTGAAAGAGAATACAGGTGTTTGAAACAGAAATGAGGCAAAACAGAAGGAATAAAGCACAAACTACAATTTTTTTACATGTACATTATTATAATATGTTTATTTCAGTAATATTAAGATATTCTACCTGGCCAACATACACTCAGGGTAAATTAAGAGCTTCTAAAGAGTAAACTAAACTAAAATCATTCAGGTTATGTAACAAACATGAACATTTTCATAAATATTTTCATGCACGTAAGCATGCAGAGTTTTAGCATTGGCACACACAGACTCGCAGACGCAAAATACTCACAGCTTTGAGACTCCAGCCTGAAATCACTCACATCCTCAATGTTTTGAAGTAAATTTAGCTGGATAGTGTGTTCTGTTATGGTCTGCATGTTGGTGTGTAATGTAGTGAAGCCTGTAAGTAAGAAAGTGTGCATGAATGTCACAAGTTTCAGTTGGGATGGGTGTATTTATACACCCCTGACCAAAGTTTAGCACCCTTCCTAAAGCCCAGCGTACACACACACACACACACACAGGGGTTAATTAAGAGCGCATTGATCACCTTGCCGCTGGCTCTTCCTCCTGCATTAGGCTGATCAATAGATGTGATTTCACACATACACTCACACAGAGGTCAGTCAGACAAGCCTGTTTTACATCGACTCTCTAGTATATTTTTATATGATTGCAAAGTTGTAAACCCACAACATGCAGCTTTATTAGTGATATGTTTGCTTCACTTTCAAAATAAACACTGTTTTTATGAGATTTTTGTTCATCAAACGGCCCTAAAAAAATGATTAAAAAAATTATTATATCATGATTTCCCAAAACATTTTGAAGCAGCACAAATGTTTTCAAGAGTCAGAATAATGAGACCAAATCAGCATATTAGAATGATTTCTAAAGGACCATGTTGTCCATAAGAAAGATGGAGAACAATGTTGTAAAACAGAAAGCAAGTTGATCACTTTTACACAAATGTAAATAATATTCCAAATGCCTTGTAACCCTGGAATATTATCATCATCAATAAAATAACAATGAACACTTATACCAATATAAAGTCAATATAGAATTTTTTGGGTGAAATCTTGCTTATGATGTTGAGAGAATTGCAAGCTTTAAAGGGGTAACATGGTTAAGAACTTCTTTATGACTGGATGGGTTCATCTAATGTGAGAAATTGTAGGAGTTTGTTTTTCTGCTTCCCTTTAAGGTTTTCCATGACAGTGCACAACTCAGTGAAACAAGATGCAAGGTTTCATTTAGTTTCTACTTTCATGTGTGTTTGACTATACCATAATTAAATTCCCCCAAATAAATATGAAGGCTAAATTCACCCAATCTGCGTTTGCTCACCTGAAGCTGAACACTGAGCAGTAAACGTCCTCTCCACTCTGATTTGACATTCATTTGCATCATTGCTGACATAACTTGAAGGTGACCCAATGCAGTCTCTGAGAAACCATCTGTTCAGTTCTCATGAGGTGTCTTTCCTGAACTATGATAAATAAATGACATGAAAAAGTTGTGAGGAAAGGTTCTTTTTTGGATTTTATATTACCTTTTACTGTGAATTTGTGCTTTTTTTGTTTCATTTGAAAAACCACCTTTAACTGGACACAAGCTTAATATTTCTCTACACATTTTTCATGTAATTTCTTGGAAATTAAGAAAAATATTTAAAATATCATCTTCATAAATTGGCATTGAAAAAGGTATTTTCTAATGTAAGTCATACCATCAATTGCTTAATGTAATAACTGAAATCACAAATTGAAATCAAACAACAAACAACTAATATTACTGATCTGAACAACTGTCATAAACATAAAGCAAATGTTACAAACGTGTTTCACTCCAAAGGGGAAAAAATATGTCTTATTGAAGAATTATGGATATATAGGCTGGATATATAACCTGCCTGCTGAAATGTCCAGCAGAAATAAGTGCATTTATCAATTAAAAACAGCTTTTCTTCTTTTGCAGATGCTGTCCATGAGACTGTATTATATTATAGTATTTTTTCATTTTTATAGAACTATTACAGCAACTGCTATATGCCAGAGCATTATACACAGAAACATGACATTTTATCATATATTTCTTCAAAATATCCACACACACACACAAAAAATGATAATATCACATATTTTTGTTATTCAATATAATTTAATAATGTCTAAAATGTAACATTCATGGACATATTTTCCTGACCATTATCTATTTAAAACACAATTATACCATCTATACTTGAATATCTGGAGACATTCCTGTAGCAGCACTGGAACCGTTGTTTTCTATATTGCTTAAATTTCACATTAAAACATCGTATGTTACATAAGACAATATATAGTGGGGCATCAGAGTATTAGAAGTGAAGCAGATGTTATCGTCAGTTTTGAGTCCTGCTGTACACGGTGACCTTCTGAACGAGATGGGGCGGAAGAGAGACACTAATTGTTTCCCCTAATTGTGAGCCTGAGGGGTAACAGAAAGAGAAAGCAGGGAGAGAGAAACAGAAAAGAGAGGGGAGGGAGGTACGCACTCAATCTGAACAGATAGAAGCCAGTTAAGTTCACATGGTCAATTCTGACGTGGCAACACACTTACTCGTTATCCTTACTATTTCAAAAACTATTTCAAGTAAAACTGTCATAAAATAATATTCTGCACTTTCTACCCTTTGCTTTCTTAAAAAAAAAAAGAGCAAAAATCTGGGTTACAGAAAGGCAGCTCATAAATGTTATAATACTCACTGTTTCAATAACCACAATAAAATACGATTTAAAAAATGGAAAATAGCTTTCTTTCTGTGTTAAGTTAGCACATATTCATATTTGTTTCATAATTTAATTTTAAAACAACCATCAAAGTAATGTTTTGAAAGGATATTTGTCCCACTTTACAATAAGGCCATTTCAGTTAATGTTGGTTAATTCACAAACTAGTATTATCTAACAATGCCATTAGATTTGTTACAGTATTTTATGTTATATTTATATACACACATAGTTCACATCAGTGCAGCTAAGGTCTATTGGATAATCAGTTACAATGCATTAGCAATAAATAAAATGAACTAAAATGAATAAATAATTTAAGTGTTATTATTAGTTCACATCAACTAATGTAATGTAATATTAACAAAATAGAAATTGCAATTATTGTAAAGTGTTAGCAAACATCATTTACAGACACCCTTATTATTCCAAACATGTTTGCATTTTTTCTGTAAAACATATTTTTGAGAATTAATTTTGGTAGCAAATCCAAAATATCTTATTTTATGTTCCACAGAAGAAAATCATACAAGTTTGAAGTGACGTGATGGCGAGTAAATAACCAGAATTTATATTTCTGGTTAAATTTAAATTAAAAGTTAATAAAAATCTCTGTAAAAAGGTAAAAAAAAAAAAATTGTGAGTCCAGATTAAATTAACAAACCTAAGCAAGTGGTTACATAAAATGTTAAGCTTTATATTTCTTCATTATTAAACTTAATGTTTTATGTTAAAAAAAACAATGCCATACATGCTCTTGATTAAACCTAACTTCTAAAGGACCAAAAATACTTCTTTTACTTGTAGAAGCCCTGTCAAAGATTTGTCAGAAGGTGACGCTGTCCAGGACATTACCTCTTCTGTTGCCTTTCTTTCAAACCACATGAAACACCCAACATAACTAACATACCCATCAAACTGGTTAAACAGCCTAAAATGGCAAATTATACTTTTAAGCCACTATGTTTAAGTAAGATTAAGAGCAGATTACATTGACTAGACAAGCATTATTGCTTTTCCATTTCCAAAGTCCATTTAAGGAGGAATACATGAAATGTCCAATCAAACTTTATTTGTATCTTACATAAAACATCATAGTATGCCAGCATAAAACCACAACTTATAACAAAGAACAACAACTCTTCCAACTTCGTAACTGGTTTTCAGCTTCACTGAAGGCTCAGATTGATCAAACGCTGTTGTCTGAGCTGAATAACAATAGTAACTGGGGTAACCAAGTGAGGCTGATTAGGTGTGACAGTAAGAGGGTCAGAGTTTTCCCATTGGTCGATACAAGCAGGACGTATGAATGAGCCTGAGGGAGGGTCAGCATGACACTGTAACACAGCCAAGGGGGGGATAAAGGAAATAAAGAAAAAAAAATCATACACACCCACAGAAAGCAAAGAAACCTAACACTTTTTCTGAAAAAAAAAGGAAATTGAGTTTTAAAAAATAAAAATAAATACACGTTTTTCATAATTTATTTGAGGGTGAAGTGGACATCAAAATTCAGTTGATTATAGACAATACACATGCATCATCCCATATTCCTCATAAACACACAATTAATTGTCAGAAAACACAGCAGGATGACAGACCACGAGTGATGTTATCAGTCAACCCGTGAACCCCTTTCAGGGATTCCTTTGGAATGCTGGAGATCAACCCAAGCAAGATGTTCAGGTTATTTAATCTTCCTTTACATTTCTCCAGCTGACGCCGATGTGGGATTGTTCTCCACTCCCCAAGCACACACACACAAACTCATTCACTTGCTTTTTCTTCACTCCACATCTACTTTTGGCTCTTCTGCTTTCGCCGCCTCAGCTTTTGGTTCCTCCGGCTTGGCTTTTTCTGCTTGCATGTCCTTGGGCTTTTCACCTGGCTGTTGTGGCTCTTCGGTTATTTTACAAAGTTTCCTTGGAGAAGGAAAAGAGAATTGTTAGGCAATGTTAATGGTCTGCAGAAATACACTTTATCTATTTCCATTTAAATAAAGAAAAATAAATTCTAATTTTACATTTTAAAAGATTTTAAAAAACATTTTAGATACATAAAGCAACCCAAATCCCAATTTAAAAGCTTCAGGTTATAGAACATGCCCAGAGCTTTAACCCATGACCCCACGGTCTGTCTGCTCCCATTTAATCACAGCTCGTTTTATTTGACAGCTTCGTGAGTTTGGAGCTCCACAGTTTTAAAATATACTCACTTTCCCTCCTCAGACGTCTTGTCAATGTACTTGCAAAGGGTGCTAATCTGCTCCATTTGTTTTTTTAGAAATTCAACCTCTGTTCCCCAATGGGACTTATATTTGCCAAACTCACCTGTGAAAAGAAAACGGCATTTATTATTACATATAATATACAGTAGAGACTTTATAACGTCTTGTAAATGAGGGAAGGATGTCAAAGCAAACTATGACAGCAAACAATGAGTGTAATATATTTTCAACACCTTGCACCCAAGTAGTGCAATTCCAGTACCTAACAACGACTTGCAATATGCATCATTAGCTATATTTATCCAGCCATGACTGACTGGCTTTGCATTTATTGCCGCAGGAGGGCAGTATATTTTAATGAATTTTAGCCTACTGTAACTGACAAATCTAACTAATCTGAGGTACAAAGAAATGCAATCAGTAACGTATTATTCTGTCAATATGGTCTTTAGAAAAACCCAAGCTGTCGTCTTGTTAACAGTGGAAATAAAGAGATGGAAACTTACTCTGGATGTGTTTCTTTTCTGAGTCTGCAGCAGCAATTTCATCAGTGAATCGTTTCTGAAGAACAAAAAACAGCTTATAATAAATCACATGTTATACAGGCCTATATGCATTTGAAGGCATAGTACAATAGCCGAATCATTAAATATGGGCTAATGGTAATACAATGAAGCAATTGCGTAAAGTCTCAGGTTTATATTAATACTTAAGTGCACATTAAAAAACAAAACATTAAATATCCCACATTCTACAACTCACCATGTCTCCTTTACATGTAGCCATGTCTCCTTTTTTCTTCTCTACAAAGGTTTTGGCTACAGATAGGTCTTTGGTTAGACTGTCTATCTCTTTTTTAGTCTTTTCCAGCAGTGTGTTGGTCTGGATCAGCTGATCTTGGTATTCTCCCAGAACGTCTCTGGTCACTCGGAACTTAATATCCAGAAAAGAAGCCTGTTTACTCAGTTGGGTCTCCTGCTTTCGTCTGGTGTGGATGTAGCCAGCGATGCCCATACTACACACCAAGACGAAACCCAGCAGCAGTGCAGGAAACTTCATGATGGAGGGCTCAAGAGAGAGCTGGACCGGATTCACAACCTGTCTTTCGCGTGCAGGTGTACCGATAATCAGAGCTACCTGTCTGTGAAACTAGCCCCTCCCACGAGATAGCATTATGTTGAAGAGCAAACACTGTGGATTCTCCTTGAGAACACAGATCTTAAATATTTAGCCACTTAAGTCCACCTTAGCTCCTTAATGCAACTGGTAAATATGTTAATACAGCGATCCTCGGTTCGCTTCCTTCCTGGTTTTGAGGTTTTTTTTAACGATCAGTAGTTTCCTACTCACCCGTGTAGCGTTTGAAAGGAGTGGAGACGTCTCTACAGGTAACACAGCCCACCTCTACAAAACCACGCCTACCCCACCAACACATTTTCTGGCACTTACAGTGACGTCAACCTAATAAGACGTACAACGTGCGTCCGACTCACTTCCTCGAATCGGTTCTTTTGAACCGTTCTTTAAAAAAAAAAACTCTTAAAGTGATCCAGCAATTACTTTACAATATTAGACCGCCAGAGAAGCCATGCAGGCGACCACGTTACTGTTTATCACGTTTTTATCGATTATATTTGTATTAATGATGTTTTAATATCACGTCACCCATAAAGTGACGTACTTTACAAGCTATAGGCCTATATAATTTACAAATATAAAATAATTACTAATGCATATTACCATACGTTCTTCATATATCACCGTATAACAGACTTTTGTTTTATGAAATATTAGTTACAAAAGAGACTTGTTCTAAATATAAACTAATTTCCATGCATTTCCAAAACAGAAATTCTAATATTCAAAACTCATTGGGCCGGTTTCCCGGTTAGGAATGAGATTAAGCCAGGACTAGACCTTTGCTAATTTAGGACATTTACGAATTTTTAGAAACGTGTCTTACAAAAATGCATGATCTGTGAGCATTTTAAGACCAAACAATGACAATAATGTATTTTAAGATATCTTTTTCAGTTTAGACAGCTCTTAACATTTATT
>JAUMHI010000058.1:5659410-5677340 GCA_032359435.1 Enteromius unitaeniatus | reverse complement strand
CACACTGGTTTGCTTACCCCAGACATCCAGTTGTACAGGTAAGGCAGGCTCACCTGTCGGTGTCTTAAAGCAATAGCTCTTCAGGAAGACAGGACACGGAGTCAAGTCAGCTTCAGTCTACAGTAGAGACATTGCTGCCATGAGAACTGAGTAGCGAGCCAGAGAAAGAGAAAGAAAACAAGAACAGCTTTTCCCCAAGGAACTCTTTAAGTCTGCTCCACCCTCCTCTTCTTCCCTCAGGATGAGAGCCCTATCGGCAGTGGTTTTTCTGGCCTTATGTGCGCTCCTGGTTATAATCTACCAGGCTGTACAGCAGGAGCTCAACATCCGCAACCTGAAAACACGCATTGCTGTTTCCGGTCAACAGGTCAAGCTGAAGGAGGATGGGATCTTGGTAGCCAAGACGAATGTGGACGAGATAAATAAAAAACTTACTCCTCTGGTCACACAGAGGGATCAGCTTAAAAAACAGAAGGACGACATTAAGAAAGGCAATGCAAATTCTGAAAAGGAGCTGAGCACCTGCCGAACTGAGAAGGTAGAGTGTTACTGTACAGTGATTTTCTTTTTCTATTCTCTAATTTATGTTGATGCATTTTCATTCGCTAATTTGAGAACACAAACTCTAGTTAGATCTAATTCGCTTGTGCTGAATTTCTCCCTTCACACCCATCTCTTTTGTCTCTGATATGGGAGTATGGGTGACACAAAATACTTTTAAGCTGATGTCCTGCAGCATACATGCTATATTCCACATTACATCATGCTATATTGCACTTCATTTTGAAAAGATCTTTGAAGGAAGGTGCTTATAATAACTGCACATATTTAATCAAGAATAGAGTAAAATACGTAATCTTGTAAAATATTATTGCAATTTAAAATATTTTTTTTTCTATTTCAGTATATTTTAAAATGTAATAATTTCTAGCATTTTAAAGCCAGTATTCCAGTCTTCAGTGTTGAATATGCTAATGTGGTACTCAAAAAATATATCTTATTATTATCAATATTGAAAATTAAGAATCATACAGGTTTGGAACTACTCGAGGGTGAGTAAATTATTACATAATGTTCATTTTTGGGTAAACTATTCCTTTAATGCATCCTTGCCTAATTACTCTACAACAACAAAACAATATTGCATGTATTATTTGCAATTTTCCATAATTAATTTGTCAAACCACAGGACTGTTAAAAATGAACTAGTGAATACATAATGATTATGCATTTATATAAATTTAACTCCATGGACATTAGGGTTAATTAGAGTTTACATGCTTCATTTATTAATTCACCAAAAGGAATTACAGTAGTTCAGCAGAAGTAGAGCACTGTATTTCCAGTTTTTTTATAAGAACTAATTTACAGAAGATCGGGAACTGTTTCTTTAAAACATGAAATATTAGTTCATTCGATCACTCGCATGCATTAGCGTTTAAAAGATTTGGGTCAGGACAGCTATTATCAACACTGGTAGTATTAAAAAATGTTACCTGAGCAGCAAATCTGCATATTACAGTGATTTCTGAAGGATCACGTGAGGAGCAATAGCTGCTAAAACCACAGGAATAAATGATGAATTGAAGATGAATTGTAATATTTTATCTGTAATACTAGCCATAACGTGCAATCTGAGATGTTTCAGGACTCTTTACAGTATCGAATTACATTCCTGTTTCAATGCAAATCAAGTGTTGTGACCGGTCTGTTCTCTGTTAAACTGAGCCTTGTGTTCTAGGTTTGTCTGCCCATGCCTGACCTTTAAGTATGTAAGTGCTCTCAAACAGTCTTCTTCTGTGTCTCTCCCTCTCTTAGGACAAATTAGAGAAGCAGAGCAGCGGTGCAAAAGGAGAACTCCAGAAACTAAAGGGTAAATTTGAGTTACTCTTACTTTTAGGGTTTGATATGTGAATATTAATGCTCATTGTTTTTGTCTCACCTGTTGTTCTGCAGAAGAACAAGAAGCTGAGAGGAAGAAATCTGAAGAGGAGATTGAGAGTCTGAAACATCAAGTTCTTGAGAGAGATTTAAGGATTTGCAAATTTGTGGATATTACACTAGATGAGCCCAAGTAAGAGTGCTTGATTTGCATTTATTCCTTTTAATATGATGGTCACAAACAGATTACTTAATTTAATTGTTTTTTAATTACCATATAATTACTTAATGCTGCTCTGTGCCTGATCAAAATTCAATTCTGCATAAGTTCTGCCTGCTCAGAACCACTTAAATCCCTAATAGCACAATATACCATTGTATTTGGCATAAGTGCTTCTAATGCCATATTTACACTGCAAGCACAAAAGCTCTGCTTAAATGGCTTTTAGAGGTATTTACACAGTCTGTTACACAAGCGTTAATTCATTTATTTACACTGCAATTACAGCATAACTGTATAATTTGACACCAGGAGCTGAAGAGGGTCTGAGCAGGTTTCATTTAGTCTGGCAGTAATATTGTGCATTTACTCTGAATTTCAAGCAAGCACAGAGAAGCTGTGTAAATACACAGAAGGCAAATACTTCTTTATTTCTTACTTCCGATAACAGTAATCTAGCTTCTTTGGAAAGTCTCAAAATTGTTATCATGCATTTTTTGTTGTTGTTATTTCCGTTCACCACTATAGAAGTTATGATCTCTTAGAAGAATCACAGAAATGTGAAAAGGGCCTATTGTCATGCTGTTTTTAATGTCAAAGGTCACAAATCAGAAGTCTTTTTTTCTTGTCTGTTCACAGGAAGTTGTGCGCAGGTGTGGTTTAAAGGAGCTTTGTGAACGAACCTGGAGTCCATTGGAGCGCTCAAAATGTTTGGAATGGAACTGTGTATAGCTTTTTCTTCACACTGATCTTTTGACTTGAATATGCTGTTTCACTTGAATTTGACATGAATATGTTAAATATGTTTTTTCATTTTAAAAAGTGAGGTATGTTACCTAATAAAGAAATAATTATGTAATGAAGACAGGACTTTTCTCATTTGCAAAGGCCTTTTTTTGTTTGCATGGTTATTCTTTTTTTATTTAAATTCATTATTCATGTTGTGCTTCCATTGTATGTGCTTATACAAATGTTAGGCACTGTCTGTTTGCTCATCATACAGTGTAACTAGACCTTGAGTGATGTTTTTTTTTTTTGCATTGTATCACTTCACTCGAGCAATTATCTACTGCTTCAACTAAAGATTCTTTAAAGAATTAGGTGTGTAACACAATTGCACACAGTTGGCCAGACTGGATCCGTGAATGTTGGAAGATGGGGTGTGTCTGTTCTTGTTAAAAAAATCAAATAAAGGGAGAGTTGACAAAGAATTACATTTTATTGTCAATAGGCCATGTGCAGTTTGAACAAGCATTAGTATTTGTCATGTATTTTAATGTGATTATTAGCAGTTAGTTGTATTTGTCCGTTGTACTTGTTTAGGTGCAAAAGAGACACATTCTCCAGTTTTGTTAACCTGTTTAACCACATTCATGCCATTTCCAGTCAGTACCTGTGAAAGTACTTTGAGTCACTCTTTAAGGGTTTTGAAATTCACCTTTTGTTTAAAATTGAAGAAGTTGCTTAATGCAGCCAAGTTTCTGCTGGGTGGGAGCCTGTGCATATTTGCAGAACAAATGATACTGTCTTCATAGTTGCTGATTTAACAGGACGCACAAATGTGTTTACCCACCCTTTTAAAAGAATATAGTAAGCAATAGACTTTCCAACAGCCACAACAGAAACCTGTAATTCCTGATTATTAAAAAGATTAAATATATATATATATACAAACATAATTTGGGGATATTGATTTTCAGTCTTTTTAATGTATTTATTTTTTTTCATGCTTTGTTTTGCTGTTTGCCAAGAATTTAGCCTTTTAAATACTATGACTAAAAACTATGATTTTGATGTTTCCCCCAGTTAGTTTTCACATTTCACAACATACAAGATATACAGTACAATATATATATATACACACACAGTGGGGCAAAAAAGTATTTAGTCAGCCACCAATTGTGCAAGTTCTTCCACTTAAAAAAATGAGAGAGGCATGTTATTTTCATCATAGGTATACTATAACTATGAGAGACAATATGAGGAAAAAAATCCAGAAAATCATATTGTAGGATTTCTAATGAAATAATTGGTAAATTCCTCTGTTAAAAAAATATTTGATCACCTACAAACAAGCAAGATATGACTCACAGACCTGTAACCTGTCCTCCACTCGTTACCTGTATTAATGGCATCTGTTTGAACTTGTTATCAGTATAAAAGTCACCTGTAGCAGCTTGGTGTGAAGAAATCAACTGTGGGAGCAATTATAAGAAAATGGAAGACGTACAAGATCACTGATAATCTCCCTCGATCTCACCCCGTGGAGTCAAACTGATCACAAGAACTGAGCAAAAATCCCAGAACCACATGGGGGGACCTACTGAATGACCTGCAGAGAGCTGGGACCTATCGTCCCTATGTGTCCCCCTGCTTAAACCAGTTCATGTCCAGGCATGTCTGAAGTTTCCAGAAGAGGATCATATGATCAGATGAACCAAAACAGAACTTTTTGGATAAAAACTGTGTTTGAAGGAGAGAGAATGCCGAGTTGCATCCAAAGAACACCATACCTGGGGGAGGGACATCTTGCTTTGGGGCTGTTTTTCTGCAAAGGGTACAGGATGACTGATCCGTGTAAAAGAATGTAAGCCTGTGTTGCCCAGCGACAGCCCTGAAACATTACTGCTCTAGAGGAGATCTGCATGGAGGAATGGGCCAAAATACCAGCAACACTGTGTGAAGACTTACAGAAAACCTTTGACCTCTGTCATTGCCAACAAAGGGTATATAACAAAGTATTGAGATGAAATTTTGTTATTGACCAAATACTTATTTTCCACAATAATTTGCAAATAAATTCTTTAAAATCCTACAATTAAATGTTTTTTCCTCATATTTTCTCTCATAGTTAAGGTATATATATGATGAAATTACAGGCCTCTCTCATCTTTTTAAGTACAATTGGTGGCTGACTAAATACTTTTTTGCCCCACTGTATATAAAGTTATAAAGCAGTACATGTGAGAGCTTAGCGTTGTAATGTGTGTGTTTTATTTAAATGGTTTATGTTCTCTGTTGATAAATGGCCAGGCCAATCTTGCTTAGCTCTCTGATATGTAGCTGTCTCTCCTGCTCCAGCATCCTGCATAACGCTTCTCTACGGACCTGTAAGAATATAACAATCTTTTCCTGCTGCCAACACTATCGACAACATTTACAAGTCAAAGCAAAATTTGAATCTTCTTTTAAAGCAAACACCACACAAAAAGCTGAAAGAACTACGGAGGAGGTGTGGTGTATAAAGGAGCTTTTGTAAACCGAAACACTGGTAGAACTGGATTACTAAAGGCCAACAAACACTAAAAATAAATTCAGATATTATTCGACTTAAAGTAAGAATGCTGGGAAATAAGTCCTATAACAAATATTGAACAATAAAATACATCATAATCAAACATTTTTAAATGTTTATATGCGTAGAACTTTGCCAAGAATGATTAGCTATTATTATTAGTGATGTCTGTTATGTGTGTATATATATATTAGTACATTCACATGCATGTATATATTTAATAAATATATGGTACATTTATACATTAAATATATTTATATGACTACATTTATATGAATATGTATATGTAAATATTTTCAATATATGTAGCACGTGTGTGTCTTTATATATACACAAACATAATAAATATACAAAGTACACACACATATATTATGTAAAAAAATAATTGATTTGAAATGCAATTAATCGCGATTAACCATTTGACAGAACTAATTATTTTTATATAATAATTGCCATTGACTTTAATTTAGATTTAAAGGTAAATTCTCTCATTTATTTTAACAATATTTCAGATTTGTAGTTAGCAGGCATGTGTATTTATTAGTGCTGCCAAATGATTAATCTTGATTATTCAAGTACAAAATAAATGTTTTTTACTATATATATATATATATATATATGAATACAAACATTTGCATGTATATCTACATTTAAAACAAAAATAAAAAATAATATTTATGTAGCCTATTAAATATATGTTTAGATAAATTTTACGAATATAAACATGTAAAAACATACTAAATACTAAATATATACTGTATGTGTGTCTTTATATATACATAATAAATATACACAGCACAAAATGTGGATGCAATTAAGCACAATTAATTGATTGACAGCACTTATATTATATACATTTCCAAATTTAATGGAAAGTTGTCATAGGTGCAAAAATCTGAAAAACAGACAACAACAGTTCAACAAGTACTAAAATTTCCCATAATCACCCTGTGAGCTATTTTTTCCAGCTCTCTCTCCTTAAGTTAGGCCTGTCTTTTTTAATTTGCTGTAATAAGGATGAGCCCTCAAGATAACTCTGTTTGTTAAGGAATCAAGACGCATTTGATGACTCAGGATCATCTTTAACTTCCTTTTGATATTCAAATAATCCTCATTATTACTCATTTGACACCTGCTGTTTGTCTATGCGACTGTTTGATGATCAGTAACAGGCTACTGGTGTCTGTAGCCCACAGCAGGTATTAATACTTTTGTCTATAGCTGGACTAAATAAACCTGCGCGCTGAAAATTATTATGAGAAACCTGTGGCTGTACAAATTTAGCCAAACCTGGCTGTTAAAAGAAAACACCTTTGAACTTCGAAGATACTGCAGAACAGTTGCATTTTCCGTTTCAATTTGCTTTTACGCTCGCCTCGTGTTCTTATACTGACCTCTACTGATGATACTGAAGAAACGAAGTCATTAATAACCTATATCAAGTTTAAAAACGGAACTCCTGTCATCCTTTACTCACCCTCGAGTAGTTCCAAACCTGTATGAATTACTTTGTTCTGCCGAGAGTCACCATTGACTTCCATGATATTTTTTTTCCCCTACTATAGAAGTCAATGGTGACCAAGACAGCCTGGTTACATAAATATCTTCCTTGTGTTCACAACAAAGAAATTTATACACGTTTGAAACTACTTGAAGGTGAATTTTCATTTTTGGGTGAACTCCTCCTTTATGTTTTCATTAATTTGCTTCATTTATTCCAGTATATTTTATTAAAGAGTTATATTGTCTGTACTGACCATAGTAAGAGAGGTTCTCCACAACTCCATCTCTCTCTGTTGGATCCTCTCTCTGCGTTTCAGGGCTTTTTCGTGATAATTTAGGCCAAGACACTCAAATTCAGCCTTCAGCATCACATTTTTGATTCTGGAACGAGAACATAGTGTCAGTGCAGGACATATTCACTGCTGCAGCTCTAAGGATAAGGGTTTAAATGATCCGTAACATAGACCGTTTTAAGTTTCTTTGTTTTAAATGTGATAAAAGTAAAGATTAAGATGTCACACCTGTCCAGCTCGGCAGTTTGGTCAGCGATCTCTTCATCTTTCTGTTAGAAAAAGAAAATACACATCTGCACAAGGGTTTTAAACCTGACAATCTGTGTTAATGCCAGAGGAAGATATGCAAACCATGCACAACTTCAATCTTAATGATATTTTTAAACGTGCAAATTTGTGTTACATACCGTCAATAGTTTGCTCACCAGACTGCATTCATTTGATAAAAATAAAAAGTAATATTGCAAAACATGATTACAATTGAATATGTTTTAGGAGGCTGAATTTTCCAGATCCTTCAGAAATCATTCTAATAAGCTCTTTTTTTGGTGCTGTTTATTATTACTACAGCCGTGCTGCTTAATGTTTCTGTTACAAACTAAATATTTCAGAGAAAGTTTAAAAGTGTGAATAACAAATCTTGTCTAACAATCAAAATGTCGCAGTAATGAAAACGCTACTAATACAGTTCTAAAAGACGAACAGAGTTTCTGTACCCTTATTCTGTCCCTCTCTCTCTGCACAAACTTGTTTGTTGAACGCCGCGTCTCTCGCCCAAACATGATTGTTCATCACAGGCAGGTAAAGCGGAAAATCCCAAAAGTTAGCTCCAGCAGCGAGTGAGCGGAAAACACTGGAACTGCAGAGTTGCTGTAGCAACAGACACGCAGGATGTTGTAACAGTTCGTCTCTCCAATCAGACGCAGCAATCTGGGTCACGTGGTTAGAAGGACACTCCGCGTGCGAGAACTGACCAATGAGATCCGTGAATCTGAAAGTCACACTGTTCACCGGCTGCTCTTGTGTTTTCACCTTAAAGTCGGCTATCGTTTTATACAACACTATATCGATAACTAATTGATAACGGCTTTCTTTCGTATGTAAGACGAGTTTTCCAACGTTTTTTTTTTAGGTTATACACAAAAAAGAAGCGACAGGCAGCGTGCGTGGAGATCTGGGAGGTGGAAATGCCTTCGGTTAATTGCATCATGTACGAGACAGTCATATTCATTTGTAGAAATTAGACACTAAGGATTTTATACCGTCCAGGAGAATAAGACTAGGTTTGGTTTGGAGGGATAGTCGCGGTATTCCTCTGGAAAAGGACTGATTGATAGTCATCATGTGGGGACACATAGCGAGAAGACTTGTCCGCATGCAGCCGCTCTCCAGTGGACTGAAAGGAGTCCGTCTTCATCAGCTGCTCTTTAAAGAGACCCACAGACACGTGCTGACTTCTCTCGAGACCATCAGACCCGTCTCGGTAAAGCACTTTTTATTTCATTGTTTTGTTTTTTACTGCTGTCAGTTCACATTCATTCTGTAGCTATATTAATAGGCAGGTCTTGTGCGCAGTGTTTTGTGTGGGACCATAAAGGAATGGCTACGTTTGTGTAATTTTAGTGTTATTGTTTTATATTAAATTATGTAATTGCTATTGCTTAGGAATATTAACGTGTTTATAACTGCCTTTATTGCCAGTAAACAAAAATGGTGTGGTTGTGGTTTTTAAATTTATGTTGGAATATTTGTATTAATATTTTTATTACTACTTTATATATATATATATATATATATATATGTATATGTATATATATGTATAGATGTATATGTATATATATGTATAGATGTATATGTATATGTATATATATGTATATGTATATATGTATATGTATATATATATATATGTATATGTATAGATATATATATATAGATATATATATGTATATGTATATGTATATGTATGTATATGTATATATATATATATATATATATTTTTTTTTTTTTGTTTTATTAAATATTTGTGTTTCTATACGCTTTTGGCATTTATATATTTATTTATTGTTTGTTTTTTTTTATTTTAATGTGTCTTTTTCAGTTTCAGTCACTTTACTTTTCTACTTTAAAGATGTTTTATCTACTTTTCATTTACTTTGGGGTGTGCTTTCACAGGGTTTGTATTAAGAGTGAAGTAGGCCTAATCTAGGATAGTTCATCTTTGTTTAAAATGGCTTTCTGAAACACAGATTAGATACAGATTACTAACTCCTGGGCTATAATAAACTTGATTCATTTAAAACGAGAGAGGACAATAATTAATGAGTTCCAATCAACAAGAAATGTTACAAGTCTGCCTGTATTTTCTGTGTCTATATTGTCTTAGTTCCACATGAGTAAGAGTGGCAAGACTCTCCAAGGTTCACAGCTGGATAAGTGCAAAAAAATAGTACAAATCATGCCTTATAATGGGCCCGTGGTTGCATCTTGATTCAAAAGGACCATCAAAATCAACACAAAAAATGGGTCACTGAGCCCAAAAAAACTTTGACTGTCCCAGTTCCCTAACCTGAACTCTAGAAAACTGAAGAGGAGAGAGTATGAATAATGAGCTTATTATTATAATTATATTAAACTTACCTCAGTTGGTAGCCAAGGCAACATTTCTATTTTTCATCAAATATATGTTTTTTTTAATTTTAGTTTCAGCTTAATATAAATTAAGTTTTTAAAACTTTTAGTTTAGGTTATAACAATAGTCTAAACTGAAAGAAAACTATTTTGTAATGTCACTTTTTGTCCAGACGCTGTCGCTGTGGCCCTTCTCCTCTCAGCCACGGGACTTCAGTCAGCCCAACTCCTCATGGAGTCCAGAGATGCACAAAGTTTACGACCACTATAATGCTCTGTCTGAATCTGACACTGAAAATGGTGAGGAAAAAAAGAGGGCTTGGCGGAGGTTGCCCAGCTACAACCGTTCCATTAAATATGCTACTGGTGAGTGCTCGTAAATATCTGCATCGTTTCTTCCAGTCACTGTTATCAGTGAAATGGTGTGATAATTCAATTAAGTGTAAAAAAAACCCACATTGTTTCTGTCCTGCAGGCGGCATACACCTCAGCAAACTGATCCAGGCCAAAGCTCGACTTTTCACGAGAAGTGTTAAAGAGCAAGGCGCAACATTTGAGTATGTGGTGTTCGTCAATAAGGAGGAGAAGAGATGCGTTTGTGTGTTTCAGGCTGGACGTTTACTAGAAGGTGCACCTGGGTAAGGAGCTGCCCAATTTTACATTTATTACCCGAAATTAAATACCACATTTTCATTTTTGAAGAACATGAGAATAGGAAATGATGTGACATCTATTTCCTGTGTGGCAGGCATGTACACGGTGGAGCCATAGCCACCATGATTGACACAGTGACAGGTACTCTTGCCGGTTTCCTTTCAGGACCAATAATGACTGCCAATCTCAGCATAGACTACCGCAGGTGAGATAATGTTTCACTGCTTCAGTAATGCCAGCAGCTCGATGAGAATGAGATGAGAAGATGCAGTAACCCTTATTTTTTGTAGTTTACACTGGCATTCAAATGTATTATTTGTGATTTCACCTACTGAACTCTGTTCTCCCGTACAGTCCAATGCCTCTGGATAGTGTGGTTTTAATCCACTGCGCTCTGGATCGAATAGAGAGGAGGAAAACATACATCACTTGCAAAGTGACCAGCACTGATGAGTCAAAACTCTACACTGAGGCCACAGGTAAAGCTAAAGCCAATTTCAACTTGTCAGACAAAGTAGGCACAATTTACAGACACGTATTTACACGCAAATATTCTGAATAGATCTTTTGCACTTTTTTGAGTGTGTGCACCCAGAAAACTATATATCCAACAGCATTTAAATGTCTTCTTGCAATTAAAATGGTACAAAATTGCGTGAGTGTTTAAACTGACTTACAGTATGTAGATGTTCAGTCTGGCCCTTAACCATTCTGTCAGCTGCCCCTCACATCTTTCACGTTGGCCAACCATCAAGCAGTCTATTTAGTCCAACCCTTCATAATTCTGCACAATATATAACTATATATATTGTTTCTTACACTCTCCTTTTCCTCCTCTTTCTTGCATTGCAGCTTTATTTGTTTCAATAAGTGTGGGTCATTTATTTGGATCCCGAAGCTGAAAGCATCCTGGAGTCTCACCTGAGTGATGGTGTACCTCAGCTCTTTGAATGAGTTATTCAGAAATGTATGCATGGAAGTGATGCACTCAATAGCTGCCTCATATTTTGTTATTGTAAAAATCTAATAATATTAACCCTCTGTATTTATTGATACAGTATTTAAACAAAGTTTGTTACTAACTCTTTTTAATTACGGTGACAGTAAGGTTCTTTAGTATTATAAGTATTATAAAATGAAAACCTCTATATATATATATATATTTTTTTAGAAGTAATGCATTGAAAATTGTGTTGAATAGAAATTCTTTTTCAGTTTGTTATAAACGGATTGGTGTGTTTAAATTATTTTGTTGCTTGGGAATAATAACATATTTATAACTTTCTTCATTAATGCCATTAAAGCCAGTTTTCAAAGTGTGTGTGCTTGTGTTTTGAAATTTCCTTTTGATACTCTGAAAAATGATGAACTTGAAACAACCGTTTGTGATAACCGTAAGCCATTGTTTTAATGTTATTTCAATAATATATATATAAACTTTATAATACATCAATGTAAAAGGTTCTTTTTATCAAAATTTTCTTTCCAAAAAGTTTACTGCAACTCCATCCCACAACCATTTCTAAAGATTTCAGTGGTCCTGTCAATCACAGTGCTGTTTGCTGAGCCAAACACCAACCCCAACCTAATCCATGACCATAATATTATTGTCTGTAGCACACACTGTACACTCTCAGAAATAAAGGTAGAAAAGCTTTTCAAAAGGTACATGTTTGTACCTAAAAGGTCCATTTTGGTACCTTAAAGGTGCTTGAAGTGTATATTTTTTTATAAAATATTTACAAAAGTGGACCTTTTGAAAAAGTACCGCCCCAGTTGTAGCTTTTGTACCTTTATTTCAGAGAAGGTACTATACATTCCGTAGCGTTAGTTAGCTGCAGTGTAATGATTGTTAGGACTGTCAGGGGTGAGTGTGTGACTGAAGTTGTGCTTAAGTGGTTTGGGAGACAAAAAAAATCATTCTCATACAACATGTCACACTATTTACACTGCTTTACCTTCTGTGTGATACTATTTAAACCTCTTGAAATCATTAAATCATTGGGGTGTTTCAACAACTTCACCTGTTTTATTATTCGTTGCTTTTTTTCATGTGCTTCCTATTAATTGCTTCTGTGATAAGCTGTGCACCTGCTCCTCCAGCAACAGTTGCGCCTCCTGTGATTAAAGCTGTAGGTACTGCTATTCCAGAAAATGCAGCCAGTGCTACACCTCCAATCACTCCTCCTACACCTGCTCCCACCAAGGCTCCTATTTTAGCAGTCTTGCCAAGTTTCTTCTGTTCTTCCTTCCTTATCTTGAGCTCCTCTTCTTGTTTTAATTTCTTGTCCTCCTCTCTCTGCCTTTCTTCTTCTTCCTCGATTTTCTTCTGAGCTTCCTGGTACTTACTATTTGTGTAATGCTCTCCTCCGTTGTTCTTCACCATTGTGTCTATCTTCAATAACAGCTCTGTAACCTGTGTTCGATTTTCATTTGCATTATTGTGTTGGTTATTGAAAACCTGATAACCAGCTTTAAATTGTTTGGTTAGCTCATTCATTTGCTTGTTTGTTCTCAGAAATTCCCCAATAGATGTTTTCAACATATCTCCTCTAGTAAAAAGTATGATGGTGTAATGTAAAGCTTCTTCTCCAAAGTTCTCATGAATCCATTTCACTGTGTTCTTCTCCTCATCTGTGAATCTCACATCCAATCTGATGACCAGTAGAAAAGCATGAGGACCAGGAAGAGACATTTCTACACACCTCACTATTTCATCCTTCAGGTCTTGTCCTCTCATGGATGTGTCACACACCCCTGGAGTGTCAATCACTGAGATGATTCTACCTTCTACCTTCTGCTGATATTTTTGGCATTTTCCAGTCACAGATTCAGAGCACATTTCTTCTTTAAAAACATTTTGTCCCAGGATGGTGTTTCCTGTTGCGCTCTTTCCAGCTCCGGTTTTCCCCACCATCACAATTCTGAGATCTATCATGATTGGAGAAGAAAAATTGCATGAATAAAAGCAATGTATTATATTTGATTAATCTGCCTGCTATGTCCTATGCCCATATTTTTCGTGACTATGTATTAAGCAACAGACTTTGGAGTCATTATGGAAGTAATTGCTTTATTTGCTTCATTAATGCCAAGATGACTTGTCACATACACAGCTGATGATTGTCACCTATAATATTTTTTGGCAGCAGGCTATTTAACCAATTAGATGCTCTTTATAAAATAGTAGAATTTCCTGCTATTTATACTATTTATTGCAAATAGTGGTAATTATCTGCACCTCGATACAGTATAAAACAGTACGCTATAATAACTTGCTCAAATTATTAAATGGATGCCACCTTTTTGGGCATATACCTACACACCCTAACCCTACCAGATACTTTATTTTCGATGTTTGATTATTCAATGTTTGATTTGACAGTATTGAAAATAAATTATTTTCTATAGAAGCACGTTTCCGCCACTGAATAAAAAATAACAAAAGGTTATCACGCTTTTTTTCTCAGAATTGCATGATAAATGTGCAATTCCGAGTTGTAAAGTCAGAATTGTGAGATGTAAACTCATTATTAAGATTTATAGATTTATTTAAGTCCAATTTTGGGCAGGAAAAAAAGACTGAAATGTTCTCAGAATTGCAAGTTTATATCTCTCAATTCTGACTTTATAACTCGCAAATTGCGACTTTATATCTCACAATTCTGATAGTTGCAATACATAATAACCCTTTTTTCAGAAACGGGCTTCCGTACTTTTCTGATGTGATTTGAAAAGGGAGAGGAAGTAAATATTAATATTCAGAATCTGTACGAATGATCTCAAATCTGAAAAACACAGGTTTGATGTGTTGCAGAAATTCCTATTTTCCATCTTGATTCATATTAATTCATTCTCCTTTAAAGTGGGTTTCTAAATGAACTCTGTGTGTGTTTTGTGAAAGTGTTTGTGCAACAGTAAATGGAAAACATCAGGTGATAGAATGCTGAACTGAAGGGAAGACCTTTTTGGGAGTCCCTAGGGGAGGTGATAGGTCAAGGGACTTTGAGGCGCCATCCTATGGTGACCTAGGGGTCATCAAGGCCTCAAATCTAAGTGAACGGGTTTCTAAAGAAGATGATCTACTGTCATGTTTTTCAGTGTTCTGCCCTTTTAAGGAAAGTGCCAGCTGTTTGTAGTATGTAACCTTGAGTGTGCAAAGAGGTATAAAGCGGAGAGGATAACTCCCTGCTTTGTGACACTCAGCAGGGAACTGTATGATTGTACACCATTCTTGCAAGAATTAAATCTTTATAAAATGCAATTGCTCGATTTGTCTTTCTTGATCGAGAGTCTCTGAATTTTTGCCACAACAGATGGACAGGTTGTCTTTTTTTATTATTATTATTATTTGATATTGTCATCTACTGTTCCACTCTCCAGTCTGGTAGGTGAACACTGTTAAAGCTGGCTGTCAACCGCCAATAAAATCAAAAGAAGAAGGGCGGGGAAAAAAATTGCCATGTTTTATCATCTACACCACTAAAGTTGATTCTCAATCGCCTTTTTACATACTTTTGACTACCCCAAATGCACATTGGTGGGCGGAGTTAGTGAAATAGCCTCTGCCATCAAGACTATTAGCACTAGTGTAAATAACCACTCCATAGACAATTTTACATGTTTGTAAAATGTGTGTGTAAAATAATAATGATTGAAAAAAACCCTCAGTCTCAGTAATTATTCATCAAGCAGCACCCTGGCTTCACTTTGGGAAGCATATTTAAAGGCACATTTCAGGAAAATATAGACATACAGTAATAAAATAAACACAGTTTTCTTAGTTCTCACCTGCTTCTGAGTTTCTCTTGTCCCATTTTCCAGTTGTGCTTCTTTCCCAGATTTTTGGCAGTTTCATTCGTTCACATGAGAATTCCAGTGATCTCACTAATGATCCTCTATCACTCACATTCATGTTTTCTTGGAAAACCCAGTCTTCATCTTTATGAGCTTCTCTCCCACAAGAAATAAGGGTTTCTTTATCTGGTTCGATCACAGTATGTGTTATGTTTTCCTGTATTACACTTTTAAATGTCTTCCACATGGTTTTACTTTCTCTTTTTTTGTCTCTTTCTTTGTGTTTTTTCGAGTCCTCCTTTTGTTGTTCTGGCTTTTGCTTTACTTTTTTAATCTTTGTTGGGGGGTTTAAGTAAATGTTAGTACTGTAATGCTGGCCATCATTCTGTTTGATAATGTTATCAATCCTCTGAAGAAGCGATGTGATTTGTTTTGGGTTGATGTCATATATACTGTTGATTTCATGGTATTTACCTCTACAGTGTCTGACTAGCTCCTGAAATCGTTCGCTTAGAATAAAGACCATCCATGCTTTGTTGGACATTTGTTCTCTTCCAATGAACAGAACCAGGGTGAACTTAAAAGCTTGTGGTCCAAAGTTGTCCTGAATTTGTTTCACAAGGTTCCTCTCCTCCTCTTTTAGGTTGATCATCAGCAGGAACACATGAGGACCAGGGTGACAGAGAGAAGCGCTCCTTCTTATTTCACTCTGCAGCGCTTCCTCACTCAATGCAGTTGTGAAAAATCCTGGAGTGTCGATGACTGAGACGATTCTGTCCTCTACTCTTCCTCTTTGTATCTCACTCACTCTGGTTCTTGTCTCTTTAAATACCTTTCTTCCCAGTATTAAATTTCCTATTGCACTCTTTCCAGCACCAGAAGCACCCAGCAGCACAATTCTCAGCTCAGGTGAATGAAATGCTTTCTCTGATTCTGCATGAAGATAAAACAGTCACTCAGATGTGGCATTTCCTAAAGCATTTCTATCACACAAGTAATAACTTGAAGTAAATGTGAGGGTTTTGGTTCAACACTACCGGGGACATTATGTATCACCAATAAAAGTAGCCATTTATTTCCAAAGAAATATCCACAAGCTCAAAGTTCACATTGCATACACACATAAAAGTGAAAACCATTTAGCAAATGCTGGGACATAGACTGTGTCCTTTTGTACCTTCATGCATTGCAAAGATAAATAAAAAAAATCGTATATATATATTTATTGCACTTTTTTTTCAAATATAGCATTTTGAAAGAGCATGCACTACACTTGCAGGTTAGAGTCTTTTTAAAGCGAAACAAATCTAAGTAAAACTCAAACAAAATCAAGTGCATTTTTATACTCATTTATACTATACAATAATCACTGTAATGTAGCTCACCTAGAGATCTTGGTGGTGTTTCATAACACAAGAACTCTGCAGCCATGTTGAACTTTACACAAGGCAAACATTCCCTGAAAAAGCAATTACAATCCTTTAAGGTGTTTTATTGAAAGCCAGCTGTTCATGTTCCACCAGTTGTTTTTGTTTCTGATGTGTATTGTGTAATGTCACCGAAATTCATGTGTATGCGAGAAAGACGTCTTAACCAGAATCCGGTTCATTGCTTTTAACCACAAAGTTTCATTTCTTCTGCAGCAGCTTTGCAAGCAGTGTCACCATTGTTTTAATAAGTATTATTTGTAGTATTATTGATCACTAGCAGTGTTTTTATTACGTTGCTTGAGGTACGTTTTGTGGCGGTTCAGAATTCAAATATCCAGTGAGTGTCGCTAAAGATAAATGTTCTGTCATGTTGGAAATATAACGTTTTTTTCAGTTTTGCAGAAATGTATGAATGCATGAATTTCCAATAAGCCTGGGTTATCAATAGGCAAGATATTCAACTGGTTAAACATTCTTGTTCTGTACTTCAGGTTTGAGCTGGTGTATGCACGTCTTGTGGTTCAGTGCCCACAAGTTGCTAAGAAGCAACTACTTCTGATCCTCACACCGAAACAGAACATATGATATACCAAATGTTTGCTAAATATGGAAATCTTATATAGACTTTTTTTAATTTGTAAATTAGCCTCAGGGACTGTCTGATATCATCCAATCTGATATAAAATCTTTTTTTTGCAGAAAAAGAAAGACAGGATGTGGCACTTGTGTTTTTTCAATTAACTTTATATTAAATCCTTCATGCAAAAGCTGTAACTGGGGCGGTACCTCTTCAAAAGGTGCATGTTTGTACCTAAAGTGCCCATTTTAGTACCTTAAAGGTACTTAAAGTGTACATAAAAAAAGTGTAACTTTTTCAAAAGGTACTGTCCCAGACAGAAATTCATATTTTTACTGTTTGTAATACCTTAATGCTTTTTATACTATGGGGCTGTTGAATGCTTGAGTCTGATTGGCTGACAAATGTTCTATGGTGCGGTTCTACATTGAATTACTCCCTGGGCGAGACTCCCTTTTATTGATGTTTGACGCCATGAAGGGAGATAGTGATAGTGTATGCCATTATATTTTTTAAAAGATCAAATTAAATGTGTGCTATGAAGAAATAATGTAAAAAACGGATTTATAATATTCTACATTGATTCTCAATTATTGAAATGACTAGACTATTCATTATGTTTCATGTTTTATACCTAATTTTTATATTGTAC
>JAUMHI010000058.1:5623604-5659310 GCA_032359435.1 Enteromius unitaeniatus | reverse complement strand
TGTGCGCTCAGGGGGCGGAGTTGTGAAGTTTGACTGACAGTTTGAGCGGTTCTAAGAGATACGCTTTTTAATGCCTTTAATTGGTTTAATATTTGTTAAAAAGACAAACAAACGTAAATTGTTACCAATAGCATTGATTTATTTTTTTAAAAACTCCCCCAAAAAAGGCACTTCCAAGTGTAATTACAAAAAGGGCATGTGCTCTGCAAAGGTTGAGCCCTACCTGTGCACGTGCCTGGCGACGTCATATGAGTACCACGATTGCTTGAAAAGTTCCAATCCACAAAGGTTATAGGTTATATTATATTTATGGCTTAAAGTAATAATGAAAGAGGTTTTGTTTTCGTTAAGTGGTCATTTAAAGCTTTTTTAATCAATGTCTTTTTTCGCTGAGTTTTGGTTTTTGCGTGGACACACAAATAAATGTAGACCCTAAAAGGTCATACTAAAAAGCGAGGCGTGCGAGTTCAAGTGCAACAGTGTATTTTATTTAAAAGGCTCGAGGTCAGAACAACAATGGTCGATCGCCGGCAGACAGGGGTATAGGAGACGTGTCGAGAAACAAAGCAATGGGTAAGAATATCAGGCAAACTGAGTCCTTGGGGAGCGGCAGAGGGTAGTCAAGATCTGGGCAACAGAATATCCAACAGAAACAGGAACAGGAACACGAATTAATGTAACAATTAAACAACAAACCGTACAAACATACAGACACTTCCGGGTTATATACACATGTGAATCTAGGTCAGTAGGTGGAGTAAGACAATGGAACACTAGGGCAACAGATGAGCGGGGCGGAGACACTCATGACATCACATATATATATAGAGCCTGATGCTGGAGTGCCAGCCAGAGAATTGGGCTGATCATTGTGATGATCATCCAGCTGATCATCACAATCATACCATCGCACATGTGTTATTACAGCGCAGGTTTAACGTTTAATTAATAACGTTTATATTCTTGTGTTTCTAAATGTTTTATTTTATTTTAGGCAAGTTGTGATGATTTGAAAAAGTAGAACATTACTTTTAAAAAAACGAAAACTTAATATTTAATGAACAAAAATGCTCCAAGCGTTCATTAGCCGTCTCTGGCCCGCTTGGAAGAGGTCCCACTGAGCAATGTGACGTCGTAGTGACGTCTTTTCCATGTCATTTTTGGACGTCCAATTTCAGTCCATTGGTGGGGTTGTTTTGTAACCACAGGAGACGTCTTTTTTCGACGTCTACTGCACGTCTAATGTTGACGCCGGTGGGACCTCCATGTAAGGGCTATTTATAGTCCAAAAGTAGTCCAAACGGGACATCTTTACAACATAAAATTATATATATAATTTGTGATCCGCATTTAACCCATACAAGTGCACACACATCATGAGATGGAATAAATAAGACAGATTAGGTCAAATGTTGGGTTATAATACATATTATCATATATGTGCATATATACTGCATAGGTTTCATATATGCACATATATCCTCATATATCCTCATCCTCAACAAGGAATCTCAGATACTTTGATCTCTTAAGAAACAGACAACACAAACATATAAAGCGGTAACTACACTAATAATCAAATATCAGAAGAATACTAATTAGAAATAGACAAACAACCAATTTGTTTATCAACCTAAATTCCAGGTCATAATAAAATGGAGTCAGATTTGAATTTAACCTAAATGTAATGACCGTACGTGCTGAAAAGACTGAACATGCAGGAAAACCATCATTCACCATTGGATGCCTGGTCTTTGGGCCAATTCGTGGACCTTACATGACCCTGAAGAATTGCCAAAGAACACAAGTCTACCTTCAACATGAACAACTAGGCTACCTCAGGGTGATTCTGTTCCCTTTATTTTCATCTGAATTCAGTTGTAGTCTTATAAAGCACAATGAACAAATTATATTGGTTTCATGATTAGCATGGTCAAAAGTTTTAATCTTCTACTGTACAATTCTTTGCAAATTTAAACCTTGTCATGAAAAAAAATTAACATTGTTCTTTAAAAACATTCTGTCCCTTTTCGGTCCTTTTTGACCTAAAAATGTTTTAATTTAAAATGAGCTTAGTCGAAATGAAATTACACTTGGTGACTTTTGTCATCTTTGGGTGGTACAAACTGAGAATCAGCCACTTAAGAATAAGTATGCAGCAATCAAGGGATGACTTCAGGAGTGCAAGATAGACACTCTCTCTCACACACACACACACACACACACACACACTTATAAATACATACACAGAAATGAACTTGAAGAAGGCAACAGTTAGTTGTTTGTTGTGATGGTTTTGAACTTATTTTAGCCAGATAGTCTGTTGCATGTGCAGCAATGCATAGAATAATTACAGTTTGTACATATATCTGAAAAAGTGTTTAGAATTATTACATTTTCATTAATTTTTTTTTACATCTACTGTTTGATACCAATTATTTTTGCTGTTGTTAGTTTATGTTAACTGCTAAATATTTGCTTAAAGTATTTTTAATGATCACTGCCCATTCCTTGTTTTGTTAGATTTTTAATAATCAAATACTGAATAACAAAAATGCTTTCTAGGTTGCCTTTCTAACAAGATTTAAATGTTTGACTGTAATCATAATGTAAAACCTGATACTTATCCAACCAAAAATATCGAAACCTCTAAAACCTACTTTTTTAAGGCTTTTTGAAGAAGGCAAGTGTGACCTGAAAGAGAGCCATATGCCATATGATTGAGACCTGTATTGTACCGATGTGCTGTCATGGAATTTTTTTTGTGATTTTCCTTTGTTTATTCACCACATAAGAAAAAAAGGTACAATTTTAATAAACTATTTTATCCCTTCAAAAGAGGGATCAAAGACTCCTTATTATACTTTATTTTAACAGTAAGCACTTGCAGAAAATACATTCAAAATACATTCACTTTGTTATAACAGCACTGCCTTGTAATTTTATAATCCATATATTTAGGAAGTCGTGACGCCACACTGCTGTGTTATTTCGGATATTTAATAAATATCGATTATAATTTATATTCATATAATATAAAAATTTATTATTAATTATAATGAAAACTGTATGATAAATATTAATGCAAGTACCTTGAAACTTTGTATACAAAGCCAAAATATGTCCATGCTAATTATGACCAGCAATTCATCTCATTTTGTTGTGTAAATGTGCGCCCTATAGAGGCTAACCTCTGATGATCCAATCTTCACTTAAATGCAGATATTATAACCAGCTGGATTATCCAGGTAATGACAAGAACATCACTGGACACCCTGGGGACGTCTTTTTTTAAACGGGCTGTGCTGGCAGTTCTAAAAGCAAGAAGACAGACATTGGGGACCAAACAGTCCGTGGAAGTACAGTTAATAGAAACAATTAATAGAAACATCTTGAGGTACCCCCTGAACTTAGGGGATGCAGGCAGACCAAGTCAGGGACTTCTGGGACTGGGGTAGCCTGAGCTTTGGGACTGTGATGATCCAGGATAGAGAGCTCTGAAAGGCAAGGTGTCTTTAAGCAGATTCGGGTCCAAGTCATCAATGGCAGTGGGTACCCTGTACCTTGATAGGAACATTTGAGTGAGCTCAGGAGATCTTGGGCAGCCGTCCTGCAAAAGACTTCCCGCATAAACAGCACTAATGCTGAGTTCTTGTAAGATATATTTATTTTTATTTTCAGGTAAGGTTGCCTGACTGCAAGTTAGTTAAATTAAATTAAAATAAATTAAATAAGAATTAATTAAAGTTAATTCTCAATTAATTTCTGAATAGTGAATCCCGTTGCCTTATTATACCGCACTGTATGTTGTGTTTTGCATTGCTTTTAATAATACACTGTATGTGAAGCTGGGAGAAGGATCTAAATGACCTTAAATGTAAATGCATTTAAACATTTGGGAAAAATATCTACGATATTTGATTCATTCCAGAAGATGTCGCTGTTACCATTCTTAATTCAGCCGTTCAGACTTTGTCGTCCAGAGAAGTACAAAATAGCCCCTGTTATATATCGTTTGAGGAAATGCCAAAAAACGTTAGAACCTCAGGCCGAATATTTTCTGGAAGACCTTCTAGATAAAAACAAGTGCTCTACACGCTTTTATTAGCCTTGCAATAAAAAATTCTCAAAATGTTGTGATGCCCCAAGCGCCCTCCAGAGTCTGAATAACAGAGCTTAATCTTTTAAGGTCTTTTCCTCAAATCACGAATGCCACAGTTTCAATGCCGAATGAACCCTACCTAATCTGTGAAGGATGGGGGAGTCCCGTGTTATGTCTTATAACAGGAAGTGATGTCAGATTATTTTCCTGTGTGGCAGTTATTTACATGGGAGGCATAACCGCTATGATTGACACAATGACTGCTGATCTTACTGGCCTTTTTAAGTGGTTTTAGAGAGAGCATCAGGGCTGACACTTAAACTCTGTTTTTTCTGTCCAGTCCAGTGCCTCCGGGCAGTGTGGTTTTCATCCACCGCACTCAGGATCAAATAGACGAGAGAAAGTGATGAGAAGCTTCCATCACTTGTAAAGTGACCAGCACTGGTGAGTCTAAACTTTGCAGTGAAGTTGCAGGTAAACGTACTCTCATATCTCTGTGTATATTATGTAAGAAAGAGTACAAGTCATTGATGAAATATGTGTGAAAAGATGCATTAATGTGCAACCAAATCCGACTACTTGAAACCACTTTATCCACACACCCACATAAACTCAGTGCACACCTGTGGGTTGTTCCCACTGCAGGCGTTTCTGCCTAATATGCTCATCAGTCTAAACAGCTTTTTATTTTAGACACGTTTACATTGGAGGAAATGCACTGCGGATTTTACCTAGTAAACTGAACTTTACCTTATCTGCTTATCTCTATTTTTTTCTCACACTCGTTCTCTTCCCCTGTTTCACTCCTGGTTGTTCTATTTGTGTCAATAAAACTGGGTTATTTATTTGGAGCACGAAGCTGAAAGCGGCCAGAAAATCCACCACAAGCCATGTGCACACATCTCTATACACGTGAGTGAGATCGCAGGTGTGTGTTTGAGGCGGTGTGTGTGTGTGTGTGTGCAATGACCAACTGATCTAGCTGATATTTAACCTAATCTCTGTGAATGGGGTATTCAGAATTTGTGCACAAGTGAGCACTACACCAAATCCACTCACTCATTTTCAGATTTATTATTATTATTTGTTTATTTTTGCAATCAACAAAAATTTTTAAAAGCGCTGTTAGTGATTTCTGCTAGAATAATGTGTAAAACGTTCCCACTACCTGAAATAACTGAAATAGCCATGTGACTGAGCAAAAAGCGAAATAAATGATACAATAAAATAAAATAAGAAAATCTATCAATCAGTAAAAATAAATAAAAAAGAAAGTATTACAATCCAATTTAGTTGTCACATTGCAGAAATTAATTCATTTAATTGTTTTTGAGTTTTTACACTTCTGGTGTTTTCTGTAGTGTTAATTACAAAATTATATTTATTTTACATTTGTATAATTAGGAATGCTTTTATAGATTTTTTAACACTTACACGAGTGCTGTCTATACACGAGTCAATCAATCAGTCAATCAACCAATCAGTATTAGCCTCAATATTTTCAATGCATTCACTACGAAAACAAGTCTGAACGCTGCCATTTCCAAACGAAGCACGTTAAACCTGTATTAAGAATGGCACCTGTAATTTCTATGCACTTGTCTTTCCTACAGAAAGAAGCAAGAGATATCCATCGTATCCATATTGTGCTTGCATGAAATCCATTCCGTCTGAGTTTCACATTCTGCATATATTCCAGTAAAGAGAACTGACTGACACCGCAGTGTTACGGTAATGAATGACACATTGTCCACATAAGAGGAGTGTACATTCATATGTGGAGTCTTCAAACTCAGCATCTCTGTGTAAATACTGTCATGCAGTGCTGTCAGTGTGACTTTATATGCCTTGCTACTACTCCTGTGCATGTGAAGCTGGTGTTTACAGATCAATATATGTATAATTTGTTATCTTATCGCCTTGTTATCATCATAGGAATCTGACTTAGATAGAGAAAAAGAAACATCTAGACCTGCATCTCTGTGGTGGCCCCTGCAGTCTCCCACAGGCCTCTCTCATATGATGTATGTAGGACACAGTCTGAGGTGGGTTTCTATCTATGGAGAGGTGTTGAGGGTCTGGTCAAGTGGGCTTTGCGTGATGGCTTCTGTGGGAACATTTCAACATAGCTCTGCGGGGAGATATTTTCCATGCGTGGTGTTAACGTTTAAACCTGGGTCTGACCAAAATGGCATTTCCATCATCTCGCCGTTGCCTCTGCTGAGATCCATTTTACTGGCAGTTCGCAAAACCTTACATTTTCGCTGACGTTGCCGAGACACGCCGGCTTTTTATACTGTTAGTAATTAGACATGTAATTACGCTCTTCTAAATAAAGGTGCTTGAAAGGTTCTTCACAGTGATGTCCATTCCATACATCAATAGAAAGCTTATTTATTCAGCTTTCAGATGATGTATAACAACATATGATGTATGTTGTTGTTTGGCAAAATTTTGAACGTAGAACCGTTGTAATAGAAATTAATGTGATCTGAGGTTAAAGACTTCATATCAGAGTTCTGTTTGTTCTGCACTTCATACATCACTATACTAGGCCCTATTTATTTAGTTATTTTTTCTTGAGAATTAGGAAACACGTTCATAGAACACATTTATTTATGTAACACACATACTTGCAAGCTGTTTTATACATTGTCTGTTTCTATATTATTCTTGTCTTGTCATTCCGTTGCACTGTGGAGCTTCTGTGACTAAAACAAATTCCACACATGTGGAAATATCCCTGGCTATAAAGCTCATTCAGATCCTGATGTAAACTTTGAAGGCCCACAATAATTCTCTTTCATGATTTTCATTCAGGGGGGACACCCGCCCCCTTTTTTAATCCCTAACTCCCTCCACTATACTGTATAGGGCCCAGTGATGACTCTTGTGGTCATTTGCACCATTTGTGCAGAGGATTCCTATAGAAATCTCAGTTTTGAAGGACCATGACAGTTTGAAGCCCTGTCTCTGGTCCCACCTGGAGGTCTGGAACACACATTCATATAACATGCTGTATATTAATAATGAAAATTCTGTCATTGTTTACTCATCCTAACACGTTGTAAAGCAGTAGGCTGTGATTTTCTTCTTTCTATTATAAAACAACACATTTTGAAGCATGTTGGAAACCATCCAGACTTCCAAAATATGGGAAAAAAGTAGTAGGCCTGTAGAATTCAATGGCTACCATCAACTTGGTAAAAAGAAATGATTGAACTATATATGTATATGCCCTAAACCCATAAAATGCATTTAGGGAAAGTATTAAATGTCATCAATATTTAGCAGTGAAATGCGTTCTAGTGTGTGGACAGAGTCAGTTCAGTCAGTGCTGAATTAACATTACATAACACATGGGGATTATTGTGCTTGTGCCTCACATCACTGAAACTCCTCTTTTTATTCAAAGAAATATTAGACCTGAGAGATTATAGACTTTTTATCCAGTTACTATTTTGGTAGCGACTGTATATATTATTACTGTTTTTTTTTTATGTTTAGCAAAAAATCGTCTTGTAGTGTAGTGACATTAGTGTCATGTTATATACATTACAACAATGCACAGAACATTAAAGTGGACTGGACAGACAGCCTCATAAACTGCTCTTCGGTCTCCCGTTAAAAGCATTACTCTCTCGCCTATTACATAATGAATGATGACATAACACCGTGCTGGCTCGGGACAGCGCGAGCCGGAGGCCACTCTGTCGATTTATCCAACAAGTGTCTGTCCGTTTCTCTCTTTCTCCAAACTCTCTCCGGGACCGCTCAATGACTTTTCTTTCTCTCTGAAATGTCACTTACGCACGTTAGTTACATTCAAACGACGGCGGAGCGGAGGACCGCGTTGACACAAACCGTGTTCGTTTATTGACCGGACGCGCCAACTTTTAGGGATTAATTAAAAAATGGCGATGTGCTTGTTAAAACGTTTGCGGCGTCCCGGTCGTTAAAGTCTCAGCGGTTGTCTTTTTTCATTTGGTTATCTTTATTTTGAGTTGGATTTTTTTGTTAATTTAGTCACCACTAACCACAAACGGTTCGGTAAAGAGGTGTGTTGGAGGACAAAGTTTTGACGGGAAAGTAATGGAAAATGAGGAGCCGGCATCACCGGAGCTGAACCATGACAGCACTCAGAGTAAAAGAGGTAAGCGTGTCCTTCGTTAACCCTTTACATACCCGAATGCTGCATTAGTGGGAAATTATCGTGTGTGTGTGTGTGAGAGAGAGAGAAAGGCACACACTTGTGAAACGTGGAACAAACTCGCACACACATTTAGGCATAGATACGAGACCAGTGGCACTCTAAAAATACACCCCTTATGTGACAGAAGTGGCCTACACTAACCCACAGCTCCTGTGCCAAACCTGCGCCACGCGAGCCAGCGAAACTACAACTGTGTGACTTCTGTCACTTCTCCCTCTGATCCTGAGCTGTCTTATACTCGTGTTGAACATGCAGTGTCTTCAAGTTTGAGCTAAACTTTAGAAAGATCGAAAAACTCTTGATGGAACCGTTCCAAAATGTTCTTTACATTGCTCTTTACTAGTCATTTAAATGCAGAATATGAATACGTTTGAATATAAGTGACCAAATGTTTGTCATTTATTTGAAATGAATCTTCCTAATATGGACCTGATTGATTGTGTGCCTGATTTCTGGTTTCCTGATTTCTCAGCGACACGGAACGAGCAAAAAGTCAGGGAAAAGAAAAGAAAAGAAAAAAATAAAAGGGCTGGAAAGTGATACCCATTGACCAAGTAGCACAGAGATAAGACTATACTTTAGTTACTGAAATGAAATTCCCTCAAGGGTGTCTTATTAGGATCTTGCAACCCAATAGGTCTCTTTAGGGCCTTATTCAACTGAAAGAGTATTGCTTTAATTGGAAACCGGTGTATTGGGTTATCAGAGGTTGAACTTTTGGCTATTTCGCTCTGACGACATTCTTTTGCTGAGATCAGCAGTAGCCTTATTCTGTGTAAACTGAAGTAAACGCAGATGTGTAACATGTTAACCATTAACCCCTTTCATGCAATACATGTTCAAAAATCAACCATGGATTATTTAATTCAATTTAAATGATTTAGTGTAAAAAAAAAAAATTATGTTGCTTTAGATGTCATTATTTAGTTGAAATGATATGAAAGTTTGTTGCACTTAAATATACTGTATTATGTTATGCAAGATTAGTTTGTATTTCGTATAACGGTATTTGTAATATTTAAAAAAATGTTGTCTTTTCAGGAAGTGCTTAGTACGTAGGATTATAACAGAGACGCATATAATCCATATCTTAAGATAATAAAAACCCTGTGTCATTACCTCCTGCTCTCTTGTTAGGCGCCTTTGTTCTTGTTTTATCAGCGTCACTTTCTTTTTATGCCGCATTTATCCCTGTTCTCACACTTCCCTTATCTTAGCTTCTTTTCTGCTCTTCTTACTGTATCATCTAAACACGCTTTCCCTCTGTTTTGAACTCCTCCACATTCACTTTCTGTTCTGTTCTGTCTACTTCTGGTCTTTGATGAGCTCCCACCTGCACCTGCGTACTTGCGCTTGCATATCTCTCGTGTGTATCATAAGCTTAACTTTCTCATTCTGAGTCAATATCTCATCCCTGTGTTCACCTGTGCACTTGCTAGTGCTTATTTATATTTTCAGTCACGAACCCTTAAAATCAAAGCTTCTTTCAAGCCTCTTTCTTTGTTAGTAAATTGGTTAAATTGCTCCTTGGAGATTTATTGCAGTTTCATTAGGTTAAAACCTCGTTGTTCTTTAAAGGAATGTTCCGGGTTCAGTACGAGTCTATGGATTAAGACAGTAGCAACTATTCTTCCTTCAGTGAAGGAAACCCAAATGGGCTTACAGTGGAAATATATGGGATAAGACTTTGGAATTACATTAATAAACATCGTTTCAAAATTATTTACATTGTTTTAATATGAGACTATTGTAGTCACTGTTTCTGTGCTAAGCTATATACTGTTTTAATATGGAAAAGGGAAAATCCAGCCAAAGCTTTACCTGGGGTTTATTAATCTAGAACTGATTGCTAAATTCTAGATAACTTTTTCCCAAATTAACATTTTTGTTTGAAAAGTAATTGTTGAATAAATGTTATTTTACCTGTTAATGGATGATATGTAGAGTCCTGGTCTCATGGCATAAACGTACCTTTGTGCGCTTATTAGAAAGATACGAAATACATACCGAAAAGTACATATCACTGCAGTTTCCAAAAGAAATGAACACTAGACGCAGTAAAGATACAGAGTTACAAAATATTCAGAGTGTCTATTAATAAAGCGTAATTTTCCCACAATTACTTGATTTCAAAACATGATATTATACATGAATTAATATGCTGGGATATTTGAAAACCGATGCTTTTGAACGTTAGCATCACACATATCCAGCTTCATATCTATGGGTTTACATAGACGGTAGGTGTGTTCGGTAGCTCACGGAGTACGGAGATGTACTTCAAAGACGAGGAGCTCTGGTTCAACAGTGTAACTACAGTTTGACAAAACAGCTCAAATATGTGAGAAAGGAAGTTGAAATGGCACGGTTGATTCAACAAATGTGTTTTTATATCAGTTTTGCATTTGTTAACACTATCGGGTATCACTATTAGAGTTGAGGTGTAGGGCGTATTTCCAACATGATAGAGCATTAACTTTTAGCAACAGCCCACGGATATTTATATTCTGACCCACTGCAATGCTTACCTATATCAACATAATAAAAATGTGCCAGGGTTCACTTATTTTCACTTACACTTACAGTAAGGCACGTAAAAAGTGCATAGAGGTACATATTTTTATGAGACCAGGTTGGTAGAGTCAGTATGGTGGTCTGAAGAAGCTACAAAGCCTGAATAAGAAAATTAACATTCCGTCATCATTCACTCACCATAATGTCATTCTAAGTTTTTGTGGAACATCAAAGGAGATATTTTCAGAAATGGATTTATTTATCCATACAGTAGAAGTCAATAGGAACCAAAACTGCATGGTTACCAGCATTCTTCGAAATATCTCCTTGTGCCACAAGGCTGTAAGATGTAAAGTTTCATTTCTTTATGGAGCTCATAAATATTCTACAGCATCAGGTAGTAAAATTCTTGGTTCTATTCAAAACCTTAACATTGGGGACTCTACACTGCACCCAAACTGTACATCACCTTTCGTAATTTTCCAAATCTATACTTTTTAATAGAGTCATCATATAATACTGTACCTCTATTGGACGTTTTCTTAATGTTTTAATAACTGTGAGTCTGATGAGACAGCAAAGCACTCTGCTTTCATGAGCAGAATTAGGCCGTGTGTTAACGTTATTACTGAGGGTTTAACCACCTGGGGTTCTTTTAGTTTTTTTTTTACATCACATCTTTATTTCCACTCCTGAATGCAGAAATCTCTTTCAGACTGTTCTAGATACATCTGTGTTATTTTCTCTCACTATTTTTCCTTTTTCCTCGCGGTTCTCTCATCCCCTCTAACTCACTCTCATGTCATCTTGCCAGAAATACTGTAAATACTTCTGTGTGTGGTAAGAATGGACATAATCTGGATTAAAGGAAAGATTAGTGTTTAGTGAGTGTCTTTGGATTCCTGATCTATTTCCAGAAGCCGATTGGCTAATTTGAGATCCAAAAGCTTATACATCCACTACCCCACTACACAGATTACCTGCTTTCACACACACACACCTTGCAACACTCTTTCACAGTTTCTTCCCAATCTTCTATGTGAATAGGGTGATTATGAAGGCAAAGTGTGACATTTGACAAAACATGGGGGAGATTTTGAACAGGTGGGAGTGAGAAAGAACTTTAAAGACTGAACAGAGGAAGAAATGGGTGCGCGACAAAAGGAAACCACAGAGTAATGAAACACTCAACGACAATATAGCATGTGTTACACTTTAGCGGTTTATGAATCTACATAGATGAGGCAAATCTTAAGACTCATGATAATGTCAATGTTTGTCAACTGAAATAACTTTGATGCTCTGTGTATCTTTACAGTTACTGATGCAGATTCATTTTCGCTGAAGTTAGTCTCTCAGTATGGGTCAGTTGTTTGTTTTTATTGGATGTTGTTGACTTGTTGATTTTCCTTGTATAGCCGCAGGGATCCTCAGAGACTTCTACTTATAGAAAACAGAGAACTGCCACCTCACAGTTCATGTTTCCAGCAGCTTAACACCGTGCAGCTCTTGACTGGTTACCCATTGAAGCTAAGTAGGGTTAAGCCTGGTTAGTACTTGGATGGTTGACCTCTTGTTTCACTGGCCAGGGAGTTGGCAGTTTTTAGGACTGCTCCATTGTCAAGAATCCAGCGCGCTAAAATGTTCCTCCTTATATTAACTTCCCAGGTTGCACACCTGCTGCTCACTGCACTTATTTTTCTTAAATAGCCTTCTGATGTGCATCTGTGGAATCTTTTTAGTAATTCTGAAGTTTATTGGGAATCTTTTGGCAGGGCTACTGTTGTCGAAAGTACCGCATCAGCACTGAAACTAAAGAAATGTAACTTCAGGTGCTGATACTTGCACAGAGCACTCCAGTCAGATAGAATTTACTTCATGCCTGTCAAAGTGGATGTTTTTGTTCAGCGTGAGACTGCATGGTTGCAAATCCTTTGCTGCCAACAAAGAGTGTGACACAACAATCATTATAGCAATGACACAAATTAACTTTAAAAAACTTGGAGAATAAATGCTGATTTTAAGAGCTGTGTTTATTTATGAAGATAGTTTTTGGTTTAATGTGTTATTCGCTTAAATTGAATTTAAGTTTTAATAAATTTTTTTTTTTTTGCTATGGTACCAAAAACTGGTGAAGTGAACCGTAAATGTACTGGACTACTGAAGAACTAGCCAGAGCAGTTACCCACTTTTTGCAGGGGGTTTAACATGCTCTTGTGTTGCATTTGCTGTGTGTTCATGCACAGTTATCTTCTATTCCTCCTTTATGTGTCTTATTGTGTGGGAATATTGCTTTTACAAGGCAGTCAGCTTTGGGAATGTTCACAGTCGCATCTTTTTAATGCTGTAAAACTTTAACGTCTTCAAATCGCATGAAAAACCTTAACTTCAAAGAGATGGAATGCAATTAAGAAATCAAGTGTACATATGTAAACTTCTATGTGTTACCCCTGTCTGTGTTTCTGCATTGTACTCTAAGGACTCTTATTAGTTCGTTCCCAAGACAATTGATCAGCTCCACCCCCTTGTTAACCCTCCTCTCTACACTTTAAAAGCAGTTTGTGTGCATTAGCCTAACCGCTGAGTATTTATCTCCAAGTTCTTGTTCCGTCTCATTTTCCGTGTTTCACTGTGCACCGACCTTCACCTTCTTATTGGATTTATTGCTCTGTCTTGCCCCATTTTGAACATTGTTTGCCACTCGATCGAAAGCGTTGGACTTTCCTTGTGCTCTGCCTCCGACATACCTGTTTGTCATGGTTTTTGACCCTGCCTGTTCTGACCACGATTTTGAATAAAGAGCTTGTATTTGGATCTGCACACCCCGTCTCCTTCCTTACATTTATCTCAGTTAAATTGATTCTTTTTGTAGCCCTATTAGCAAATGACATTTTATAGAACTTGTAGCTGTCACCTGATAAGTGTTGCTCAGTGCAAGCAAGATGATGATAAGTTTTTGTCAGGCACTGATAACAGGGGCCCACATGTCAGTTTGCTCTATCTGTGTGTTTTTCAGAGACTATTACTTTGTTGTTTTAATGCTTGCTAATTTGTATGTACATTTTAAAATGCTATTTTATCAATCTTGCTAAATATTCTGAATAATGTAGCTGTTTGTTCTCTAATGCCATTAACCCCAGCACACAATATCCCTCTTTCTTTGTCTCTGGTCCTGTAATAGCTACATGGTCAAGTAATGGTGCTAGTTGGCCAGAATGGATGGATAAGTAGTGTAATCAGGGCTTGGCTGGGTTATCCAACTGCATTTAGATCCGTTACCATGGTACCTCTATCACCCTGATCGTTCCCAGAGAATCCTTTAATCTACCATGAAATGATGATCGTGGTGGCTCTATTACCTCTAAACATACTCAAATATTCAAGTATTTTTGCAAAAACAAATCATACCAAAAACAGCATCGGTCATTTTATTTGCTATTAGGCAAATCGTGAGACGGAGTTGTGAAATACCTGCTTTGAGAGTCTTTGTTTCCGAGTACGTCTGCAAGTCGCCACGCACCTATTTGTGTGTGTTCCGCTACATAAGCAAAAGTGACTTTTTCAAAAAGCCACAAAGCCCTTCAAAGAGGGAGAGAGACAGGCGGAGTGAGAGACAGAAAGTAAGAGAGAGAGAGGCCAAGTCTTCTTCCCAGTGATGGTTATCGTACCTGCCCTGTGTCTTCAGACAGACACACTGCTAAAAATACCCCTCGGAAACGGCCAACACAGCATCAAATCTGAACTTTCTCAAAGTGTGGTCAAACGTCAGACAACGGAGATTGCTGTTTGTGCTCGTGTGTGGGCTGGGATGGGGGTTAAAGGGGGCTTTTCATGTGAACGACGATGTGTGTTTGTGCTTTCATGCAAATAAAAGCATGCATGTGATGTTTGTGTACATGTGTTGGTGTATGAATACGCATACATTTTACAGTTTTAGTTTAGTATGTGTAGGTGTGTGAATAACACTGACACTTTCCATGAATAGGGTCCTAACTAAGAAACGTAGAAATGTCGGGTTTTCTTAAAAGTGCTTAAACATTGTAGATGCTGAAGACAAAATAAGATATTTAAAAAAATGTGGGTAACCAAGAAGTTTCTGGTCTCCGATGAAATTCCATAGTAACTTTTTGTTTTCCGTATGGGGACCATAAACAGTTTGGTTTTAATGTTCCATGGAAGAAAGAGATTTGTAGACGTGCTTAGAACAACTTGAGGGTGACTAAATGATGACAGATTTTTTGGTGTTGACTATGAAAACGTTACCTTTTTTTTGTAAGTTTAGCAATGAACATTAAATAAACACACAATTTAAATATTAAATTCAAAGATTTAAATCTAATTTGCTAAAAGTTAAGCCTCTAGTTTGGGACCAAAGTAGGCATTGAAAAACGTGTAAAAATAAAAATAAAAATCTTATGTAATTATGATTTATGGATTAACAGGGTTGAAATCTTAACAAATGAAACGCGTAGGGCACAGCTTAGTAGTGCATTTGAGGTATTTATTTAGATAAATCAAACAGTGATGTCAAAATGTGGAAACTGTGGTGTGATTTATTTGTTTTTCCTTAGAGTCTGATATTGGGACAGGCGTAAGTCAATATTTCAAGACAGAGGGACATTTGATGCGATTACAACTTGAATTTGAACATATTTAGAACATATATTCAACATATACATATTGAATTAAACGTATTTAAAACATATATAGTTATGCGAAACTTTAAATACTTTAATAACTATTGTTTTGTGCCCTTCTTTAGGAAATCCTGTGCACAAGAAATCCCTTCTTAGTAAGTACAAGTGAGAATCTCAACCATCCAGTTATACACTGTGTTCACTCTGTGTCACTGAGCAAGTGTGTTGTATAGTCAAGCACAATAGCAGTTGCCTAGTGTGTGCATGCTTTGAAGGACGGCTTGTTTAACCCCCTCTGCATGTTGTTTTTTGCATATCAGAGAACCCCTTCATTGTGGTTATAGGGAGGGGGGCCTGTATCAGTGTAACAAAGCGGTGCATTATTACACCTGTAAAGAACTCATACACACACACACGCAATGCACCTGTATCCTCATATATTTTTACATCAGCCACAAAAGCTGTATGTTTCAACGTGAGCAAAGTTAGCGAAGACACGCACGCACAGGTGTGCACAGCCATGGGTGTGTGCATCTGAACCAAGATAAGATCTGAGAGCATTTTGTTGAAAAGATGCTGTTTAAAACTCTTCCCGCCTTTGTGTTTGATTACAAGCGTGCATTGTGTAAGTCTTCTGCTCTTTCTAACCCATCTTTATTTTTGCATTTAAATTCGAACTTTGTGGCAATGTCCACTTGGTCTTTTCAGATGCTTCTATAAATTGTTTCTCTGTCAAATTCACTTGTTATAAACAAGTATATAATGTTATAAATAGTTAGTTTCATATCCTATTAGTGTACTGGCTTAATTTGAATGTGACTGTAGGTAGATTAGAAAGCACGTAGAGCGTGGTTGGACCATGATTCATAATGACAAGCAATAACAACTCTCTAACATAGGCTGTGGGAATAATATCACATGACGATCTTAACCAGCTTGTTTACACCAATATCCTCTACCAGCATCAAATAGTTCCTAATAGCCAAAAAGCCAATACTTTACAACTTAAATGCTGCATGTCTCCTTTAATAGAAAAAGGGTACAAAAGTTGTCACTAGGGCGGTGTCCTTTCAAAAGACACTAATATTTAACTCATAGTTACTAATATGTAGCTTCAACGTTCTAACATGCACCCTTTATGAGTAAAATAAAAGGGTAATACTTTATTTTAAAGGGATAGTTCACCCAAAAATTAAAATTCTGTCGTTAGTTACTCACCTTCATGCCGTTCCAAACCCCTAAGACCTTTGTTCATCTTTAGAGCACAAATTAAGATCTTTTTGATCAGAGAGCGCAAAAAAAAACAAAAATACCAACTTTAATCTACAATTCATCTCCCTCCATGTGACGCAGCTGACAAAGAACAGCATATGTTGTTTATGTTCAGTGGATACCCTCCAAAATAGCACTATAGAGTGACCCAGAGGAGATGAAGTGTTGTTTAAAGTTGTATTTGTCACATATCACATGGATTATTTTACAGATATGCATATCTTTCTGGGCCTTTATCGTGTAAGGATCTTGTCTGTGAGAGGCTCTGAAAGCCATTAGCATCAAAAATATCTTAATTTGCCTTCCGAAGATGAACATAAGATTTATTATGAGAATAAAATTTTGTTGGGTGAACGATCCCTTTAAGGTGTGCTTGCTACACAATACATGTCATTAATATTATGATAATAAAGTATGTATAATTACATGCAAGGAACACTAAGACTAACCCTAACCTTATAGCAAGCCCCCCAAAAAGTCAAAAAGTTACACATTTCTACAACTGTTGTACCTTTTTTTTTTCTTAAAGACTAAAGAAGATTATTCAGAGTGGTTTTATACTATTTGTGAGTTTTTTTTAGTTGTGTTTGCACGAGCGGAAAGTGAGAGGATACAGTGAGGAATTGAAAATATCAGGATGCAACGAAGACGTGAGCTGCTCACTGCTGAAATGGAAAGAGAAAGAGAAAGTAGAGTCCACCTATAGACGGACAGAGAAACAGCACATAAAGTTCTTCAGAAGAGAACGACAGAGAGAGGTGTACCTCACAGTTTGAAAGGGACAGACCCTCTCTCTCTTTGTCACTCGCGGATAGAAACACACACAAATGCTCTCTCTTTCTGTCACCTACCGACAGAAAACCACCTAATCTCTGTGTCATCTCTCAACCTGCGCCAGCATCATCTGTTCAGAAGTTTGATTAACTGTGAGACTGAGCTGTCAACCATATTGAGTGATTTTGACATATAGCTTCACCAGAGAAAGACAGCAGTTCACACATGCTGTGAAGATGATGCGAGGTAGGCATTGATCTCTTGTGTTTGGCCTAATAACTATGCTTGTTTTTTTTGTTTGTGTGGGTGCATGACAAACGGTTGTTTACATCACGTTGGATGCATCCTTGTGTCTTTGAAAGTTATAGGTTTCATTTTGGTTAGAGCATCTTATAAGTTGCGAGAACTTTTGTGTCCGTTTAGTTCTTTTGTTTTCCGCTCTTTAAACTCGAGTTTAGGACGTAGTGATTATATATCGGTTACGTTAGGCTCTCGGATCGATCTTTTTGGAGTTGTTTGTAGTTGTACGCTCGTTCCGCCATATTAACATGTCCGAGACCTCAGAGATGGATGATGCACTTCATGGACACCTTGAAGGATGGGATGCAAGATTTTGCAGTGTAGATTTAATTTAGTTGAATTTATTTCTATGTGTTTGCCATGCAGCTACTTTCCTTCTAATACCTTTTTACCTTATGTAATTTATTAATTGTTTTAACAGTGTGTGTGTGTGAAGTGATGGAGCGTGGGTGTGTGACTGTATCTGTTCTCACTGAGATTAGTAATAGGGATTTTCACACATTCAACATCAAATATGCCAAATATGCCATTTCCATTTCCACAATTCAAGTCTGAGCCTAAGGCACAATATTAGTCTAGTCTAAAATCGTGGAAAAAAAAAAGAAAAATCGATGTGGAAACTATCCTTTTTATTGAACTCGTTGCTTTCTTTGAACCTGAACAAACTCTTATACATGATTTGAAATAACAGGACTTTTCTATCCAAATACAAACAAATTGAATGAACTCAATTAAGTGAATGTAAATGTATCAGTTATTTTGCATGACAAAAATAAGATTTAAAGATATAAACTTTCTATAGATCCATAAACTCACAGTAAATGAACAATGACAGTGACAGGTAATGTAGATAAGTAATCAGTTCAGTCACTAACCTGGCAAGCCACAATATTGTTTAATGATCAGATAAATTGATTATTAGTTTATCTTGAGCTTTGTGGCTGTTATGATTAGCACCACAACTATAGATATGATTACGTGACTCCAGCATGCAGATTATCTCGTTAATAACGCATACAATGCAAGATAAGCTCTCGCTTTCAGAAAGTCTCTGAATTTAACATCCTGAGTTTCGAGTCACTGTTTGGCCTAAACGGAACTAACACGAAGTCACTGCTAAAAGAATCAAAACCACCTTTAATTCCTCCTCTATTTTTGTTTACTTTGTCCCGAAACACACACACACACACACAGGCAAAACTGAGGACCCCGAAAGTTTCAGGTGACGTTCGTTTGTCAGGCTTGTGGTCGAGGACATCATTTAGAAATGACTTTCAAATAGGCATTTTTGTACAGTCCCCTAAAACTGAATTTTCCGTAGCTGCCCACATCACGTATGTGGTTAAATATCTGCTCATCCAAATTGCTACAATTCAAGCAGGACTTGCTGAGCTCAGCTGCTCTGTATGTTATCACCTTGCTTTATCTCATCCCGCTTTGCACTGAAGCTCTTGCTGTAGTCCAACACCTCGCTGAAAGATGTGTGTGTGTGATTAAAAAAAGGACTTAAGACACCATAAAAGAATTCCAGATTCAAACCGCAACTGAAACTGTCTCGCCTCTTGCATTGATTTTCCTTTAAAAGATGCATTCAAATAAAAATACATTTGCTTAATTCTTACTCATCTATTTTTTTATAGCTAGAAGGGCTCATTTTTATATTTGAATGACAAAACATATACTGTTTGTAAAAAATCCCAGGATGTACCTCATGAAGTTAGTCGAGAGAACGAACAGCGAAGCTGAAGAAAGCGAGATAAAATACATTTTAGTAAGTACATAATTGAGGAACTTGAATATTCTTCTAAATCATGGAAAACGTCCAGACTGCGAACGCCTGTTTTGCTATAGTCATACCAAAAAAAGTCCTTTCAATACAATCAAATCTTTAAGACTTGTGAGACAGTGGTAATTTATTTGTTTCACGGTATTGATATTTTATTAAAAGCTAACGCTTAAGCATTTGTTTTTAAGTGTAAGGTCTGATGAAATGTTATTTTAGCCTTATTTAAGCTATTTGAACTTTATATGGACAGTTTATGGTTCTAATGCGTTTAAAAGCCTTAAAGGTCCTGTTTTTTATTCCGTAAAAAGAAAGACAGAAAGAAGCACTGCTTTAGTCAGTCAGACAGAGAGGAAGGCACGAGCAGAGAGACCTTCCGGGATAGCTGTTTTGATCTGCGTTCGATGAACGCAACCGGAAAGAAAATTGGTGGATTTTTATTGAATTTGGTTTTATACGCACATTTAGAAAACATGCATAGTGAGGCATTTTGCAACGTTGCACTAGATTTTAACTGCACACACACATACTTTCTGAATTTACTGCCAATGAAGGCTTCACCAGCTGCAAGACTACGCTGTTCTGCGCTGTGGTCACCCGTTCAGTCCCTGTGTGTGAGTCTGTGTGTATGTCGGCACACACGTGTGTGTGTGTGTATGTGCACAGGTGTGCGTGCAGAGCTTTTGTTTTTCCATCACCTACATTTTGGCTTGCTTTGCTTCGCTGTTACCGAATAAAACTATGCAATTAAAAACAACAAAAGTTTAAGAACTGACTTTGTGAATTATATTTTTTTATATTTAAATAAAAATAAACAAATCTGTTTTCGTATAGACCAAATGCTTCTGAAACTGGATGTTATGAAAGGAAAGTTGAAACTCATAAATGCTTACACTGATATGTGTATAAATTTACCGCTTTTTTTGTGGGGGTTTCAATCCTTCTTTCACTCTTGTTCTTAACTGTCTTCTAAATCTTCAAAGACTTTGAAATCTTGACTTATACATTCAGGGACTAGAGTCTTGAAAATCAAAGAGGTATTCTTTCCCCCTGAATTCACAAAGCTTTTCCATTCAGACTGATTTAAAAAAACAAATAATAATAATTCCGTGCCTTCAAGACGTAAGATCAAATTATTAATTTATACAATGAAAACAATATTTAAATGTGTTTATATGTTTGTGTGATTGTGTATGTATCAATGTTTGTGTGTGTGTGTGTGTCTGAAACCGCATGCTAAGCACAAATGTCTTATCATCAACTCAGCTTAAATCATCTTATCTTCTGGCACTTTCCTGCGACAAAAGGTGTTTTTGTGGCTGTGCTGCTTTGTGAATTATTTTTAATAAGGTTATTTTTAAAAACTTTATGAATCAATATGCATTAAGAAATGTTTTTTTGGGGGTTTCTTTATGAGATCTCAACCAGTACAATTATAAAACATAACGATTCATAATTTATTAAAGCATGTCATTTTTACATTTTAAATATATAAAACTAAACTTCAGTGAATATACATATATATATATTTAAAAGTTATTCTAGCAATCTTTTTGCAGGCCATTAGATTATTTAATTAGAAGTGCATTGAACGAATGCTTCGTGTCAAATCAGAATCTTATAGAATTCCTCAGTTTGGCTCATAAGTTGCGTTTCTTTGAAAGCTATAAGCTCTTGATGTTTCCAGGTTCTCTCTTTTTCACTCTTTCATTCTCTCTCTTGGTGACTTTTTTTTTTTTTTTTGTCCTGTCACAGCACTCTTGCATTCAACTCGAGGATTTCCGTTGGAACCTTGAGGTTTTCACTAGTTTACAGTGCAGATTGCTGTTTCAAGAGAAGAACAAACAGAACCACTAGATTCAAATATGCTATGGGAACTTCAAGATGAGTCTTTGTGGGTTCTGTGTACATTTTCTGCTTTCTTTCTCCACATTAAACAAGTTATTAGACTGTCGTTGTCCTGAGAACAGCTATTTCATTTAGATTCACCGTGACTGTCATCATACATCCAACCGAAATACCTTTGCAGAAAGGTGTTACATCATACATCTTAATACTATATGAAAAACTGAACTTTTATTTTCCATCTAAAGTACTTTTTTTGATGAAAATTTTTATATATATATATATATATATATATATAATTATTTTTTTAAATTGAGTATCTCACAGTGATTCTAAAATGTAGAAAACATTCTCTCAGTAATTTCTAACATTTTAAACAAAAAGTTAACTCAAGAAATGATGTTTGTGTATGTGATTTGTTTTTAAATAGTCTAAAACTCATTTTTAGTATTATTTTAAACTATTCTTTTTTTCACACTTTAAAAAGGAAAAAAAAAGAAGAAGAAAAAAGTAGGAGGACCTGCACCATTTGCAGTGGCATTTTCAGACCTAAATACTGAAGCTGTGGTACAGTTTTATGTAATTTTTCTCTATCAGTGGTACATCAGAGATAATCATTTACGACATATCTCAGCATACATCTTACTTTCAGTCAAACAGCAATATATATAGGTGAGATAGCATCTTCATTTCTGGAAACCTGAATGATCTGAGAGATATTCATGTAATCTTTTACAGTTATTGTGCAAATTTAACTACAATTCAACAGGTAACTTTCATTTGTTTGGTTTTAGTTCAAATAATTTGGCTTAGAAATTCGGTCATGTCGGGTTTTATCAGTTGCGGACATTTGGCTCAGTTTTGGAGAAATATTTCTATGGATAGGTCAATGCTTTAACCTGATCTTCAGCTGCGGTAAGTACCTCTGGGATTAATGACAGCTTGTTATTTGTGGTAATTTTTTATTAGCAAATATGAAATGCGCTGTTAATCTAACATAAAAAAATTAAGTGTAATTCATTAGAGTCCGATTTTTCTGCAAACAAAATTGAGGGCTATTCCTGTCTTTTTTCTTTGTCTATTTTGGTATAGTATATATCAATTTGAGGAGAGGAGATGAGAAACATGAAGGCTTTTTTAAGGCAGTATCAGAGTGTGGTTTAGGTGAACAGATAGCAGAGAAGAGAAGAAGAGAACTTTTCTCTTTATCAGCATGTGGTTTATGAGAATGAGAAGCATTTTGTTTCTATGCAGATATTTCTTTATTTAGAGTTGCAAGGTGTGTGCAAGGGAACATGTTGGTATCAGTGTATTTTAAACACAGAAAACACAAGCAAGGAACCCAGGAAGAGATCGTTTTTTTGATTGCAGGCCTTGAGAGAGGCCTTCTTAGTGAAGGAATCTTTTCGTGCAGATGTTAACGTGTTAAGTAGCATGTGAATGTGGGAGTGTGAGTGGCGATTAGGTTCAGATGGTATACTCGAAGTAAAACAAAAAAGAAGAAGAAAACAATAGGTATGAGTAATTTTCTGTCAGAACTTTAAAGACATTTTCTTTAACCCTAAAACATCTCACAATGCAATGTGTACCAAAAAAGTACGGGTAGAAAACAGCTGTAGAAAATTTGGTAACACTTTAGAATAGAATAGGGAACACTTATTCACTATTAACTAAGTAAAATTTTTCCCTCAATAAATTCTTAATTTGCTGCTTATTAATAGTTTAATAGTAAGGTAGATGCTAAGTTTAGGTATTGGGCAGGATTAGGGATGTAGAATAATGTCATCTAAAATAAGTCATTAATATGTGCCTAGTATACTTATAAATGGAAAGCAAAGCTTCATTTTCATCAGCCATTATTTCAGTCTTCAGTGTCACATCCTTCAGAAATCATTCTAATTTGCTGATTTTTTTTTTTTAAATCAATGTTTGAATTAGCTTAAAGGTTCAAAGGTACTGTATAGGATCAGTATTTTATTTATTTTTAAATAACGGATACTTTTATTCAGCAAGGTGCTAAATTGGCAAAAAAAGTGATAAAAAGTAATAACTTCGAAAAGATTTCTGTTTCAAATAAATGCAGGCTTTTTAAAAATCTTTTTATTTATTAAAGAATCCTAAAAAAGTAGCGCAGCCAATAAAATATTTTTAATAAAATATTAAGCATCGCATGTCCAGCAATGAAAATAAATCCGAATCACGTGACCCTAAAGACTGAATTATGGTTGATGAAAATTTAGCTTTGCATCACAGAAATAAATAGCTTTTTAAGTTACAGAATTTTCTCTTTCTGTATTTTTGATCACATAAATACAGTCTTATTCAGCATAAGAGACTTCCTTAAAAACATAAAAAAATCTTACTGATCCCAAACTTTCGAACGGCAGTGTGAATACGTGTGTACATGTACACTAAAACCTTATCTCAATAGAAAATAAAAATCAAATGAAAGCTATAATAGAAACTCAGTGACACTGATTGTAAGTCTTTATATTACATTTTATATCCAAGTATATAAATCTTTAAGTCTATATATATTACATTTTAACTGTTTTAAGAGCTCACAAGTGACTTTAATGGGCTGCTGGAATATTATAAACCAAATTTTGTCTGCTTTCTTTCAGCTTAGGTCAAACAATAGTGAAAAAACTAAGCCTATGTATGCACGTTTCTGTGGTGTCATTATCATTGTGATTTACTTGGCTCCAGAGTTGTTAGTCATACATATATATATATATATATATATATATATATACATACATGACATTTAGATTGCTGATTAGCCTAAATCTGGCTGCAGAATTGAATGCCCACAATCAATGGCTGTTTTTACATTGCGTCTGCAAATATCACAATCAATAGATAGGATGTCAACCCAACATTCACACCTTCCCTCCAGACACACACACTTCTGACATGAGACCCACACTCTTGCAAAAAACTGTTGCAGGGAGTTTCCTTTCATGCCCTCAATAAAGACACACCTTGACACAGTAACATAAACACACTGACACAGAAACACGCACAAACCATGTGTCATTGATAGATGCATATGATTGATATGGATCAATACACGTGGAAAAGTCTGCTACTTTTTTAAAGGCCTCTTAATGATCAACATGAAAGATATCTACTACCTGTCATCTGGTTGATAGTTTACACTTATCTGATGATTTTTCTAAATAGCTTTTATATTGCGAGTAATATTTCAAGATAAACCCTCACATAGGCTGAAGAAACCTAACTTCAATTATCCAAAGGTTTGTTTTTAAAAATCATGTTAGAAATGTATCAGTTATGATATTATACATTTATAAAGAGAAATTTTAGGCTCTTGATGAGCATTTATTTGTAGACCTTTTAATCAACATTGCATTGCATCACATTTAAAAGTATGCATGAAACTAATTAAATATCATCTTACTTTTGTATGATTTGTCTAAACCCCACAGACAGGTATGTTTAGGGGCAGGGCTAAGTTTAGAATATTCACAAATTCATAACTGTAATAGCAAAAAACATACAAATTTGTACGAATTACAACATATATTCAGATGCATTTTATGCAAGCAGTTGCTGTTGAGTGCTTTTTCAACACATATCGGCAACTGTAGCATTTTTTCCCTCTTTAGGTGTGAGCTCCATAAAGTGGTACTCGTGAAAAACACAATTATTAATTGATCTATTTTTTAGATTTTTTTTCTAAAGGTTCATGGATTTTTAATTAAATCTGACAATTTTTTAAGGTGAGGTAAATCACTTTATAACTTTAATAACACCTTTTAAATGTGCATGATATTGCATAACAAATGTTGCAATCAATTTCAGACAACAAGTATGAAAAGTTTAGATTTCCTGCGATGTAGTTGTAGTGAGTGCTGTATCAGATTCATATTTCCACTTAATCAATTTTGGGAGAGTGTTGGATTGGGAGAAGAGAGGATGAGAAAGAGAGGGGCGGGGTGAAGAGGGGGATGGACATTCCTGGCAGTAAAAACACAGATGAAAGAGCGTATTACTGGCAGTCGCATCCTTTGTGAGCGAGACAGAGAGAGGGAAAGAAAGAGCAAGATAATGCATGAAAGAGGGAAAGTCAGAGCGAAAGAGAAGCCAGTAAACCACTTAAAAAGACTCTGAGGTTGACACCTTCACGTCCACCTCCTCACACTCAATATTCCCCCTGTTTCAGTCAGTCACAGTGAATCTCCCTGTTTTTTTGTGACGTGTTATTTGATTTTGTTGTTTTTTTGTTTCTTTGATTCACCCACTGTAAGAGCTTTGATAGACAGGTGGGAAAACTCATCAAAAGAAGCTTTAATTTCTGACATGAAAAGGTCAGGCTGACATGACACATTCAGATTCCACTTTACCTCAGATCACCTTTTTATGATTTTTTAGATGATCATTTCAGCATAATAACATGGCCCAGATGAAAAGCAAATATTCTTATAGACAGTTCACACTATACCTAACAGGTAAACAAAGAGTGGAGCAGCTTTTGACATGAAGGGCATTTGTGTGAATTCTATCAGCCATTTTCATTATTTAATTACTAATTAGTCAAATACATGAAACAAAATAAAGTTATTAAAGTTGATACTAATGAATTATTTATATAGTTATTTGATTTATCTGCTTGTTACTCATTAATTTCTTTATTATTTCACAAAGACCACTTTAATATATATATATATATATGTGTGTGTGTGTGTGTGTGTTTGCTTTACAGACTCTCCATAGATTAAAATCTGCACCTAAATAATTCGAGTTAGAACTAAAATTAATTATCAGTCACAATTTAATTGAATAATTTGATTTGGTTTTAAAGCTTGTTTGTCTTATTTTAAGTCATCTTGAGACTCCCTTAGAACTTGGACTTGACCTCCTCACACTCATAAGAAAGGAACGTGTTATTTTGTGGCATTTATGGTTCCCGTTAACATCCATGAAACCTTTCTATTCCACAAAAGGTTTGTTATAGTAAAAAAAAAGTTCTTCAGATTTTTCAGATGTTCTTCACACTGAGGAAAAGTGGTTATTCCAGTTAAAAAAAGGACTTGCAGTCAATTATTTTGCAGAAGCAGCATAACCCTGATGTTGTGTATAAGCAAACCACACAATACTCAAACACATAGCGAACCACACGGAATTCACATAAGATACCATTTTTCCTGTTTTAAGAAGCTGCTGACACAAAGATCGTGTGTATGAACATCCGAGCACCACTGAACAGCCACACAAACTACAAATCTGCATTGATCCATCCTTTCATATATTCAATATATTAATGATGCTTCACAGTGAAATATCTTTTCTACAAATGTAAGTTGAGATGTGCAAACTCACTTATTGCACAAAATGCACTCACAGCATTACATTAAGCTAGGATTAAATATGACGCTTGATTAACAATTTCAAATGTAATCCCATTAGTTCAGCTCTCTATTATAACCTTTTCATTTTATGATTGCTTTTTTTTATTTTGTAATAAGCCTCAGTGGAATGTATCTTTAAACGAATGAACTTTAACCTTGTATCGTTCTCTCATTCACTTCCTTCTCTACATTTCCTCCCACCTTTATGTGTGCATAGTGTGTGTGTTTGTGCTCACTTGAGGGAAGGGACTCATGTTCCTTGGTACTGGACGATTTGACCACATCACTTAGCCACATACACATTGCTGGATTCCAAGAAGTAAGTAGGTTAGATTTACTGTCACTTTGACTGAAAACACACACACACACACACACACTAATGCACAGAACATTAGATAGTACATACATTTTGAGTTTCATCTTAGAAATCTGCAAACATGACCAGGTGAACATGAAACCAAAAAATCTTTTTTTAAAATGCATAGTATTGATCTGATCATGAACAATTGATCAATGCATAATGTTTACCTGAAATATATCAACTGGCTCTTCCAGTGAAACAACATAATTCTCTCTGGTGGCACATGCTGGACTTCTCCAATATTCTTTTTTCATTCATATTTTTAAAACACTGTTCCTTTCTTACAATGGATCAAAACCTTGTATTCAGATTCACCTTCATCCATTTACCAATGTGGATGGAAGTCCCTGTCCTGAAGTGTTTTCTTTAGATAATCTGGATATACACCATAATGTAGAAGAAAACTTCTGCCCCTGTTTCGTTTGCTGTGTATATGTATGTTAGCTACATTTTTAGACCAAATGTCCCTAGTGGAAAATCTGAAATTTCAAGGACCTGAACAATCCCAACATTCATTGTGAAAATATATAAATTATGTTTTGGGGAAAAGAAACTATCATTAACCTACTATGCAAACTATAGACACCAAGTTCTTAACATGGCAAAAATATGGATATATCCCTAAATGTAATAAAATATATCTTATACACATTTATTTCATGCTATATTACAAGGTATTTACTTAATAAAAATAACCCTGGTTTACTTTTAGTATAATAACCTGGGATATTAGTATACAAGTCTGTTAAATTGGTAATTGGTTTAATGTGTTTAATGTACATTAATTGAGTGGAAGTTATGCTGAAATCCAACTAAAGATGAACTGTATATTTATGCATTGTGCCGAAGTGGAACTATTGCAAGCATACTTCAGTTATACTTTAAATATTTATTGATGGATATTATTCAAATATCATATAATCCTTATCAGTAGTGACACTGAAACACATTTTAGGCTTAATGTTAAGAAATGTGCATTGTGCACAAATAGTAGGCCTACTCCAAATAAAGTTTCATTATAATTTTTATGTCAGCAAATATGTTAAGAGATTTGAACTATAAATAAATGTATTTTAAATATATTGCTTTTTTACTAGGGATGTTCATACAGTATGTATTTGTGTAAAGCTACACTTCATTCATGCCTCTTTATTTCCTTTCATTCATCCTCCCCCTTCCCTTCTCTCCCTCGCTTCATTAGATTAGGATTTCTTAATGTGGCTTTCAGGGATTATCTTTAGTCTGTTACAAAACCAGTGTGTGTTTGAGATTCAACGGCTTCTGTGTATTTATACTTCTGTGTATTTGCACTTGTACACATTTAGTCTACTCATTCATCACAAGATACTGTACCTATTTTAACATGTCTGTGCTTTTATTGAATGTCATTATTGATACAAGGTTTAGTTAATTTTGTTAAGTAATATATATAAATATATATATATATATGTGTGTATGTATATATAAATATATATATAATCACTAGAGTTTTTAAAATAAGTTTATATACTATCATTCAGACATTAGAGTTTGATAAAATGTTTTATATTTTGCAAGTCCCCTAAGGCTTAATTTTCTTAATTTGAACTGAAATACAGGGAAGGCTTCAGAAATCATTCTAGTATACTGATCTGTTGCTTAAGAAACATTTCTTGTTTTTATATTATGAAACAAATAATAATTTTTATTAGATATGTTTAATATTGTTAATTACATTTTAGATTGTTTTTTTATATTCTTGAACAGATAAATAGAAAGTTCAGCATAACAGCATTTATTTTAAATATAATTATTTTGCAACATTATGAATATCTTTGAACTGTCACTTTTGATTAATTAAATGCATTCTTGCTGAATGTAAGTATTCATTAATAAAATAAATGTTAAATAAATTAAAAAGTACATTTTCAGTAAAAGAAATATATATGTATATTAAATGTATACGATATAACATATTTGATATTTAAAATAATATGTAGGCTATGTAAAATAAGTGTTTTAGCTGGATTGTGCTGCCCTCTGCAGGCTAGAATTATACTCTGATTAATGGTATTTTGGGAATTATGTCAATCAACTGCGACAGCTCAACACATTTATGTTAGAAAAAATGATCAAGGCTTTAATGTTGTGTTGTTATTGTTCTGTTTGTGTCTACAGCTCAGATTGAGGTGATCCCTTGTAAGATCTGTGGAGATAAGTCATCAGGGGTTCATTATGGAGTTATCACTTGCGAGGGCTGCAAGGTTAGAAAAAGAAAATTATTTCACTAATATCAGATATTCATAATATTGCTTCTTTAGTGCACTCCCCCTACACCCCACTGACCCACACCGCTTTCTGCCTCTACAGGGCTTCTTCCGCAGAAGTCAGTCCTCCAGCGTGCAGTACTCCTGCTCCCGACAGAGCAACTGTCCTATTGACCGAGCCAGCCGTAACCGCTGCCAGAGCTGCCGCCTCAAAAAATGCGTCGCTCAGGGAATGAGCCGCGATGGTATGGGAAAATGGATGATATAGAATGATTTATTCCATCTTCTTGTGATTTTTAGGATGTTTTCTTATCTCCCCTGCAGCGGTGAAGTTTGGCCGGATGTCTAAGCGCCAGAGAGACTCTCTGTTTGCAGAAGTTGAGAGACACCGGCAGCAGCAGCGTCTTCAGGCCAACTCTGTCCAAGAGCCCCAGCCTCTTCCAGTCTACCGATCTAGCAAAGAGCCCAGAGAACAGTCATCACATCTCATCCCAGCTCTACCTCCAGCTTACCCTTACTCTGTGGAGCCTGACCTGCAAGGCTGCCCTTCAGAGGTGCATCCATACCTGGGGTGTCGCATAGGCGAGGCCCAGGCTCAGAATCTGGCCTACAGGGGCTCCCACAGGAGAGGTGAGAGCAACAGCTTGCCAGCTGGGAGAGGTGAGAAAGTCTCCACAAGGACGTGCTTTTCATCTCCAATGATATTGTGGTGTATAGTTTTCTCTTTCTCTCTTTCAGGATTTGACTCCACAAGGTCTACACCAGAGACTATTCTGAACATGAGCAGCAGTGAAATGGGCTTTCGACCTTTTGACCCTGAGAGCTCGTTCTTTTCTTACCCGACGTCTCTGCACATAGGTGAGAACCACAAGATTTATGAGAGCTATGTGATGTTATTATGGGCAAGTTTTACTAAACAGAGCAAATTCGCAAAATTCGCGTAATTCCAAAAGACCACAGATGGGCTTGAAATGTCAGGCACGGTCCTAACCAATTTGGCACGCTAAACAAGATTTCAGGTGGCGCCCGTTGCATCGCACTAAATTCCACTACTAGTGTACATATACTCATACGAAACTTAATAGCCTTGTCTTAGACATTATTTTACGTAAATAAAGCAATTGCGCATTCATAATACTTAGAAAGAATTAAAGAAACAAATAAAAAAAGAAATGAACTGAACTCATGCAATACAATATAAATAGCTTACATAAAGTATTAGATTTAAATACTCCCAAAATAAAAAGTGTAAACAACTGACATTAACTTAAAAATACAGTATAAATATGGCACTGTGCAAAATAAGATATTAAAGAAACGACCATTTGCCTGAGGAAGGGATGATGGTAGTTATGATACTATTTTCCAAAACTACTAGACCCTTCCATAACATTAGCTGACGTTGAAACTAACAGATAGTGCTAGCTATTTAAAGTGTCTACTTTTTCTTATGCGACCACACTCATAAGTTACTTTTCGTCACCAATCATCATTCAGAAACAGCAAAATAATATAATTAACGTAATCTTTACCATAACATTACACCTGTCTTTGTCGCGTTTTTCCTCCTCTTCTTTTCTTTTTTTCCTCCCCTGGGCACCAGACAGTTTGGGACGTTTTGACATGTTGAGCTTGTTGACTCATCAAAAAATGAGCACCGTGTAGCAGGTAAAGTCTGATTATTCGGAAGAGGGTGTGGGTGGGCGTCTTAGGCAAGTAGGCTTTATTATCATTGTTATTGCTACTACTACTTAGTAGGCTTTGCTATGCAGTTAAATTAATGTGGGCTTATTCTTTTCCGAAGTCATAATACCAACTAGTGTTAAGTGGAAGTGACACTTTTTTTCTTTCTCCATTTCTGGTGCCCCCTGGATGTTCGGCGCCCTTAGCATTTGCCTATACTGCATATGCCACGGGCCGGCCCTGCTAACAATGCGCAAATTGTCAAACACTGGCGTCATCTCATTTACATATCGGCCAATGCAATCTACAGAACACAGTCGCAAATTAACATTAAAGAAATAAATATGCCACAGTACATTGAAATGAGAAATAACATGGAAAAGTTGCGTTAGGATAATGTGTTCTTTCCAAATGAATTAATATGTGTGCAAAAATCCTCTTCCTTAGGCCACAGCCTCTTTAAATTATAGCCATTTCAAGTGCAAAACAGTGCCCCTATTATGGGTTATAAAAGGTTCATATTTTGGATTTGAGAGTCCCCAATAACAGGCTGACATGCGTGCAAGGTCAAAAAACACTTTCATTTTCTAATAATATGCATTTATTATTACCTTATTTGTTCAATGACTCCCAAACGATTCGTTTAACGATGAATGTTTTTCAAACATCCCTGGTGATTGGTCGATTTAATTTAAAGCAATGTTTGTGAGATTTTAACGCTCCAAAAGAGACACCTAGTGGCAAAGAATGAATCTGCGTTTTCATTCAGGCCATTGAAAAAATCAAGTTTGTGCGCAACAAGTGGGCGGGCAATATGTTTTACTTTGACATCAACATTAAGCGGCTTGGAACGACTAATTTCAGTCATTCGTGGTTAGCTGTTTCAGTTAGAGCTGTGTTATACACTGCATGAAAGGTAATTTTCAAAAATCCATAATAGGGGCACTTTAAGACATGCTTTTGAGCGTTAAATAATCAAGCAAATGCCATTGGTGCAAAAAATGTTAGTAAATCTTGTTGCATGATTCATTTGAATACACTCCTCACATCATTTTTGCATCTGAAAGGGAGACTGCTAGAAATGCATATTCAGTAAGGTCAGGTGTCCATGCCAAATCTTCACTGCACATCTTTTGTAAAATCTAACAGTACTATTTTAAGGTCAAAAGATGGGTTGCCTTGGTGCAAGCTGTCAGTAAAACTGGCCTAAAGTGGTTTAGAAGGATAGGTCACTTAAAAATGTACATTTTATCATTAATTACTCACCCTCATGTCGTTCCAATCCTGCAACACGATCAAGGCTTAGAAACATAGTTCATGTGACATCAACCGTAATTTTACAAATATAAACAATGCTTCAGCGTACGTACATTGCATACGTTGTTTACTTATGTCATACTCTCGAAAACTCTGCTATAGGGTATGCAGAGGAGACGAACTGTTGAGTAAAGTCATTGTTTGTGTTCACAAAAAGTATTCTTGCTTCATAAAATGATGGCTGAACCACTGTAACATGGATCATTTTAACAATGTCCTTGTTACGTTTCTGAGCCTTGATCACGTAAGGATCCTTGCTGCCTATGGCAGGCTCAAAGCTCAGAAATATCTTAATTTGTGTTCCGAAGATGAACAATGGTCTTACAGGTTTGGAACGACATGAGGGCGAGTAATGACAGAATTTTAGGGTGCACTCTTTAACAGTCACATTTCGCTAATGTGCTCACACCTTTAGGAGTTGTACTAAGTGGTGTTGTATAGTTTAGGTTTTGGATTAACGTCTCTCTTTTTGTTTGTTGACAGAGGAGCTCTCTGCGAGTATCGTACGCTCCCACAGAGAGACGACTCAGTATCGACCGGAGGAGCTGCAGGCTCTCAGATGGAAGGTTTTCAGCAGGGAGGAGATCCACGCTTACCAGAGCAAAGTACATGTTCTCTACTCTTATGTAACTAGCGCAGCTGTAACTGATGATGATGTCAAGCAGTGTGTCATTAGTCAAACATTCCTCTTTTGATTTAATTCAAGCTCTCAATTAACCTTTTTTACATGACCACGTTTAAAAGTCCTCAGCTTCCTAAATCCTCAAAAGTTGCTAATTTTTTTTTAAACGTACGCATTTCATAACATTATTCTTTGTATTTTAATGTTTTTGCATCAAATAATATATATATATATATAAATATGTGAGGGGTGTTTCTAATGCAGCATCTGTGGAAGGGTAAATTTGACATTGTTCTCTCTGACAGCCATCTCAGATATTTTTCCTTTTATTTAAAGTCTAAAAAACACTATTACTTGTGCTTAGTAGCCAGGAAATGTGAAGAAGTTCATTGTGAGATGTCAAATTGAAGGAATAATTGAGAAAAGCTTTGCTGGGTTTTTTATCAAACAAAGTGTTTTGAGTTGTTTTGTTGTTTTGAAACAGTGCAAACTTTCTGGAGAATTTAAGGCTGACTTTTAAACTGATTTTTGAACCGCCTTTGGACCAGAGCAATTAGGTTTTATTTATATAATATGATGTGATATCTAACAAAAGCTGGTCAAACAAAGTGTTCAAAGTTCTTGTTGGTTTATCGAAACAACTCGCCAACCCCAAATTTGTGGAGAATTTCAAGCCGACTGTTAAACACATTTGAACTGCTGCAAAACTTGATTTTGCTGAGTTCAACATGTTGCTTGATCAACCTCTTTGTTGACCCTGGAACATCATTTTGATTGACCAATCCAATTCGAAGAACCAGTTTATAGTTTTTTGTAAGTTTTGCTTACAACCAGTGTTTGCTTGCTTGTACATCAGTGTCAGTCATCTATCATTTCCTCTGATTTCAGGCATTACTTAAGAGTAAGGTTAGGTTTAGGTGTTATGGTCAAGACTAAATTTTTGGATTCAAATCCAAAATCGAACTCAGCAAAATCAGGAAATGTCTTTCCTAAAAGACATCCCATCAAATGAAGTGCTTTAAGTTGACTGTTGTATAGTTAAGAGGATAGTGTGCATCACATATTTAAATATTAATACCAGCATGTCAGAATGTTTGCAAATGGAGTGAAGAAAGTAAATTGGGGACTTCAGTCAAACGTCTAGTGTGGATGTCTAAACAGTCTCCACTGACTCTCACCCATCTCTCTTCCTCTCTCTGCAGTCGGTGGATGAGATGTGGCAGCACTGTGCAGTGCGGTTGACCGATGCGGTTCAGTACGTGGTGGAGTTTGCTAAACGTATCCCAGGATTCCGTCAGCTTGGTCAGAATGATCAAATTGCTCTTCTCAAGAGTGGTGAGATATAGCTGTCTATACAACATACTAGTTAATCAGTTACGGCTGGTAAGGTTTACTAGGTTTATATCCCAGTTCTCACAATTCTGAATCTTTTCTGGCTTTGTCTACTCCTCTTTCTGTAATTCTTGTATGTTGCTCTCTCCTCTCTGCCTTCTTCTGTGCGTGCCTCCTTCTCTTTTTCTTATTAGGGTCCATGGAAGTGGTACTGGTCCGGATGAGTCGGATGTTTAACACAGAAAACAACACAGTATTCTTTGACGGCAAATTTGCAGGAACAGAACTTTTCAAATCCCTCGGTAAGTTAAAAGAATATTTTGATTTACAGCCATCAGCTCTTAAAAATCGGATGTTATAACACATTATAAGGTTTTTTATAATGCATTTTGCATTCACTGTAATGCCTTAAGAATACCTTTATAATGTATAATAAATAAATACTATTATATTATATTGTAAACCGGATACAGTGATTTTGGAAATTGAATCGCATGTTTTAAATGTATGTTAATTTTTAAGGAAATTGTTTCACAGACACAGCTTAAATAAATGAATAATTACTCACTGACATTGTGACCTATTCACTTTTGACCTTTTTATTAACAATCATTTCACCATCCAAAAGCTAATGGCAGTGTAATTCTGTTTTCAAATGTCTATGTTTGTTCTTCAGCATGTGGTGATCTAATAGCTGCTGTATTTGACTTTGCTCACAACCTGTGTGTGCTGAGACTGACTGAACAGCAGATGGCAGTGTTCACTGCACTGGTCCTCCTCAATGCAGGTGAGCCCCGCAAAACCAAATTGCTGCAGAAACTCTGCGACTTTAAAGTAGAATGGGCTTGATCTCTCAATCTTCCTCTACATTTTGAGTAGATCGACCATGTCTGGAGGACAGAGAACGAGTGCAGAGAGTCAGGAGAGATGTGGAGCTTGCCCTTAGTCACATTCTGCACAGAGACAATCAGGAGAGTCTACTGCATAAGGTAAAGTCTACTTGATCTTAAGGCATAAACGTACCTTGGTGCACTTTTTAGATACGAAATATGTACCAACAAGTACATAACACTGCAGTTTCCAAAAGAAAGGAACACCATATGCAGAGTTTTGATTAATAAAGCGTTTCGCACAATTACTAGAAGAATAGTCGTGTCAAGTTCCTTTTATTTATAGCGCTTTTAACAATACAGATTGTAGCAAAGCACTGAACATTATCAAGTAGGAGAACAGTGTTGTTAATTTATAATGATGAGAATTAAACTTTATTTATCAAATGCAGAGACGGTCTCTGTAGTCAAGACGACGATAATCACTAGAAATCAGGTGT
>JAUMHI010000058.1:5602992-5613829 GCA_032359435.1 Enteromius unitaeniatus | reverse complement strand
AGAATATGAATATCTTATTAAATAGTGTAGACGATGACGGAAGAAAAGGGAGGTGTTCTTCTCTTTATTGAGATTTAGTGAATGTTTTGCAAATAACATAATTTCGAGAGGATCGCTGGATGCTATAAATACTTGCTATAAATATCCCCGCTTTTCATTCTCCTTCATCTCCCCCCTTCCGCCCCTTCACCACCTTTCTTTTAAATCCAGATAAAGAGATCGAGCCGAATGCCGAACTCTCGCCTGCGTTCGGGTTCAAACCTTTAGGGTTTGGAGTCCGCCGTTCCCCTGGCTCACTCCCCAGACAGCACTCCAAATTCGCTTTATTATTCTATTACTATTAACAAGGAAAGCGTGAACTCTTGAAATACCCTCTGTATTTGATCTCTTGTAAATATACTCTCAATTTTGAACAAGTGACTCCTGACTAGTTTTACTCAACATTTGTGTTGGCGCATGATAGATGCTTGTATCAAAAAATTTAATACATTGAGGATGTTTTTTTTGTTTTTTTTTTTATGTTTTAAGTAGTATTTCCATTTCTCTTTTACAATAAAATGAGGCTTTCTGTCAGTTTTTCATTTAATGATAAAATGATGATACGAATCAAGACTTGTAGACCCTAATGTGGCTACTAATGTAAATGGACACATACTTGGACACAAACAATAATTTCAGTCTTAAGTCACTGGAATATATTTGTAGCAATAGCCAAAAATACATTGTATGGGTCAAAATTTTAGATTTTTCTTTTTTGCCAAAAATCCTTAGGATAGTAAGTAAAGATCATGTTCCATGAAGGTATTTAGTCAATTTCTTACCAAAAATATATTAAAACTTAATTTTTGATTAGTAATATGCATTTGAACAACTTTAAATGTGATTTTCTCAGCATTTCGATTTTTCTGTACCCTCAGATTCCAGATTTTCATATAGTTGTATCTCGGTCAAATATTGCCCTATCCATCCAAATCATACATCAATGAGAAGCTTACTTTTTCAGCTTTCAGATCATGAATAAATCTTAGTTTCTGAAAATTTTCTGATTTTGTTATTTTTATATATATATATATATATATATATATATTAACCCATAAAGCACAATTTTAGATTAGATTACATTTAGATAAAATTTTCCATTAAAAATGAAATTGTTTTAACACAATAAGAATCTGACAATGTATGAGTTGCATACAGTATCTTGTAAAATGTTCTCTAATGGTTAGGTCACATGATACTGTATATGGTATGGTAAAAGTAGAAGTTAAATACAGTCCCTTATATGCTGCTGTATGATGATAATTCAGGTCCAGACATGAGAATGAAAAGAGACCCAAGAAGAACAAAACATCAAAAGTATTTTATTTGTTTTTAGAATAATTTTAATAGGTCTGTCAAATACAGTTCCAACCATTACTGGGCCATTGCAACTGCTTTTTTGACACCTTAATACTTGAATAAATTAGCAAAACTGTGATATTTGTACAAAGGGAATTTGTAGGATTTTTTTTCAGCATAAAAAGAAATCTAGTTGGAGAGAAAAAAGTATGTCATCTTCTTAAAATAAGAAATTGGTCATCCTCAACAATGGTTCATTTTCTAATTCTAAGTGGTAAAATACTCATTCGTCCCACCATGAAAATAAGCACGTTTAGGATTGCAACCAAGAAGAATGAATAGGCTATGTATAAATACTTAAACATGCTCAAATTGCTCTCTCTTTAATCATCCAGCTCACTGGTGGCTTCTCCAAAAGCACTTACGAAGCAGTCAGAAGTTCCATCCATTAGCTTTCCACCTGGCCGTCCCGATTCCTCCAACATAGCACATATCTGCGCTCACCGCAATATCCGACCACGATATGTGCCCAAGTGTCTTCCTCGCACTGGCTACAGCTGGCTGGTCCGGCAATCGAAGGCCATCAACATCCTCGAGAGAGAATACGACCAGTGCTGTAAGGAGAAAAAGAGCGAACAACGCTGTGCTGAAAAGAAGGTGAAGAGCACAAAAATCACGAAGGATTCACAGTTCAATTCACAATTTCTGAACTCTATATATAACATAACTTTTCATGAGCTGAAAAGAAAAAACTGGCATCACCTTTTATTGGTAAATAAGATTCATCTCTTTTGATCTGTTTCAGTGGAAGAAGATGGTTGATAAGTTTTGTAAAGGTGAGAAGAAAGCCAAAGGACAGCAGTTTCATTGTTGTGGAAACAAGAAGAAAGAAGAGCAGTACTCCTGTTTTGCAGTTTCTGCTCCAGATCCAGAATATAGATCCACTGCAGGAGAAATCAGCCCTTCTTCTGCTCCTCCAACCCTACCGATGTTATGCCAAACACATACAGCTATCCAGAGCATGTAAGACCCTCTCAATTCAAAACCGCAAGTTATAATACATATATAATATGTATGTGCAAGAGGCACTGGAGAAACTGAGAATATTCAGATTTTAGGTTCTGTTGAGTAACACAAGCCATTGCATTCTTAAAACATTTCCATGAGATAATATGCTGTTGTTTTGTGCTTTTATTATCTGTGTTTAGGTTTATCAGTTTCCTTTCAGATAACACTAGCCAAAACAAGGATAGTTAAAAATAATCCAGTCGTGGTTAACCTTCAAGGACAATGAAAAGCTAAATCCAATTTAACGAAAAGTCAGGGGTTTTATGCGAAGCTTTAATAATTTAATTCTAAGACTTATTATTTTTGGTTTTACCGACACGCACCAGATGGTAGGTACTGGAAATATTGATCAAATATTTAAAGAGTTATTAACTGAAATCTAATTTATCACCCACAGGAAGGGTTTCCCCTTTTCTGTGAGTCTAATGGTTGATCGGTGCTGTCCTCTAGTGCTAGAGGAGAGACCTGCATGTATAGAGGCTGAGGTAAGGCCAAGATTGATGCATGATTAAACATTCATCGACATGTAATTGTTGTGTTCTCTTTTTAAAAGAGCGAATGGTTAAAGTAATCAGCAAAAATGCACATGTTCTTTATCTTATCACTCTCTTGCTGTCTTTGTGTTAAAACTGATTGTATTATTTTCCTCTAGCTTGGCAGGCACCTGAATGATATGTGTAAAGCGGAGCTGGTGAAGCCTCATTGTTGTGCACCCAAAATCAAAAACCGTGTCAAATGTGCCACAAAGCTGCTCCTGCGCTATATCGGCAAGGCAGATAAAGACAGCAGGAGGAAGAACTGCCCTCAGCTTCTTTTGGTCTGAGTCAGACAGAACCCTTGATGCTATAAAGTGTGAACTTTTATTTTTTATTATTTTTTTTTTTTTACAGAGCGCACACATTTCAGTATATTGAGTGGAAGCAAACCTGTACCACTTTTGTTTGTCTTATAAAATGTGTTTTATATATTTTGTGCAGTTTTGATTACCAAGAAACCTTATATATATATATATATATATATAAACGTTCCCCTCCGTTCACCAAATTATAAGAAATGATATATGTATATAACATAAATAAAAAGTCTTCTCTGATTGTATGGTGTTCTCACACAATATCATTTAGAATACACATCCGTACATATACACTATACTGTACCATAAGTATACGATACATAACACAGACACACAACACACAAAACATACATTCAAACAATGATATAAGAACTATAATAGACTATAATGAAGAAGGGGTGGTTTTCGTACATTTCAGGTATAAACAGCCTGACACAAACAGCTTTGGGAAACCAGCTTGACCAGCTTAAACCGGCCAACAATTACAGGCTTTTTTTTTAGCAGGGAGTTGTCTCTTTTTACTTTTAAATAACATGTACTTTTTACATTTAAAAAGTACATTTAAACTATTATTTTGTTACCAGTGTGCAGTGACTTCAAATGTCATTCGTGCTCAACCTGTCCTAGATGTTATCTGCTCTGTTTCGTTATTTTTAGCACTGTACATAAAGGCTTGGCGAGTTTGTTTCTCCAACCAAACTAATGGGACGTTGACTAGGCAAGCCTGTCGTCAGTATCTATATATCAGGGTATATCGTTTAGATTCTAATTTATTATTTGGATAAATAAAAAAAGCGAATAGATTGTTAGAAACGCTTTTTGTAGTATTGGTAATAGTCTCAGCTGGATCAGTGCCAGTAAAGGGTGCCAGAGAGTCAGAGCGAGCGGAACCGGACACTAGTCTGTCTGTCTGGTTCCGGTCAGGGATCGGGTCCAGACAGTAAACCCGAATCAAAATGGCGTCCGCCGGTCCACCCGACACGGGCTTATCCGCCCCTCCAGGTAAATTAAATCCTTATGTTTCTATAGTGATATGGAGTCGTGTGTGTTTTAATGTTGATCTGTTGCCATGGATTTACTGTTTTTACTCGTCCTGGATTGATTCAGTGTGTTTACTGGCTTCAACCAAGCCTTTTGTTCTACAAAACAACAAACATTTCATATATTATCGGTATTAGTTAGTAAGTGTAACATATATGTAATTTATTAGATGTGTGTTTGTGTAATTAACCGAACTGGGTTGATCTATGATGTGAAGGTTTTCCCGAAATAATCCAGATCGATGATGAGGAACGTTATCGGTGGCTAACATGCTATAAGCTAACTAGCCCAGCATTATCAAACAAATAACAGCTCATTTTAAAATAAATAACCTAACGTCACATTAACTAATGCACTTCAGTTTGGTATATTTTAGGTTGGCTTTGGACTTATAAGTTACTACTTATTTGAATAAGCCATTCTCTATAAATGTCTCCCTATAACGTTACGTGTTGTCGGGTTTCAGCAACAGCACATTTTATTGCTTATTTACGTTTCTTTTTTTATGTAAGGAGAAATGTTAGCGTCTAGTCAAATGTATCCAAGCTGCTCAGTGATCTTAGTAAATTTGGTGACATTCAGTTTGTCAGATGTTATGAGAAATGACACGGTATGAGGATATTAACACCTTTCTCTACAGCGAAAAACGATATTTAAATCGTTTTAATATTTAAAACTAGCTCAAGTCTAATTAAGCTATATAGCCGGGTTTAAGTTCGCCTCGGGGTGCTAGAACTTTCCATACTTATTAAATAAATTTAAAATGAGTTTGCTTGTTTAATGAAACAACTATTTGTGCATTATAAGCCACATTAAATATGTATGAATAGGGTTTATGTAAGAGTGACATTAGGCAGCCTTTTGTTAGGAGTTAGACCAAGAGCTAAGCAGGTCCCTCAGTTGTGGTTTATACGGTGCTCCATGAAGAATTGATTCATGACCATGAAGTTATTTAGTCACTAAAACCAAGCCAAACATGCTATCTTAACATGTATTACACTTATTGTAAATGCTAAGCTATTTCAACTGTTTGTGACAAAACATGACAGTCATAATGCGTTCATCCCTTTGAAACGGTTTTTGTTTGTGCGTTATCTTACTGGTTATTTGTATGTAAATGGCATTAACGGTGCTTGTCCTGTGAGGCATTATTCTCTTTGCCTCTCTGTCTGTCTTCATTGACCACTGAGTAAAAATATCCTCCCTTGGAAAATGAAGGGGAGGTTGACTTCACTAGTATGTATGTAGTCAATCAGGTGGTCATTGTCTGGGTGGTTTTGTCTGTTAGCTCAGAATATCATGGTATTTTGTGTGGGTAACCCACATTAGGACATAGTTAGCACTCTGTCGGAAGTATTTTTAGTGCTTTCGGAGACATGCATGTCTCGATGATGGCGCAGGCTGCTCTTTTGCTCTAAATATACATTTGAAAATGGGACAAAAACCAGCTCTCTCGACCCAGATGAAATGGGACAGACCGTTGAACACCTAAACCTCAGATCCCATCTTGCAGGCAGCATGTCTTGCCACAATTCATGACCACATATGTGTGTTTGTTTACATGTGTATGCAGAACAGGATTGGTTTCCTACCACTCTTGAGAGAAAGCGAATCTCTTAAGCTTGGCCTAAATATAGACTAGCTCAAGAGATGAGCCATGGTCATTCACTCGCTTTATGGTTTAAGGATCTAATGCAAAACAAAGCCAGTTTACAATTGTTTTAATTTTGTCATGTTGTCACGTTATTTTGGTTCTGGTATTATTCCTGTTTCAGTATTAGACAATCCAAATTTCTCTCTGCCAAACTATTAACGTATTTGTTTGTGTATCCTCTTATTCATCTGCCCTTGCACTAAACTGTCTGTCCATCTATCATTGTACCCATTCATCAGTTCACATATCCTTCCATCCATCCAGTACTCTACTCATCTATCCGTCCATCTTCCCATTTTTCCATCCATCCGTCATACATCCACCCAAACAGACAAACCATCACCCACTCATCTAAACAGCCAACCATCTGAATAGAGACACACCCATTCAAACAAACAAACATTCACCCATCCAGGCAACAAAACCCATCTAAATGAACATCAAACGCACACCTATACAAACAAACAAGCACTCTCCCATCCAAATACCCACCTATCCTGACAAGCAACAAACACCCGCCCATTCAAACAAACAAAAAATACCCACCCATCCATCCAAACAAACACCCGTCCAGTTTCTCGGCCACTCTGAGAGATAATTTTAGCTCACGCTGGTCTAAGTGCTGACAGTTTGGTCCCCATTAAAATAACTGTTTTACTCCTACAGATCTAAGGACTCCATTTTGGAGGCTGTTGGCCTCTCGGAGAGGTACATGCATGGCTCTGTTGTGCTGTGTGATTTAGAGACTGAGTGCCAATTAACCAAAATGGCTTGCCTCTTGCATGGGCTCGATTGCAGTGGCGATTTAAACTCAATGACTGGGGGATCGGTGAAGTGTTAGAAGTGAAAGTTGTGACTGTGACTCACATGTGTGTGTAATTAAGGGCAGATGGAAATAGGAACTGATATTTCAGGCTGGTGAGGAAAGGGTCCAGTAATCTGTGGGAGCATGTAAATATATCACAGTTCCTGGATGTTGCAACACTGGATAAAGCTTTACATTGGCCAAGTACACATCTTTCAGAAGAGACAACCAAATTCAAATACGGTAGTGGATTGGGGTAGGGCGATGTCGACCAATTTGGCATCGTACGGTGTCTAATGTGAAACATTCGCGATGGACGATGGTATCGTCGTCGCCATAGGTGCCTGGCGGGGGGTTAGTTGTAACTAAACACCAAGCCCCGCCCCACGACTGACAAAACAGGTGAGAGAGGATTGAGTGCAGGGGCGGAGGATCGCGATGTCTATCGGCCTTCGGCCATCGACCCAACCCTATAGCGGATCCACAAATGTAACATTTTGTGCATGTGCAGAACAAAACTCACTCTTGAAATTATGATGATTGACTAAATAATTGTTGCTTACGAAGCATTGCTTATAATACTTGGGACATGGCAACCCTTTTAAGAGCTAAACATAAGCACAACCTGACTGCTCTGTAGATGGGGGTTTAGTGAAAATCACAGTCTTTGGTCGCTGTAGCATTAAAGAAAGCAGATACCAAACTCATGAGACTACATAACTTTGGTTAGAATGGTGTTGATTATTCGGATTTGAAAATGTAGCAAATGTAGGGCTTCATTCCCTTATTTAAGTGCAGTCGTTACTTCTGGAACGGTACAGTGTGTACTTGGTCATATTGTAGCTACCAGTGTCTGGGTATTTGTTTGCGTCATGATAAGATTGCAGGTTAAGCAGTTGAATGCTGTCTCTTTTAAACGTATCTCAGGTTGTTCAACCTTGACTTGTGTGACAGCATCACAAGTCTTGATCTCTTGATCTGATCGGCCATTGAAGTAACCTTTTATCTGTTATCAACCTAACTTAAAATAGCTGTTGCTGTTGGTTGCTGCAGGAATTGTCGGTGGTTGTCTGACAGGGCATGTAAGGAGTGAATTACCTTCCATGCATTCGTTATGCAGTTACGTATACTTATGAGCAATGGCAAATATGTCCCACCTGTACCAAAGAGATGATCAGGATACCACTGCATTGATTTTTAACTAAAAATGCAAAGTGGTTCTGAGGTAAAAACCTGTGCTTAAAGAGTTTTACTGATCTTGTAAAACAATTTCTACCTTTTTTTTTATTTGTTTTAATCCTAATTTTGTCAAATGGATCAGTGAAACTGTGCTAGCCTTTTTTCTGTTTATTAATTTAAGATTAGTTACATTTATATTAAGTTAATATGAGCTAAATTTGGTAAAATAATAAATAAAAAAATATATAAATAAAGAGGAGCATTGGAATATAAGAAAATGTAACCATTTTATGGCAATGCACAGCTTGTTGATGTAAAATGTCATGTGGTGCAACTCTCTGAATTAATAATTAATATTTAATAAATAAATAATTTAATATTTAATGATTTGTAAAATAATAGTAATAATAAGAAGAATTAAAGGTAAAAAAGTTAAAGTAAAATCACTTTATCTAATCATTATACCACAATATTCTTTTTAACTGATGAAATTACAAAGATTTTTCCAGCCACATGAAACCACTATTTTTCTTAATCATAGCCACATATGTCATCTACCTCATGTAGTATGTGATATCTCAGCTATTTCTGTAGGTCGGTTGGATTCTAATGTTGATTGTGTGTAATAATATCAAACTCTTGGCAGGCTTGAAGTCACTATGCTGGTGCATCTCAGTCTGTTTGTTTTGACGACAGGCAGTGTTGTATAACTTCTGTCTCGCCTCAAGACATGCAGTCATTTTGAATCAAATGCAAAAACACATTGCCACTGTAAAAATATGAATTTGAGGCCTCCGGGTGTTTGAGACCTGTGTTGTTTATTGAGTAAAGCATCTGCTGTGACAATTTGCTGAGCGTCTGGCACCCCTGGTGTCATGACAGATTTTGCCCTCTGTGACATTGTAACAACTTTACCTTTTTTTTCTGATGGAGAAGAGAGTTTTTAGTATTACAGAATAAAAAAACTGCATTATTTAATAGTTTGGGGTTTGGCAAGATTTTTTTTCAGGTTGGAGAAGAGAAAGTTCATACTGTATTTTTTTCCTGTTCCCACTTCTGAAACATTGATCATTTGTTCTTTCTCTCTCCAACTTTAAAGGGTCCAGCGGAGTTCGAAAGATGACCATGACGGAGGTAAGACTGATCTCATGTTGGACTACCCAGTTTGTTTAATTCATAGAAAATATTTCTTAATAGCTATTTAAATTCTAAATGTGGTGAGTCTGCAGTTCGTTCACTGTATCGTCATTACATTTTTTTTATTCCATTAAGTCATGTTACTGTTTTTGTAATCTATTTGTGATTTAACTGAAAGGGAAGCACATATTTAAATGCATATATCGGAGAAGAGATCATAACTCACTTCTTGTAAGTCTTCACACTGCATAGTGGGTTAGGTAATAGCTTAATATATTAAATGAAAACATTGAAATAACTAACAATCGATGTATTTGAAATCGAATGTCCTTTTTCCTGGTTCTGGAGAGCCACTTCAGCTTAACCTGCAGTTATGATATGAGCAACCGGTCAGTGAATAAATATAATTAATTCTAACAAATTTCAGAAAGATGGTGATTTCTCTGTAGAGGGTAAATAACTCTCAGTAATAGTTTATAGTAATATAGTAATATAGACCTACATGAAAGTTATGATGACTTGCGTTCACTATGTGAATCAGATGACCGGTATGTTGCCTTTCTGGAAGATTCAGTCAATTATTTATTAGAAAAATAATGTTTCGTTATTTGTTTTGGAATTATACCCAATTATACACTGCTACAATTCAGTAGCGGTTATTTAAATATTTTCATCTCGGCTCGGTGTCCACAGTTTCAACCAAGTTTAAATGTATTTTAGTTGGATATTGGTGGAGGAATGTGAACACATGAGCCCTGAAGGCTGAAGTGAGCTTGACTTACTGTTACTGTGTTGATCAAACAGTCATGTGAGAAGGATCTCGAACAGGGCAAACATTGACATAGCAAGACACAAACACACACACACACACACACACACAGAACACTCATTGTTAATTGAAGATTCACATGTATCAAGGGAGTGAGAGGATGAATAGATGGACAGGAATGTGTGTGACTGTTTGACTCAAGGAAAGTTAAAGTTAAACCTGGACAGAGTTGAGGCCTCAAGAATCCCCTCTGTTAACATGAAACCAGATGTTTTCTTCTTTTTTCTCTGTCACTCATTTGTGTCACTGTCTCTCTAAATAGGGGCCGGGATCATCTCAGAGTATGAAGAAGACTATCGGTCACCGAGGAGTTGACCCAACAGGAGAAACAACTTACAAAAAGGTCAGCTTGCAGCAAGGTTATTATAGTTCACGAAAACGAACGGAAAAACTAAAACTAGAATTAAAAAAGCATTTTCGTTAACTGAAATAAAAATAAGAGAGTTAAAAAAAACCCCGAAAACTGACTGAAACTGTTTTGTGTGTATACAAAACTAACTTGAACTAATATTATAGCAAAAACATCCTTTGTTTTCGTCTTTGTAATAAGCCTATTGGGTTGAATTAAAATCTATTTACTTCCCGCTGCCAGTTTTAAGCCAGGTTTGACCCGCATGGCACCACGTAGTCTGTGACATCACGTGTCCACAGTCTGTCTGTGACGCCACCAGCTAGCGGGATGGCTACAGCGAAAGTCGGAAGAAAGCGGCAGAGTCCTATTTGGGATTTCTTTGATTATGAGTCCTAGGGCTGTGCGCTATATATCGAACTATATTTTATGTGCATCTTGTCAGTAAAGCCGTTTTTTTAATATTTATTTATTTTTTTAACTCCAACAAAAAAAAAAAGCGGCTCAATTATAAATCAGGATTTTAATCCAGATTAACATCTTGTAAAATAGAGCTAGTTTAGAAGGCCTAATAATGGGGTGCA
>JAUMHI010000058.1:5556481-5597567 GCA_032359435.1 Enteromius unitaeniatus | reverse complement strand
TTAACATTTTGTAAAATAGAGCTAGTTTAGAAGGCCTAATAATGGGGTGCATTTCAGTCACTATTTCATATTCATTCAATTTTTCTGACAACAGAAACCATTAACTATATCAGTGAAAATGGTTATATTATAGTTTTTATTAAACAATACTTATTCTGGTGATTTTGTTTCATGCACCTGACAAATATCCTAATTTACAAAAGCTAAAAACTAACACTGTAACTAATAAAAACTAAACTACAACGAAGCAATTTTATAAAAACGAATAAAAACTAGCAAATCCGCCTCTAAAAACTAATTAAAACTAACTGAATTTGAAAACAAAAAGCCAAACAAAATAAAAAATAAAACTAATGAAAAATCCAAAACTATTCTATCCTTGGCTTGCAGTCCGATATTGCCTCATATAACAAAAGAGAGAGAAACTGAGATATAAAAAAAGAGGAATAGACCAAAGGGTGGAGTTGGAGAGGAAAAAGATTTTAATGACACGGGCTAAAATGTTGATGTGTTGATGAGTCTCAGTGGTACTGAGGTACTTTCTATATGGCCGTTACATTAGATTTTTTGCAGAGTATGCATCCTTAAAGCATTACAATCTATTTCTGTCTCCTATTAAACATTAGAAGCAAAAACTTTTTTTTGATTCCTTTTTATTACAAAATGGTCTTTCATAGTTATTTTTATTGCTTTAATTGAGTTTTTTTTTATATTTGATGAATTTAAATATTACATATCTGGCTGTTTGCTATGTATTGTAAAATTAATGCACACAAAATATACAATATTATATTTTTTTAGCGATTAGGCTTTTTTTTGCTAAAAGGATCATGTAAATACCATAGAAGTGGTAAGTTATAATAGTGTTTTTGTAATAAATTGTGTATAAAACAAAATGTAATTTTTTGCTAGAAGCACCTTGTAAATATCATAGAAGTGGTACACAGCATGACAGAAACCAGGTTTATCAGGCACCTGACTTGTCTTTTTTTTACAACTTTATTCCCCAAATGCATTATTATTTAAAAACAGGAGAAACTTAATTATGGCTTGTATATGGGATTTATGTATGTGTGTGTACATACATACATACACACACACACACACACACATATATATATATATATGCACTTTTTGTGACAATAGCACTAACAATTTGGGACAGAAGTGATTGTTGATGGTGGTTTTCTTTTTTTTTTTTTTAAATGTTGTTTTTAAATGTTGTTTTTAATGTATTTACATTTTTGTGCATGACGTAAACACACACACACACACACACATATATATATATACATATATATATATATATATATATATAAAATTTCTTTCTTTTTTTTTTAGGGGTTTTAGTTGTTGGATCAAATATTTTGAAGATTGTCAGGAGTGGAAAATATCTAGAACTATTTTCTATCTGTATCTCCCACTCACTAATAAGACACGTTTTTCTGGAAATTACTGTTTTGCTCCTAAATGGATTTTCTTCCCACACCACCTACATAACAGCTAATTTGTAGGTTATTTAAAACAATTATTGTAATGCGTATCTACTATTTCCCGTCCTGCCCTCTCTGTTTGCATTCATTTCTCACGCATTCTCTCATGTGTTCTCTTCTTTATTTACCTGTAGACAACCTCATCCGCCCTCAAAGGTGCCATCCAGCTGGGTATCACACACACTGTTGGCAGCCTCAGTCAGAAAGCAGAGCGAGATGTTCTCATGCAGGATTTCTATGTAGTAGAGAGCATCTTCTTCCCCAGGTGTGTATGAAAACATATTTCACCTGCGTGTATATTTTGCAGAATTACTCGAACTGTTCTGTGGAGATATTTGAATATTTATGGACATTTAGATACATTTAAATTGGTGTGCTGACTGTTAAATCTTTTTTCTATAAACCAAGTGAGATGCCAAGAGTCTTTGGCTATTCAACTCATCAAGTTGAATAATGGCCAGCCCGCCAGGGTTTATTGAAATAATTACAGTTTTAATGAAGCAGAAACTCATAACCCTGTCTCTGTTTTTTCTTCCTGCAGTGAAGGAAGTAATCTGACCCCAGCACATCACCACGGTGACTTCAGGTTTAAGACCTACGCCCCCATCGCCTTCCGATATTTCAGAGAACTCTTTGGCATTCGACCTGACGATTATCTGGTTAGCTGAACCACAAACACACTCACATTTGGAGGTCTCCTATAAAGACCTGTTGATGTGAGAATAAACTCCTAAAATGTTTTTTTGACCCATTAAAAGGTTTTGGGTCAGTAAGACATTTATTAATTTTTTTATGATTTTTTTTTTTATTCAGAAAGAACATATTTAACATACATCACCCTCATCATATTTAACATATTTCACCCTGGAGTGCTCAAAATCAAATGGCATATGAATATGAATGGGAATATACTTCAGATGCTCACTTTTAAGAATTTCCAGGGATACCAATAATAATAAAAAAATGACTAAATAAATGAAAGATCAAAAGGATTAACAATGCAGATTAATTTTCACAGCCCTCTGAAAAGCGTTCTGATATTTCTGGCCGTGACTGTACACACGTGCATGTATATTTAAGAAAAATAGGTTGTTTATATTGTAAAAATATTTATATATATAATAGAAATTATATGTATATACACATAAACATGTAAATATATACAGTGTATGGGTGTATTTATATATACCTAATAAATATACACAGTACACACACACATAATGTCCACAAAAACCTTTATTTGGTTATTTGTTCATTCCCCTGAGGGACACTTCTGATTTGTTTTTGTGGTTTCTTTCTGTCTGCAGTACTCTCTGTGTAATGATCCTTTGATTGAATTGTCCAACCCTGGAGCGAGTGGATCGATATTTTATGTGACAAGCGATGATGAGTTTATTATTAAAACGGTGCAGCACAAAGAGGCAGAGTTTCTGCAGAAGCTACTGCCCGGGTACTTCATGGTGAGTTTTACTCACTCCAGATACTTCTGTGTAGTATGACTTCTGTTTACTGCTAATCAGAAACAGTCAACCATTACATACATTTCCTTTCTCTTCTTTTCTCCTTCTCTCCTCAGAATCTGAATCAAAACAAGAGAACATTGCTCCCAAAGTTTTACGGCTTGTATTGCGTTCAGGCGGGTGGAAAGAACATCCGCATCGTTGTGATGAATAATCTGTTGCCCCGCAGTGTGCCTATGCACCTCAAATACGACCTGAAGGGCTCCACATACAAGAGGCGAGCCTCCCCTAAAGAGAGAGAGAAGAAGGTGCCCACTTGTAAAGATCTGGATTTCATCCAGGATATGCCTGAGGGCATCCAGCTAGAACCAGATAACTACAACGCCCTCTCCAAAACCATCCAGCGGGACTGCCTGGTGAGCGTGCATGATTGTGTTTGAGGGGTAATGCATACTAGTTTCAAATATAGAGTTGAATATTCACAATATACCGTTCCAAAGAATGTTTTATTGTTTTATAAAGGCTGTGAATAGGAATTAAAACACGTAAGAATGGTAACTGTCTCAAAATGTCAATAATTCCTATGATGGCTACATTTTCGGCAGCCGTTATTCCAGTTTTCAGCGTCACATGGTTCTTCAGAAATCATACCAAGATGCTGATTTGCTCCAGAAGCATTTCTTATTAATATCACAGTTTCAAACCGTTGTGTTGCTTAATATGTTTTGTGGAAACTAAGACACTTTGATGAAAAGAAAGTTTAAAAGAATAGCATTTAATTTAAATAAAATCTTTGGAAATGCCTTTATGGTCACTTTTGATCATGTTAATGTGTCCTTGCCAAATACGTATTAATTACTTTCAAATAACTGTCTTTCTTGCTGTTTGAATGATTTTGATGATAGCTAAAATCGTAAGTTGCAGTGATTTTATTGCATGTTTTATTTACCCATTAAGTCAGACTTGCTTAGGCCAGTTTTAGGATCTTGATTTGTTTTTCTAACCTTTTTGGGTCACCAAGTTTGATCCTGGAGGGCCGTAGTCCTGCAGAGTTTAGCTCCAACTTGCCTCATCACCTGCCTGGGAGTTTCAAGTATACCTAGTAAGAACTTGATTGATTAGGGTTGGAGCTAAACTGCGGGACTCCGGCCCTCCTGGAGCGAACTTGATGACCCGTGGTGTATAGTTTAATTGTGGCATATCAATTAAAATGATCATGTTAGAGTAGATTTTGTACTATGTTATTTTTTGAATTCAACAGTTTGAATCTCTTGTCTGCAGTAGATTAAAATTAAAATTTAAACCATTTTGGGGCGAATATGTAAACATACATGCAGTACATACCTATTAAATTTCATCAAATGCAAAGTATTTTTTGCTCTTTTATCCAATGTGATCCATCTCTGTACTTAACAGCTGCTGCAGAGCTTCAAGATTATGGACTACAGTCTGTTGGTTGGGATCCATAACCCAAACCAGGCATCTCGTGAGCGAGCGGGCGTAGTAGAGGGCGGGGGGTCCGACGGGGCCGTGACGCCAGACCACCGGAGGCCACAGGCTCAGAAAGCTCTCTACAGCACAGCTATGGAGTCCATACAGGGAGAGGCCAAAGGAAAAGGAACCCTGGAAACAGAAGACCAGTTAGTCAACATCTTGTTTTTCACCCACTTCTGTTTTCGATTGAACTGAATTCTATGTATACCCATTCTGTCTGCTTTTGCTTCCTAACTGTTGCATCTTTCTCTCAGTCTGTAATCCCTGGTATGTTTTCTTTATTTGGCTGTAGTATATGGTAGTCACATTTGAACACATCCAATTTTACGTTCTGTTTGTAGATGGGGAGGAATCCCTGCACGCAACAGTAAAGGAGAGAGAATACTGACTTATATTGGGATCATCGACATATTACAGTCATACAGGTAACTACTCGCAGTCAACAGTTCAGTCTGCGTGTTTACATGTTTGTAACCATCTTTAATATCTCTCCGTTTTGTTATTCATTTAGATTCATAAAAAAAATAGAGCATTCCTGGAAGGCCTTGGTTCACGATGGGGTAAGTCGTCAGCTCCTGTAGGTTAAACCTCTTAAGCTCTGGGGCTATTTTGGGGAATTCCGCCTGTTTTTGCCTACAAAAATTGTGTGGTGTACATAGTGTACTTTAAGCGTAAATAACTTTGTTACAGTAAGATAAATACCAAAGTGATTAATATCTGCATAAAATAGAGATTCTAAGCTTTCAAATGGTACCTACCACATATGGGGTTATTGTTGCAGGCAAAGGGTTAAAAATTCAAGGCACAATTTGAATGTAACTTTGAAAAGGTTAAAGCAAACATTAGTTATTATGCGCTCATTTGCTACTATATGCGATAAATAACTTTCATCTCGTTTTAACTGTAGGACACGGTCTCTGTACATCGGCCTGGATTCTACGCCGAGCGATTCCAGCGTTTCATGTGCAACACAGTTTTTAAGAAAGCACGTAAGTTCACTAAACTGCAGCTTTTCAAGTGAGAGATGAAAATTCAGTCATCATATACACACTCTCATGACGATCCAAACACATTTGTTCATCTTCCAAACACAAAGATATTTTTGAAACCCGAGAGATTAAAAGAGTCATAAATACCACCAAAACTTAAAAATCCATGTCCAAGATGGGTTTTATATAATTAATGGATTTAAATTAGTGCCGTCCAATGATTAATCACGATTAATAACATCCAAAATAAGTTCTTTATTATATCATATCTGCTTTTACTGTGTATGTTTAATATCTATATATAAATACAGGCACATACAATACATTTTCTTGAAAATATTTACTTAAATTTAGATGTATATATTTGTATTCATATAATTTATATGTAAATGATATTTAATATATTAACACGTATCTTAAATGTATACATACATGTATGTGTATTTATTTATGCATAATAAATATACAGAGTGCAAACACAAATATCAGGGTAAAAATTGGATGATTGTGTCACAATTTTGGAACAGCATTGAGTTTTTTATTTAACCAACCTTGCGTTTTTGGTTTTATTATGTGTATATGGTTATATACACAGACATGCATTTATATATTTAAGAAAAATATGTTGTTTTTTAATATTAAATATATTTGTTTATAATAGGAATTATATGAATTAAATCTATATATGTGTGTAAATGCATGTTTGTGTGTATTATGTATACATAATAAATATACACAGTACACATACCATGCAAACAAAATCTTTTATTTTGGATGTGATTAATCCTGTTTAATCTTTTGACAGCCCTGGTTTTCAGAGCTTTAATGTATCTTTACTAATATATCATCTTATCCAGTAAAATCATCCCCCTCAAAGAAGAGTCGAAGTGGCTGTTCGAGTGTTGTAAGACGGCTTCCGATGGGAAGCTCTGCTTCTGCTTCTGGCGGACAGACAGTCGCTGACGCCAGACTGGTGTACCGCACTCACCTTAACCAGGCCGATACAGAAGGAGAGAGTGGTGAGTAATTCAATCAAAACTATTCACATCATCCCTGGTTTAGAATTATTTTCTTCATTCTTTAAACAACAGCTGGGATATTGCGATAAATCCTCAACCTTATACAAAATTTGAGAATTTCATTTGTGTTTGAATATTATTTCTGTGATTCATGTATTGTGAATAGGCTTTTATAGTGTTATTATTTTTTTTTTTTTGGAGCATAAATCAAATAACTGTGATTGCTGTTCTCAGGCATGCAGTCGGGCAGACCGGACCTGCTCCCACAAACCGATCCTTTGGCTGGAAGCTCCAGTGAGTTTGCTGCAACAAATCTCCCCACCTCCTCACCTAGCAGCACCGGAATGACATCATCTTCACCTCCTCAAAGGTACCTCCACACGTCCTCTTTATCATGTTTTAATCAGTCACTCGTGTCTGTTTCTGTGTAGTCTTTTTTGCCTGTTTTGGCCTCCCCTTCTCATGTTTAATTAAGGCGGCTCATTAACAGGTCGGTAGGGGTGGAGGTGCACAAATCTGCAGTCACTGAGTCAGACAACAGCGCCCCTCAAAGGTAAAAATGAGCAGTTTGTTTATGATAGCAATAATGTTTGACTGTTTTTACTGCATCAAATAAATGCAGCCTCATGAACATTAGAGGCTTCTTTCAAAACCATGAAAATCTTGACCTCAGAGGTTTTGTAGGGGGTGTATATAATGACAAAACGTGAATATGTGTGCTTGTTTCTTCATCTCCCGCTCTCTTCCTCAGCACTGGAGCCGAATGCTTAGATGAGCAGTTAAGTAACGAAGATGCTCTTTCCCTCAAAGACATCATCCCAGAAACTGACATTTGTTTCGTAAGTTTTAAATGAGCACATTTACTTACATGCCTAAAATTTCTACATTCTGATTCCAAAATGTTGTTTATTAAAGCCCAAATTCTTTCTCTTGTTTTTCCAGTAAGACCGAAGACACAAGAGAAGATCATTTAAACAAGAGATGTTCACAAAACCTCAAAAGACATGCGCTGGTATGATGGGGATTGTCTCTCATTGGGAGCTTCAGAAAGAACTTCAGAAGGTTCCTCAGCACAATGAAATATGTTTTAAAAGTGGGTGAGAGACCGAGAGAATGAAGGAAGGAAGGCCACCGAGCAAGGAGTTTTAGTGGCCTTTTCTCTTTCTCAGGAAATGCTGCTAAATCCAATTTTAACAACAAAATTATTAGAAAAGTCAAGTTTGTATTTCAGTCACACTCTTTACTGCCTTTGTTCATTCTTAAACGTTTAAAACCCAGCAAGCGGGATGCACAAACTCGTTAGTTTCCTCTTCCTAGCCAGCGCTAGGAACATTTGGCACCACTTTATAGTATCGTTGGAGGCTTTGTTGCATAAATCTTTATTAGCATAGGTCTTTATCTATATAGGCCTTTAAATTCTCTCTGGACTGGTGTGACTCGGACTAATGGCTGCTAGCGCTCCAGTACACTTATCTGAAAAGGCATTATGCTGCGTGTCGGAGATAAGCAGGCAACTTTTATTTCTCAGTGACTTCTGTATATACATATATGAAGGTTCATTTTGCTTTTGAAGGAAATCTGATGAGAGCGTCTCTTTGGGGAGTTCTACAGCTCTTTATGTGTTTTAAGACAGCATGTGCCCTAAGAGCAACAAAAATACAGGGGAAAAAATGACCAAAAAGGATTCCCACTTTGTAAAAAGTAAACGCATTTGAATGTTACAGATAAAATAGCTTTGTATATTCAAAATATCCAACATTCAGGCTTAGCATTTCATGGGTAGTTGCTTTACGATTGCCTTCTTTTGAGGTAGGTTTAGATTTTGCTTTAATTTAATTCCGACGCTTGGTTTGCCTTTGAATCCCTACGCATCTGTCTTTTGCGGGGGTTTTTTGGTTTGTTTGTTTGTTTTTTACTGTTCACTTCCCATACTCCACCATACTGGACCAATCAACTGTCAAGGTTGTAAAATGGACGGAGCTGCTTGCATGTCATATTCTCTTTTTTCAATGCACCTATTGCTGCCATGCATAATATAATGCTTGTGTATATAGTTCTGTAAATATTCATTCTGTGTTCCCGTACGTTTTAAAACGCTACTAATACGCTCTTTCTGGCACAGCAGCTGTTAACATATTAACGAGTAGTCTGACTGAACGATTGATGTTTCATGACGTCTTCCAATCATCTGCCTTAATGCAGCTGTCGAGAGCAACGCGTTGGTATAAAAACACTCATTTCTGCTGGATACAGATATTCCATGGCCTCCAAACACCGATTTCAGAGCTACCTGTCAACAGATGATTTTGTCAGGCGATGCACGTTTTGTTTTTCTTTTCATTAGCCCTTTCTTACAAACCTAAGCATTTTCTAGCATTATACACGATGTAGTGTGTAGACAAGACTAAAGCTATTTGAATTTAACAAATTGACTCTACTTAAATCTTGAGGTCATTCATTGCTGGTTTCCAGCTGACAGGATGTAAAATCCTTTATAACCACGAAAATGTTCTTTAATACACTTTTAGACTCACCCTAAGATTAAATAATCTAAGTGAAGAAAAAGAAATAGACACTAATGGGCTTTACATGTGAACACTTTAATTTATAGAGGAGCTGGAAAGAGAAGCTGAAGAAGAAAGCTGCCTTTCTTTTATCGCTTCCATTTGACTCCTAACAGAGGAAGTGGGTTTTAATGGATCTATCGTTTGACAGGCATTACTTACAGTTTCTCAAACAATAGTCTGAGCTGAAGTCAGGCTTGGATGCTTCTGTTACACACAGATCTGAGAATGATATCGCAGTCTTGCAGTATTTAGATGAAGGGCTGACTGTGGTCTTGAACAGTATTGCGTTGTCCCAAATAAACCGCATCAGGTTTGGGACCGAAGTGATCTTTTGCTTTTGCAGAGCTGAAGAAAATGCAGAAAGAATATGCAAAGGAAGTACGTTGGCAGTCTTTCACAAGACTGTAGTGAAGAACTTTTGTATACAGCTTCACAGTGGATGCAGTATTATGCATATTCAAGTTGTTTTTAAATGTTTGTTACAAATCAAACTGGTAATAATGTGCACATATGGACAGAAATGACAGGGTTTGGGTTAGTGGGTGTTCTTTTTTTTTTGCTTTGCTCTTTTGGTTTAAAGCATTTCAGCGACTGTTTCCAAGTCTTTGTCAGATGTTACACATTCAATCATGTTACCGAGCATTTTAATGATGCGCCTTTATGCTGCACAAAACTAAAGTTTAATCTAGAAAGCAATTATCTACCCCACAACAAGCTAATATCAGTAAACTAACAGTTTGTGATTTGAGAGTAGATCGATTTGTATCAACATCTGGGGCCTGTTTTATAAAACAAGTTTACAAAATGAGCGAGGTTTATTTCAGTTAGTCTGACTTATTTTGAACCAAATAAACTGGCAAGAAGTCAGACTAACTGAAATAAACCCGGCGTTTTTGAATAACACCTGCTTTGGCATTGATTTTAAAATCAAATATATGCAATTTTCCAGGCGTATTTTCTTTTTTGTGCCACACTGCAGGATTTTGACACCATTTCTGAACTTTAATAATTAGTTATCATGTGTGAATATCAGAAATCGCCTATATTTACATTTACCTCCATGCCCCGTTTGTACATTTTATAGTCAGTTTTTATCCCCTCTCTATTCAAAGTTACTGATGGAGTTCCTTTTATAAAACCTTGCACACAATGTTCGTATTCATTTCACTTTTCAGTGTGGTGCTTTTATCTGCCTCTTTTTCATAGACCTCTTAGACGGAAGGTTCTCAGAAACTGGTCTTTGATCAGCTCTCAGTGGCTTAATTTCACAGTTGGCTTGTGGGGTAGTTTTCTGGAAGCTCAGAAGTCTAAGCACACAGAATAAGGTTTATATAGATTGTTTTTGTTTACTCGTCACAATTCAGGCCTCACTCTCATTTCTCCTCCTCTGTGGGGGTTTTATTATTTATTTATCTTGTCTATATATTTTATAGTGGTCACAAGACACAACAATCACTGCCTTTCTCACACCAACAATCTATTATTATGGGTTAGAGTGATGTTCCTCTCCTCTAAACCACACTTAAACAAGTGAATCTTTTGGTCTGGTAATAATGCAAATGTAATGAAAGTGAAATTGTGAATGCAATGTAAGCGGCCGAATAGAGAGCTATTTTTCATATGCTTTGTCCAGTGATTATATTAATACAGTGAAACTGATATTTGCACAACAACAGACACATCAGTCCTGCTCCGCGCACACCGGATTCAATTCTGGCAACTTAGACACTAAAATGACAACCAACATACTGCAATATGAACATTTCTGCCAATGTATTTCGGTGATTGTATTTATTAAGAAATGTCTTGTTTCTCTCCTACTTTTTTTACTTTGTGGACCTGTATGGATTTTGAATTCTCTGTGTACCGTAGATGATTGTATGTATTATTATGTAATCTGGCAGAAAGCAGTTTCTGTGATCTAAGTAATATGCGTTTTATTTCAGGTCGGAGGGGAAGATGTTGACAATATATAAAGAATTTTTTGTATTTTATGTGTTTAGGGTTTGTCCATGAAAAATATTCCTATTCATTCTAAATCTGTGAAAGCTCTTCCTCAGCTTTTCTACATGTGAATGTCTGGCGGTGTCAGAAACAATGACTGACAACCGTAAGTGCTTTGAGGTCTATATTTTTACCGGGCCTGTATAAAACCTGTATATAATATGTATATAAGCAAGTCACGGAAATGCCTTTTTTCTTGTGCAGTGTTTGCAGCCTGTTTCTCCTACCATCTTTCAGTGATGTGGTGATGCTGTTTTTTCACATTGTCTTTCTGATTTAAAAAGAATAAAATATTTTCCAAACCATTGTTTTTTTTGTTTGTGATCTCATTCAGTATTAAAATAAACTTACACCAAACATGCGAATATTAATGAAATAAAAACCTACCCGTCTTCAGTAATGATCAAACCGGAAACTCGTTTTGAGCTAAACCTCATAAACTACATTTCCCATAATTCCTACCGGTCTACTTTAACCAATGATCGCTCACTTACGTGCTTACGTCACGTAGAGCGACAGAAAATTTTCAAGATGGTGCTTGAAAGTACTATGGTTTGGTAAGAAAAAATAGTTTTATATTCTTCAAACGTCAGATATAGTTTGATTAACGTGATTTATTTGGTTTACTGTATAATTATGCGGGGAATTGTGTTTATTTGAGGTGAGAGAAAGGTCTCGTTGAGCAAAAGAGACAGTTGTGCAGTTTTCCTTAGTCATGATGGTACACTGGTCCTGGAAAACTGCTTCTTTGTGTTGACATGTTATGAGAGAACGCGTTAAAAAGCTTAAAGTTGCGATTATCAGGTTGTCATTTTACGAAATCAGTGTCTGTTTAAATCATGAACGGGTTTGGTACATTTCCTTTGTGATGATCTGGGGTCTTGTGTAATAACTGTCAATGCAAGATTTAAAATCCGTGCAGTTTGTGTAAAAAAAACCCGCTTTACTCGAGATGCCGCTCTCTTCTATCTTCTATTTAAATATTCTACTCACTTACGTGGAGAATTAGGCTTGGTACGATCACTTGCAGTTTCATATTTGACTGTATTGCTGATTGGGCATCACGGTGCGTATTTATTATGTCTAGTGTGGACAACAGTGAGTATATGCGCAATGGAGACTTCTTACCTACCAGACTTCAGGCCCAGCAGGACGCTGTCAACATCATCTGTCATTCAAAAACTAGAAGTAACCCAGAAAACAACGTTGGGCTCATCACCCTGGCCAAGTAGGATAAAGATTTAATTGATTTGTTTATGAAAAGGTACAAATGTAACAAAATCTATAGACGATACATGAGGTCAACTGTGTGTGTGTTTTTTAGTAACTGTGAGGTCCTGACCACGCTGACCCCTGATACGGGCAGGATCCTGTCAAAGCTTCACGCTGTTCAGCCCAGAGGGGTCATCAGCTTCTGTACCGGCATCAGAGTAGCACATGTGAGTTGTTTCAATCATCATTTTTGCTTATCTTTCTTAATATTTGCTCTGTATGCGTGCATATTTGTTGTTTAGTTTTTTATCTGTAAAGTTCACAACTTATCATCTTAGAAGACCAGTTTTCTGCCCTCTTCTTGAGCCTCATGTTAGATTTTTTTCTACTGTGACTTTTCATACGTCTATCATCTGGACGTATTTTGCTATGAGCTATTTGAATGTAAAATGGTATTAAATTTAAACCCCGGGAATCTATGAAATTATTATATTTTGACAACTTCATATTCGGACTAAGTGAGGAACTGGAACTTTAAGCTGAAGTATTACATAATTTTTACACATGGCATTTTACTGTTTAATACAATTTGCGTTAGAATTTTGGTTTAGAGAATATTTCAGTATTTGTAATTTAAAATTGCATGTTTATTGTCTTGCCTGCTATTCTGAACACACACACACACACATATATATATACAAAAATAAAAGCGTAAATGTCTTTCTTTTTAAAGTCATACTCAACCCAGAAATTTGAATGGTAGTGTACTACTATTTCTTTTTTCTTGAATTTCATGTCATTGATATTATTGTATAATATTTCTGTATGCTTATTCTCTCTGCTCCTTCCGTTCCACAGCTGGCATTGAAACACAGACAGGGAAAGAACCATAAGATGAGGATCATTGCGTTTGTGGGAAGCCCTGTGGAGGACCAGGAGAAAGATGCAAGTGATTCTTGTGTTAATGTATCTGGGTGCAAAAGCTGCACGATATGAGTCTATATTTATAAAAGGCCAATACAGTATGTTCTCACCTGCTCACGTGTGCCTCCAACCTGTCTCACTTAGCTGGTGAAGATGGCAAAACGTTTGAAGAAGGAAAAAGTCAGTGTTGACATCATTAACTTTGGAGAAGAGGTAAACACTTATTCTGAGCGAATGTCGTTACTTCTCATCTGCTGTGTCATTTTACCTTTAGTATTTTCTATTTTCTAGGAGGTCAACACGGATAAGCTGACCGTGTTTGTGAACACCCTAAATGGAAAAGAGGGTGTAGGCTCTCACCTGGTAACAGTGCCCCCCGGTCCGAGCCTGGCAGATGCTCTTCTGTCTTCTCCGATCCTGGCTGGTGAGGGTGGCACCATTATGGGCCTGGGCGCCAGTGACTTTGAGTTCGGAGTGGATCCCAGCGCAGACCCTGAGCTGGCTCTGGTGAGTAGCACACAGGTTTTATAGGACAAGCGATTTTCCACATTATGATTGTTTTTCCACGTGTCTGTTCCAGGCTCTGCGTGTGTCCATGGAGGAGCAGAGACAGAGGCAGGAGGAGGAGGCTCGCCGGGCCGCAGTGGCTTCAGCTGCGGAGGCTGGAGTCTCATCACCCACTGCAGATGGTGAGAGATTAGATGGGTTTTCTGGACACCTAAACTAGGAATAGTTCACCCAAAAATGAAAATTTACCATTATTTTACCACCCTAGATGTATATGACGTTCTTCTTTCAGATGAACACAGAGTTTTTAAAAACTAACACGTCTTCTGAAGCAAATCTATGGGTTTTAGTAACAGAAATATTTCTATTGTTAAAATTAGAACTCAAATCACTGACGTCTGGCGACAGCTTGCATGTGTGTGCACAAGAAAGTCGAGTCAAAATCATGGCCACTATCCACCAACATTACAACGCTTGGAAGAGCCAGGATAAATTCTTAAAAAAACTCAAACTGGTCGTCTGAAAAAAGAAAGTCATATACAGCTAGGTGAGCTTGTGGATAAGTCAATTATGGGGTAATTTTAAGTTTGGGATAATCTATTCCTTTAAAGCAGCTGGGAGTTTGTGGATTGATACACTACAGGGATTAAAAGTTCACCAAGACTGCACATATTTGATAAAAAAAATACAGTAAAATCAGTGTATTGTAAAATATCTACCCTTAACAAAAGAGTAAAACCCACACCACCATACCTGTGCCTAACCCGTATCCTGCCTCAACAGCAGCAAATGTGTTTTGCTATACAATATGAGCACTGTAAGTACACCATGTATTTTTTGATGTAAGTAGTAGTAGTTAAGGCCACCTAATATAAAGTGTGACCAAATATAATTTATTCCTGTGATGCAAAGTGTCACGTGATTCTTCAGAAATCGAATATGCTGATTTGCTCAAGAAACATTTCTTGTTAGCATCATTGTTATGAATGTTTCATGGCAATTCTGTGTTTAATATGAGCTGATGTCTTCTGTGCTTCCGTTAGAGTCAGAAAATGCTCTGCTGAAGATGTCGACGGCTCCTGCTCTGCCTGATTTCAGCCGCATGACGGAGGATGAACAGATCGCATACGCCCTGCAGATGTCTATGCAAGGAGGAGGTCTGTCTCTCTGCTCTTCATAAATTCTTAATTCTATTTTCCCCCCTTTTGACACAAACGAATGTCTTGGTGCACAGAGTTTGGTGGTTCAGAGGCCATGGATGTGGACACAGGTGCAGCAGCAGACAGTGAAGCTACTAAGGTGTGTTCCTCAGCTCTACTTTTACAGAGGAGATCAGAATTTAAGAGCGAACATGTTGTGGGAATTATCAGAAGCAATTGTATATTCTTCATACCCAAACTTGATACAGCCAGCCAAAATACATCAAAATACATGATACATGAAATACCAGTTTTAGAAAAGTTATGTGTTAGCCTTTGTTTCTGTTTAAATGAAATGCTGTATGAGGTCCTCTCTGATCTTGCAATATTATAAAAGTCTTTAATTTATCACATACAACTATGCCCAGGTCAAGGTCATGAAAGTGCCAATGTAAACTCTGTCTGTGTGTTTTGTAGGAGGATGAGGAGGATTATGATGTGATGCAGGATCCAGAGTTTCTGCAGAGTGTGCTGGAGAACCTCCCAGGTGTAGATCCCAACAACGAAGCCATCCGTAATGCCATGGGCTCTCTGGCTTCCCAGAACAGAAGTAAACCACCTGAGGGCAAGAAAGATGATGAGAAGAAATAGAGGTATAAGAAGTGTCTGGACGGAGGACAAAAGCAAATAAAACTGAAGAAAGGTTCAGAGCTGGATGATGAATAGAGATGAACAGAATTCATATGTGATATAAAAAAGTATACATTTATAATTTCATGATGCTTTCCTTACAAATGATAGAGGAACAACAGAACAGACTAACCACAAACTCTGTTGACAGAAAGAAAACTCAAAAAATACTTCTTACATGTAATTGTGAATGAGCATCTTCATTTGTTCCTCTTGTGTAACATCTGACCTGTAACAAAGACAAAAAGAAAAGTCAGACAATGCTACTTCAAATAGCAGTGCACACTTCAGTGTTTATTTGCTAGTTATTTCATGCCACCCTACTATAATTTTCCATGTGGTTTTTGAATAACTTCTTGTAAAGGTTTCTTTGTCGATTTTGTATCACTATTTTCAGTTCCTTTTGTAATAAAGGGCTTTGTTATGGTTAAGGGAATCTGAAGTATAGCATGTTATTATTTGTTTGTATGTGCGTTTACCCCTTTTTTTACTTAAAATGTAGAAAATATTAAGTTATTAAATACCTTTGACTTTATAACTCATCACTGCGCAAAAACAGTGTTGTTCAAATCGACATATTCAATTCAAATATTCAGTAAATTATAAAAAATACTATTAAAAGATTTTAAAATAAGTTATATTTATCTGCATTAACATTCAGATAAAAAAAAATCTGTTGCAAAGTGTGAAATGAGGAAAATGCTAAATATATATGTATTTTTTTATACTTATAGTGGCACCCTATACAGACCCTAGCTCCAAAATTTTTTTTTTTTAAATATCCCTTTATATATGTTTACATGTATGTGTTTCTATATATGTGTGTGTGTGTGCATGTTTATGAAGACACAAATTTGTATAATGACATGGGTATGACCGGTATTACAATATGAAGGTAATTTTCAGTGTCCCCGTAATTCAAAAGGCTTAAACATACTAAATGTTTTTTTGAAAATCTCTAAAAGCCTGTAGTTTCCTGTAAGGGGTAGGTTTACGCTCAGTGTAGGGCAATAGGTACCAAATACAGTCTGTACCTTATAAAAACCATTACGCCTATGGAGAGTCCCAAACCCAGTGTGTGTATGTTCTGGGTTTCTTCGCTTTTTCCATGTCACACTTTACTGTTATGTAAAAAGATTAAAATTTTATTTGTAGCTAACTGATCATTATTATTTCATAAATAGACGTATTATGGAGCATCTTTCTTTTAAACAGTAGTTAACATCCTCTGGAACCCCAAAATGGGTGAAATCTGTCCCTATGTTTTGATCTGTCCCTATGATTTGTATCTGCCTCCTCAGGTCATGAGGAAAACTGTGTGAGGGGTGTGTGTGTGTGTGTGTGGAGAGCCCAGCTCTCGCAGAGAACAAGCCGACTCAGCATTCTGAACACACTGATGTACCGCAGTACAGAGAGAGAGAGAAAGGGGATGGGGTTGTGAAAGCATGCTGCGCATCATCCTCCTCCTCCTCATCCTCATGAGTTCAGCAGCGACGCAGTGCAGCGCGCGCATCCACCGCACTAACCTACTAACCAACACAAGACTGAAGAATCCGGCGACAACACACACTTACCCATGCTATATGCAAAGTTTCTCTGATTAATGTCTAAGTTTTAACGCTTTAAACAGGAAACCGGTTACTGGAGTTGCCTCAAGCCAAAACTGAACATTTCCACATGAGCACGCGACCGCTCTCTTCCGTCCAGCGCGTGCTGCGATAATGCGCCACTCTCACTGATGACGCGCGCCAGCAGCGGTCTCAGGCTCTTCGTACTCATTTGAACGTGTCTACCTCTTCTTCGCAATTTCGATTTGAAGTATATTACCTTTGGACTTTTCTCCCTTCAGCGAGGCACTCTGAAACCGCTGCTCGACAATGTAAGTATATTTGCTGTGATGTTTAATGTGTTTTGATGTGTTGGGGATCTGTTGTCATGCAGGTGTACAAGAGTCTGATTATAAACTGCAGTGTGGTGTCTCTCAGCATCAGCGAGGGTCATGATTCAATTATATATAATTCTACATTTTGGATTTTTTGATAGACTAAAACACAAACTAGACCTCCTTGATATTGAGGCTAATAAGAATTTAAAAACAATTATATATTATACATATGGGCCTGTTATAAACCTTAAACACATGTACGTGATTGGTAAAAAAAATCATTGTTTAACCACTAATTTAGACTTGTCAAAAAAAGAAAAGAAATGTCTAGTTAAACACACTGTTAAAAATATAGCAACATTTTAGGTTTATTTTACATTTTAACACCGGACTTCATTAACTGATACAATGTTAATAGGCTATACCAACCTATTGTAAAGATATTTGTTTAGTACCTTTTATAATACACTGATAACCACCAAAAGCAGGTGCTGAAGAGCTCTTGTACAAGAACTTGCATTTATGTCATTCACACAAACACTAAACACCATCATGGTTACACACATGAAACTTAATGCAATAAACATTAATTCAACAGCATTAGATTTAACATACAAACCTAAACTATGCTGCAGCAGTTATTTCAATGAAAAAAACCCATTAAATGTGAAATTTAACACAGGGAATTCTGGGAATGTGCATTTATGGGTTTTCCCTGTATGTTATACATGGAGTAGGTGAACTTATCAGTAGCCAAATAATAGGTTTTTAATAGCATTTTAGTTATTTCTTTTCGGAAGCCATGCTCTGTGTTTAACTGTAACAGTAGACCGTAACTTGTGCACGAATCAGCAACTTTTTTTTGAATGTGTCATGATTCTCTTTGGATGTTCAGGTCTGCTGCAGAGGATGCCACCCCAGCAGGTGCTCCTGGAGGAGCCGGTCCTCCTGCTGCGCCTCCAAACACCACCAGCAACCGCCGACTGCAGCAGACACAAGCACAAGTGGAGGAGGTCAGTGTGTGTAAGAGTTTATGGACCAAACAATTGAAAGCATTACTTATGCACAGGAGCATGTGTGGATGTATAGGTTGTGCAGTTTTACTCATGCATTATTTCTAATAACCAACTGCAACACAAGCATTCGGTGTTGTTCTTTCTTGCCTCATGTCTTTCTGTGGTTGTGGTCTGCAGGTGGTGGATATTATGCGTGTGAATGTGGATAAGGTTCTGGAGAGAGATCAGAAGCTCTCTGAGCTGGACGACAGGGCAGATGCTTTACAGGCCGGGGCGTCACAGTTCGAAAGCTGTGCTGCCAAACTGAAGAACAAATACTGGTGGAAGAATTGCAAGGTGACTGCATGAAAGCAGCTCAGCGCCCATACAGGATTACACTTATTACTTCATCATTTTAATTAATAATAATTAAGTGAAAGGATTTACAGTGAACAAAATTAGATGAATTTGCTGTTTTAACAGGATATTTTATAATGCACTCCAGTGTTTTCATTGTTAGAGCTAAAAAAATTCAATAATAACGCTAAAATGAAATATTTACACTTTAAAACTGTAATAATTAAGCTTAAGTTGGTGTACTAAAATACTAAAACTCAAATGAAAATAAATAAATAAATGCTATAAAAGTAATATATAGCTCCATATAGTGTGAATGAGCTAACATGCAGGAGTAAGTAGGTCAGTGGTTATTGCTCATGTTATGCTCAGTGATTTTGGTCTGTACAGCTGCAAGTGTTAATTAGTGTAAACTGGAGCCTCTGAGTTTTGAGAATCACCTAGTTGCAGAGAATCATGGGAAATATCAGTACAGCTTTTTGTGTGCTGGATAAAAATACCAGTTTGTTTTTTGTAATTATGGCACTAGTGATTTGTCAAGTATACTAGGCCACGCACTCACCAAAAAACAACCACGCCAACAACAAAAAGCCTCAAATTTTAACTTGGAAAATAATGCGATAGAATATTATTGCCATTTTTTGTTTATAAGAACCATTTCAACCTTATCTTGGGGGTTTTTACTAATTAGTTGATGAGTTGAATCAGGCGTGTTTAATAATTGGTACATTTCAATTATTTTGGTTTATGCACCCACTTGATTCAAGGACTTTTCTAAAGGTTCTGCACACCTGCATCCCTTGCATGTTCATTTGTGTTAAATATTTATATACTTATTAATTATGCTTTCATCTACCAAAGGGTGTCTCAAATACTTACCATATTTAAGTCGGTAGTTAGTCCGGAAGTTGCAGACCTTGCATGTAGGCCAACATTTAATGATGAAAAAATAACATAAAAACAGATGAAATTCCCAGGAAAATGGTTCAAGTCGGGGCAAATGCATTAAAGTGCAGGCAGACTCTGTCAAAATGGCAAGTAATTAAACGATACCACCAAAAAAACCAAAACAAAAACGTCAACAGTTTTTATGATTACATTTATAAACCATATGATTTATCATTTTAGTGAGGCATCTGATAAAATTAACAATTTTCATATATGTATTATTCGTTTTCTTTACTTAAACGTTGAGGATTTGTAAGTATTTGTAATCATATTCCTGAATAATATGATGATTCCTGATACTCAGCATGTTGGATAGTTTATGTTTTGCTCATTTACTTCCTTCTTGTAATGTAGATTTATTTTAAGATTTTCTAACATACTCTTTTTTTCTCCCTCAGATGATGATTATTATGGGTGTCATTGGAGTCATCTTCATTGGAATCATATTCTGTGAGTTTCGAATCATTTGCACGACTCCTTTGAAGCACATGTTGCTACACTGAAAGCTCATTATCACCAGACATTATCTCCTATAATCTAATTACACTAGGTTACACGTCACGAAGTTCTAACTGTTACAAAGGCAATTATATATTATTATATTGTACAATAAAATAATTATAAAGGTACAATTAACCCTACATGAAAACGAAACCATTTGTAATTTTGGGAGCTGAAATCCTGATTCTGCTTCTGCATTTGTATGGGTATTTTACAGTCATATACTGAAAGGCATGAGTGCTGCTGCTCAGACCAGCTTTGTGTGTTTAGAGGCCAGACTGGACCAGCATTGCACAAGCTCAATAATTCATCATTACACTCATTACGGTCAATTATTCATTAAGGGCAGTTGTGTGCAGCATGAGGTAAAGAAACATTTTGCAGTGGACCTTCGTCACACTCTTTCCCTTTAATCTTTCCTCATCTAGTGTATTTCTTCTCTTGAGCCGATCCACCTGCAAAACCAATGAGAAAATGAACGAGTGAATGAAGAAAACACAATCGTGAGCTCTGCCCATTTTCCACATCCTTCTCGCTTCAATCCCTCCCGAGGTCTCTCCGTTAAGTCATCTTGCACCTTGGTAATGCACAGAAATCTGCTCTCCTCTAGTGGAATGAGCACATTAGAGTCTCTCTCTCTCTCTTCTCCTCACTTCTAGAATCTCCTGCATTATTAAAATGTTCTGCAGACAGTCATACATGAATGCACAAAAAGAGCAGAAGAAAACAGACTTAGAATAAGTAGGAGAGGCCAGGAAGTCTTGTGAAGCAACATCAGAGAGTGCTCATGGGAGGAGGCGTACAATACTGTTTAAAAGTTTGAGATTTTTAAAGAAAATAATACTTTTTTTTTGCATTTCATCAATAGGGATGTTGTCAAGCATTCATAACGTTAAGAAATGTTTTTAAGCATTAAGTCTCCACAAAGTCATTTCTGAAGGATCATTTTACACTGAATCAATGATGCTGAAAATTCAACTTTGATAGCGCAGGAATTAATTGCAGCTTAAAATAGATTTAAACAAACAACATTGTAATAAGATTTTACAATAATACTGTTTTTACTGTATTTTTTCATCAAATTAATACTAAGAAATAGGTCACATGATCCTTCAGAAATAAGTGTAGTTCTCCTGCTCAAGTTAAACTTTTGATGACAGCTCAGGTTTGACTATGAATTTAATTTTAATTACAGATTGAAATATATTCAAATAGGGTTACATTTTTTTGGAAGCTGTCCTTGTTACAGTGTAATTATACAATACAATTAAATTATACATTTAAGTACCGATTAAGTAAATGTATATTTACTCACTACAGTGACTTGCATGAAATTACACATCATTTACTGTTTTTATAATAGTAATATATGTAACAAGGACACCTTCAGATAAAGTGTTGCCTAAAATAGAATACAGTTACGTTCAATTGTAATAATATTTTACAGTATTTAAATGAATGCAGCTTTGGTGAGAATAAGAGAACCATTTGAAAACAAACGTTTGAGCGGTAGTGTGTGTAAGAGAGAACATGTGTGTGTTTGTAAAACATGTGAGAGTGAGATGAGTTCAGGTAAACATCTTTTCTGTCTCTGTTTTGCCAAAGTGTACTCATCTGACCTTTTGGAGAACTTTTCTAAATTGATATTGACGATCTTAACCCACCCTGCTATCAAGGCAAGATTTATGAGTCACCATCCACTGATTTTTATTCTGAATATGTATGTGTACTTAAGATTCAGACATTTCCAGAAAAACAAAATAGCACAAACAGACAGATCAGTTATGAGAATAGCTGTGTTTTTTTACTGTATAAGTGCACAGATTATGAAAATAAACAGCAAAAATAAATCGAATCTGTAATAAAAGGGAAAAGTGAGAACTTGTACACATAGAAAGAATATAAGGTATAAATAATAAGAAGTTAATTTGTTTCTTTTGACTTGCATGGCAGAATAATCCTACTGTTTTATGTGTGATATGTTTCATTATTATTACGGTTAACTGCCTGTTATAAGCCTCATTTTCCTGTTCTGTGGAAAAGCCACATTTGGGAACAAGATGTGAATGCTACAAGCCTGCCAAAATGTACTAAAACGTACAGAAATTCACAGATAATCAATGCAAACAGCATCAACAATAATCTATACTGCCATGCAATTTATAACCGTTGGTTTTCACATTCCGTACTGCTGTTGATTCACATTCCTTCATCAGCACAGACTTTTATATTTTGTTTTGTTGTTGGAGGACTTAGACTTGCCTATTTTTCTCTTGTACGATAAAGTGAGACAAAGTAAAAATGACAAATTATCATGTGTATAAATATTAATGAACACATATACCATACCAGAGGGGTAATGACATTAGCTCTGATGCCAGTGTTACATTTTAACGGCATAAACAGCATGCTTATATGCCCCTGATAATTTAATGATGCCAATAAAGCCATCGACAAAACCTCATCTGTTTTTATTTCACAAAAAAACAAGGACAATCTACAACAAATGAACAACATTTAATAGATCACTGGGGAAAAAAAAGAATGCATGTTACATTTATAGAATAAGTTATGCAAGGAATTGATTCTATTAAATGAATGAACCATGACTGAATGAAAAAATCCATGTGAACACAGTGCAGACAGATAAAAGTTAAAACGTAAGATGGCTCCTTCCAAGAATTCAGGCAGAAGACTGGTCCTCAGTTCTCTTAAAATACAAAAAAAGATAACAGTAATTAATAATAGATTTCTTCACTGTCTTGTGGTCGTGTATAGTAAAGACAACTGTTCCATTTTCTATATATATTTTTTTCTGAAAGACTCTGATTACCATAAATACATTTCTTAAAGTAAAATACAGATATTATTGTTAAATATTAATGCAATTTTAGATCATTTTTGATTGATTTAAGATAATTTAGATCATGATGGAAATTGATTTATTTTAAAATATTGGGTAACACTTTATTTTGATGGTCCCTTTTGAACAATCTGTTGACAATAAGCAGCTTTGCACCTACATGTCAACTAACTCTCATTAGAATATTAGTACACTCTCTAATTACTATCTAATTAACTCTTTATTGTGATGGTTTCCCAAAAGATGCTCTACTGACTATAAGTAACTTTACAAGTACTTATCAACCTATTCTAACCCTAACAAGTCTACAAATACTCTGCTAGCACTCTACTGAGAGTTAGTAGATATGTAGGTGCAATGTTACTTATAATCAACAGAATACGTTAAAGGGGCCATTTAAAATAAAGCGAAACCAAATATGGTAAAGTAAATAAAGTGAAACCAAACCAAGTCATTTATTCCTGTGATGGCAAATAATTTTTTAGCAGTCCAGTTTTTAGTGTTCTACAGAGGTCAATCTAATAAGCTGATTTGCTGCTTGGAAAAAACATTTCTTATTATCAATGTTAAATAGATTTTTTGGTATATTTTAGTATACAATTTAAAAAGAACAATATTTATTTCAAATGTAATTCTATTATGAATTTTTAGTTTTTAGAAAGTTCTAAATCTGAAAGTGCGCCGTGTGTAAAGTTATTGTTTAAAAGAAAGAGACTCTGAATCACTGAAACGAGTCATTTTTAAAAGAAATACTTAGCAGTTTTATCTTGACGTGAAACATTAGCGTATTGTCACCCACTTGTTGGTCTGAATGAAAATGCAAATTCATTTTTTACCACTAGGTGTCGCTCTTAAAATTAAAAAATAATGCTGTACACTGCGCTTACAAACACTGCTTTATCAGACGAGGGGAAATGAAAATGAGAGCGGTCGGACCAATCACCACAGATTAGCGTCAGCCAAAGGAAAGTTTTGGAAAAATTAATTGTTGAGTGAATTGAAGTGGCTGAGAAAATAAGGTAAAAATAAGTGTTTTTTGATCTTGCATGCATGTCAATTTGTTGTTGGGGACTCTCAAATCTAAAATATGAACATTACCCATAATATAAAAAATAGTTTGATTGGTAGTGGTTGGTATTATTAAATGATTATTCAATAGTTCCATGTTATCAAAAACTATACTCACCTGCACCTTTGAATGCTTGATACAAAAACACCACTGATATCGCCAACATCAAGACTACTGTCCAGAAGGCTGTTTCTGTTACAAACAAAATCACCAGCTTTCTTTTACAACAGACTTCATGAATATTTACACTCAACAGATTTACTGATACTACATCAAATTAGTTCATCATGGGTAACTTCTCTCACGTGGCTCAGGTTTGTCCACAGTCAGAGTGATTTCACTTGGTGTTTCCAGGGAGGGATGAGACACTCTACAGGTGATAACGGTCCCGGGTGGGTTTTTGCCGGGTCGTATGGTGAGGTAAGAGGAGAGGGAATATGTTCCATCACTGTGCTGCTGGTGACTGGAGAGGGAGGATTCTTTGGACAAAGAGACAGGCTCTTCTTCAGAGGGCTCGTGGGAAAACCACTCCACCTATGGGAGCACAGCAGGACTGTCAGGACACAGGAGACCTCCAAATCTGCTTTGGTGCTTATTCTGAAAGCGAGCTGACCTGCACATCCAGAGGATAGTAGCGATGACAGTGGCAGCTCAGTTTCTGAGGCGTCGTGTCCTGAAATATTAATTTCTCCTCCGATAGTTTTATACGAGGAGGTTCTGGTTAAACAAATGGGATGGAATATTTAAAAGATGTGAACAATTAGTGGTTTTCCTTAACTTTAAGCAGTTACTTCATGAAGCTCAAGGCATTAGCAACTTTTGGTAACACTTTAGTATAGGGACCAGTTCTTGCCATTAAATAGTTTCCTATTATGATTAAATTTTATAGCATATTGGGTGTTTATTAGTACTAAAAAAGCACATATTCTGCATCACCATATTCCTAATCCTACCCAATACCTAGTTAACATCTACTTTATTAATAATATAAATATTAATAATATTCGTTTACTGAGGCAAACGTCTTTGTTAGTTAGAGTTAGTTAATAGTGAGAACTGAACCTTAAACGTTTTCTTTCTACTTTTCATATTACTTTTATGTATAGATTTCAGTTGTTTTACCTTTGTCCCATTTCCACACACTTAATATTTGACTATCGTAAAATAGGAAAGAGAAACTCATTAAAACTATAATAATCTAAACAGTACTTAAAATTGAGAAAAATCGGAATATTTAATCCAAAATTCTTTTTTGAAAGTGTACTTGTTTACAAAGTGAGCGAGTGATGGTAAAAAAATATGGGTGGAAAAGTGTGAGTGGAAAAATTATATAATATAATTCAATTTAGCATTTTCTCGCAAAAGCCTCTTACACCTTATTTCAGTCACAAAAGTTTTGCAAGCAAAAACATTTATATTAAAAATCCTTTAGAGGCCCTGCAAATTAAACAAAACGTTATCAAAAACGAAAAGTGCATTTATGTATCAAAATAATGCAATTTGTTACAAAATCAATCATTTAAGATATTAATATGGTGGGACGTTTAATGACTTTCAGGCAGAATTCTTCATTTATGTTTGTCCACTATGGCTACTTTATAGATTAAATAATAATTAATGAGAGACATTATTGTAAGAGTCCATTTTATAAAGTGTCCATAGCTGAAAAAAACACCTTTATACAGAATATTAAAGTGAATTTTGATTCTGCCAGTGAATGACTCACGTGTGATCAGCAGCTGAACGATCTGTTGAGTCTGAAACTCCCCAGAACCAACAGTACAGATATACGTGCCCTCATCTGAGACCTTTAACCTCTTCAAAGTCAGAGACGCATTACCGTCCCTCACCAGAAGGTCTGCTTCAGCGCTTGTGCCTTCCCGGTCCACAAATACTGTAGTGTACAGTAATAGTGTGATATTTATCATCCAAACACGTTCTCCTTTGAATGCATGAATATTACTCACTTACATTCTTGTCCCATGTCTGCCTCGGTTTCTCTGGCTTTCATGTCAAGTATTTTCCGACCATTTCCTCTGTGTTGTATGCGCCACTCCAGTGCCACTTCCTGTCCAGGGACAGAGTCCTTCTGTCTGAAGCCACAGTCTAACAGAACGTCACCTCCGATTGGAGCCTTGAGGGATGGGACACGTGAAAACACCACAAACACGACTGCAAAAAGAGGAAATATATTAAAGATTTCACAAATAATGCAAACGTAAGATTAAAGAAAACAGTGGGAAAAGTTATGGTGATCAGCGAAAACGCACGGTTCCTCGGAAAAGTACAATATTTTTGTGAGAGCGCAAATGTTTTACAAGAACGTTTTTTGGGAGAATGAACTATTTTGTAAGAGAGCACAAATGTTTTAGGAGCATTCACAAAGTTTCATAGATAGATAGATAGATACCCTCTGTCTGTAATGTTCCTGATTGGCTGAGAGGCAGGTTGAGTTTACTCTGCATAAGCGGTTGTGGGTCAGACTGTGTTGTCCCACCCTGAAGGGTCTGCAGCACCAGAGTAAGACTGATACCGCCACCTTCCAGCTGAACTGATCCAATAAACTGAGCGGGGAGAGAATCCAGCTCAGCACCGCGAGGAACATAACGGCTGATCTCACAAACCACTTCCTGCTCATTGCAATCAGCGTGAAGAAGCAGGTCTGCATTAGGAATCTGAATGGACGGTACTGTGGGGCGAGAAACAACAGAGAAAGACGTATATGTATTTCACGTAGACATTCAGCTGCCGACTTGAGGCTCAGTGCACTTACACGTCAACTCAAAGATGAGATCCTCTGCGTTAGGGGTCTCAGGGGGGTTATACGGGGTCACGAGCTCCGGTGACAGACCATCGTTTCCAACCAGATCCCTGAAGACGAGAGTGGAGGGAGTGCGCTTGAACATCGCCCCGCTCATCATGCCTCCCATCCCACCACCTTCCTCGATCAGAGAGCAGGACAGGACCACATCGGCTCCCTGCAGCCCTGCGACGAGAGAACATTGACTCAAACTGCAGGGGGCGACAAATCAACGAAAACGAGACTATTGAAAATAAAACCGAAACCATCACATCAATCGATTTTGACGTCGTGAAACACTACATTTTCGTTGAATAAACGTATATAAAATCCGCATATGCAAACAGATGCAAGCAACTAGGCTGAAACATATATAGCAGCACGAATAAATATTTATAAACTCACCACAGACCAACGAAAGAAAGACGAGGACTGTAAACATCCCCATCCTGACAGGATAGCTAATTTTTTTCTATATCTAGCTTATGATAGCACGTGTATATATAATTAGCCGACGTTAAATGAGGAAAAACGCATTTTAGGACGACAGCTCTCTGCTAGGCTAACATCCAATCTCGTTCGTTCAGTAGGCGATATACTTTCACTTTTGTTCAGAGGGCTTCCTTATTAGCAAATTCAAAATAAGAGTGAAGTTTTCCGTTTGGTTAATATTATTTATATTTTTTATGTGAGACTTTTTGTCCATATCCATGTTAAAGGCAGGTTTTCTGTGTGACGGAGACTGCTTCAGTAAAACTTACTGTATCTGTAGGCTATCGATTACATGCAGGAAGATACTTTTTAACCAAATTAATCATGGTTTTACCACTATATTATATATTATATAACCATATTAATGGTTAATATCCGTAATGAAAGGTACGTTGTGTGATATGGTTAAACATTTATACATTTTAAAACAACTGCAGGGTTTAGTTGCCCATTTTTAACATTTACATGGTGGGTATACACATAAACTCTTTTTTATGTGTATCTTTCTCACAAAAACTCTTTTTTTTTAAAGTCTTTTGAACATAAGGCTATTGAACATTGATTTTGGTGTCAAACAGCAACAACAGCTGTAGCTAAGTTATTGATTATATTAATTGATCTTCCTGGTTAAATGAATGTGTTAAAAAAAAATGAAGATGCAGATTAGGCAGTAAGAAAAGAAAGAGGAAGAGGACGGCGTTTGTTGTTGTGTTTGGGAACAGCAAACTACTGCAAGCTCTGGGTGTCAAGGCATGTTTCTTAGAAAACACCAAAAACCTGTTTGAGCACTTGTTAGATGCGGCTTAAAGGGTTCAACAATCATATTGTTTCTGACTGGGGAATGCTAGCACAGCACTTCAACAGAAATCGGAGTGAATCGGCAGTTATGAGACTCAAATCCAGAAAATTGCCCCCAGGGTTAAAGACTGAGCCTTCTTGTGCATAGACTGGGATGGAGACACCTGTGCCTGCATAATTATACACACACCTAAAGCCTGGGAAACAAATAGAGTCAGAGGGTGTGTTTGCATAGTAAAATGAGAGATTAATTGTGCTTTTAAAATGTGGTTCTCTAAAAAACAGAGACAAATTTCACAATTTCAAAAAAAAATGTGGATTTCAGAGAAATCTAATTTCAAACAAATAATAAAACGGGTAACAGAATGTTCTAAAATAATTATTTAACTTGATTGTTAAATACTAGAGTACAAGTTAAGCTGGTGTGAAAAATATTTAAAAAATTATACATTTTTGAAATGTAAGACAGCATTTTTTAAATCAGAAATACAGGAAAACTGCAATATTCTGAAATATTATTACAATAATTATTGATTTTAAAACAATTTATTCTTGTGATGTTGAATTTGAATTTAAATATTAAATTAAATTATTATCTAACAGTTGTGCTTAAATATTTTGTGCAACAAAATATTTTAAATATTATTTGAAAAATATAAAGTTATTTGTAATACCGCAAAAAACATATATACTGTTGCTTCTGATACATTTCATAAATAATTTAATAAAATAAAATAAAATCTTTCTGATAATTTTGTAATAGTAGTGCGCATATAATGGATTACAGTTTGTGTGAAGGTTGAACATACCCTTGCTGCAGGTTTAAGTGATTAAAACTAACTGGTTAGAGAAAATTTCCCAAATAAGTGAAATGTAGAAGATCCAAGAATATTCTTTGAACTTTGTTTATTCAACTGATAAAATAAAACCATAAAAAATATTTACAAGGTATGTTATTTTTTTTTATAAAGACATCAAAACATCAAGATACAACACGATGAGGAAATATGTGTAAACTATACATTCATGTAACACATAAGGTACATAAAGGAGTACAGCGTAGCATCTGGGCCATTCGTTCATGTATGCTATTTGTTGAGCATATTACAGCACAATGTCTTCATAGAATAAGAGTATCTATATAGATCTCTTATGTTCAAATATTATAGGAAAGGACTGAATGCATGCAAAAAATGCTTCACACTGTGGGCCTCAAGGGGGAGACAGCACAAAGAAAAAAAAAGCCATAAAACCTGACTGGCATATTATAGTGCTTTGGAAGAGCATTTTATGTGTTGTTCAGACTATCCATCATAAAGTATATTTCAACGAGTTAAACTGTACAAGCAGGTCCACTGAAGTGCGTTCCCAAGTCGATGACTTCTGAAAGCGTTTCCTCTCGTAAGAACCGAACAGAGGCACAGAATAAATGGTGTGCTGCTTCAAGACAGCAAGTCTTCTTCCAGTAGATGCGTGTGTTATTGTGGCGATAACATTTAAATTTCAGTAAGAGTCACCCGGAAACAGTCCACCTGACTGTCAATGGAAAGGATGAACGTGTCCTCGTTGCAGTAGTGCTCAATGATGTTGTCGTCCATGTTGACCAGGATACTACGAAAATGTAATTATTCAATTTAAAATGATTTCATACCAATCGCTATGGATTGTCTTTTTAGCGCTGTTTACTCACCCTTTCTTGCTTTTCTTATAGATTTTAGTCATTTTCTCCACAGGAACAGAATATTTGCCTGATATCTTGAAGAACAAAACACAAAAAGAGAGACCTTAATCCAAACAGAAAGTCTTCTGTGAATGGCAGCTTATTTCCGATTGTTGTTAAAGTCCATGGAAAGTAATCTGATCTGCTACTTAATGCAGTGTAAACCTATTCACTCCTGCCTGTTAAGATTTGAAGTGTATATGCCATGTTCTGTTCTGCGTGACACTGTACTTACTGCCTCAAGCAAACTCTTCACTGTTGGGGACCTTAGCATCAGCGCATCAAAAACCTCATCCGTTTCTCTTCTTACGTACAGCAAGACTGCAGAAAAATGCAATTAAGTATATAGAAAATATATAGGACATATTCTGTAGGCTTCACACATATGCAGTAAATCCTACCTCTTCTTTCCTCTCTGCTGTATTTGGCGGGTGGAGAAATATCTTCTTCTGATGAGCGGAATGGTCTTTTCACCATTGCCACACTGCATGAGAAACAGATAAACAAGTTTATGATTTTAATAATGCCTTTCAATGCTACTGCAAGAAACTGATGCAAAGCATATGAAACGCGCTGGATTGATTCTACTGGTCTGATGCTTGCTGGACTTTAAAAGACATTTCTAGGAGATGTAGCCTTTTTTTTTTTTTGCTGTCAAATGATTAATCCCGGTTTTTGTTTACATTATGTACGTGTATTGTGTATGATTATTATGTGTACATAAATACACACACATGCAGTAAACATTTTGAAAGTGTTTTATATATTTTTCTTAAATGTATACATGCATGTGTTTGTATTTATATATACAGTACACATAATAAACACAAATTATACACACATAGATTTTATTTTAGATATGAAATTAATCGTTTGACAGCACTAGTATTTTTATAGACATTTGCCATACTGAATGTACAGTTCATTTAACAAAAAGTCTGTTATTAATTAACTAAACACATGTTCAAAAGCTAATAAATCTTAACATTTTGTTTTATCTAAATAAATTACAAATAAACAACTAAAATCAGTTATTAGGCTTCACAACATTATAAATGGACGATATAAAAATGTAGATTCTTGTTGAAGTTGGCTAGATATTAAATACAAAAGTACTACTAAAAATAGTTTAGCAGTTAAATACTGGCCAGATACTGAGCACATAATCATTATTATAAAGCCATATTATCTAGCATTGCGTAGCAATACCAAGAGTAATTCTATTATAATTAAACCAGGACATCCTTAGTAAATGCACTAACCCATTGCTCTCCATTTCTTCAACACCAAAACTGAACACCTGTAAACAAGGAGAAAACACAAGGTTAAAGACGGGCGTACAGGGTGCGATTTTTGAGGTCGTACGAGCTCGCATGCAATTTTTTTGGTTATCGGAGGAAATCGTCTCTTCTCGTGTGAGAACTTCCCAACCATTTTTAAACAAGTCAAAAAACTTGAAAGCGTGACGTGTGTGCTATTAAACAAGCTTATTTGTTGAGCAAACTGGAAAAGACCAATCAAAAGCTAAAAAAGAAAACCACAGAAGAAGAAAGATGAACATGGCAGCGCAATATTGATTTCATTCTCTGCCCTTCAGCCAAACTCTTTGCCATGCCCTTCGTTTTTTTCTCTTCTTTTTTGTTTTTTCGCAAGCCATTGCTGCCACAAGGAAAAGGATCTCTTCCTCATGTCACTTGTGACGCGTGCGTGGCCATACAGTCTTCTGACTGTCCCAATTTGCCCCGTATACTACCGCCTTAAGACTTAAAACTGCACATGCTCTCACAACATGTTCAAAAGCAGAGTTAGAGAGAATTGACATCAATCCAAATAAGGCAAGTCACTATAATCAAGTCATTATTAAGAGATACACCTAATAATTAGCAATGAAAACTTCACTGTCACATAAAAAAAAAGTGTGTTCATCCTCACCTGACCGGCTCTCTGGAGGTTGTTTAGATGGACATCAGGTATGAACAGGACAGGCTGGGACTCCAGGTCTGTCATAGTTTTAAAGAGCGTAATATCCGGCCTCTTTTGAGCTAAAGTGGCTAAACTTCCTCTCTTACCTAATAGAGTGAAAGAAATGACTCAAGTTAAAAGCAGCAAGCTGACGCAGAGAATAGTCACGGTCATAGTCCTCACATATTAGTTCAAAACCTGAAATGCTAAACTGTTTTTATTGATATTCTCTCTCATCGGAAAAAGCCTATGTGCATTTTATCCATGATCAGAGTAAAATCATAGCCACATGATAGATAATGACACTATTTTATATAAAGGAATGGATGATTGACAGAACTTTTACCATCATGACCCTGGCTGCCAACGCCTTGACCTTTGACCTTTTTCCGAAGTTGCTTTTTCTCCTCATCACGAATTTTTCGTTCAGCTCCCTGTACATAAGACATGTTTGTGTGATCATACTGTTGTCGTCATCAAGATAAAAGGTAAGGAAAGTAAATGAAAACAACAAGTTTAGTATATAAAGTAGTTAATTCCAACTGCAATGAAAAATAATTACACTACATGAAGGTCACATCATTACAGCTATTACAGGAAATGGGAATGGCAAACAGAAAATGTCCACTGCAAGCTGTAATCATTTGTAGAAATAAAATGAGTCCGGTCCTGGATTTAAATGGAGGTCACTCGGATGCAGCACCAACCTTGTCACAGAAGACCTTGATCTGCGAGTAGGCTCTGTGAATGGGTCTATTGCTCCTGTTGTTGTAACTGTAGGTGTCAATCTGGATCATAAGTGGAAGACCTTTAACTCCCTTCTGGGAGGAGAAATCAGTGCTCAGACAGTTCACCGTAATGAAAACCTGAGGGAAAAAAAAACAAGACGCACACATAAATCAGCTTGACAAAACATGCATTTCCCAGCTTGGAAAAGGTCAAGTATGGCCAGGCAATCATGTCTTATTATCTTATGACGAAAGAGCCAGAGGCAGTTTTTCCACTTAAGCTGCTCAGCTATAACGGAAATGTTCTCAGAATTTAAAACTAGAAAGAAAAAAAAAGAAGAAGATCATAGTAAAAACGTAAAACTGACGTAAAAACGAAACAACCCCCTTACAGCAGTGTTTTGTAGTTTATAAAATGTACAGAGCATTCTTGAATGGCTCCTTGCTGTGCTTGTCTTGTTTTGTTTTGTTTGGTTTTAAATGCAAAAATGTGTTCTGTGCACTAACCTATAGATCAGTGGTTCTGTGTAAAGGACCCTATACACACACACACACACACACACACACACACACATATATATATATATATATATATAAAAAAGAAAACTGTACTGTAAGGGTTGTAAATATAGAATAACAACAAAAAAGGTGCAGTGAGGATCTGTTCACACACAATGTGTTTAAAAACTGTAATGGGGCAATTGTTTTTGTCATAATTGTCAGATATTATCCTCGTTCAAATTTACCAAAAAATAAAGCAAAATGCATCTGTGACAATCAAACTTTTTTTTTTCTTTTTTACTTCAAGTGTGCATGAAATCAAAACGGACTATATTTATTTTGTTAGCTCGCATTGCTGTTTTTATGGTGAACAATTCAACAGTCAAACCTCAAAAAAAAAAAAAAGTTTCCCCTCATAATCTTTAATCCAAATCTGAAAGTGCTCCTTCCCCTCTGAAACAACGGGTCTTCTCTGATGACATCAGTTTGACGGCTTGGGCATGAGCATGACATCATTAACCACGCCCCTCTAACAGTAACTTTACTACTTCCAGCCTACTTTACTACATCCAGTCAGTTTGCAGTACATGAAATAAGCGAAAAACGAACAAATTTCTGGTTCATGCGGACTTTAACACTGTGCTTTAAAAAAAAAAAAAGTCACGCATGCACGAGATGCTTATAAAAGCTGCAAAAAAAGCTGATGTCAATACTCCAATACTAGCCAGTGGTGTATTATGTCAATCTGCTCGACCAATGGCAGACACAGGGAGCATCTGGGAAACATGTTTGGAAATCATAATTTTTGCAATTCTGTTTGCTAGTGAACCTTCACAGACAGTTTAATAGACTAATCCCGAATAAAAAGCTATCACTGGATGGCCTCCCAGACTTCCAGGTGAATAAAGCACAGCAGTTCATCTTTTTAACACTAGCCTATCTTTAATCTCAAAAACACCCATCCAGCTTCTGTTTAGACTTGTGACCTTTAAAAGTGAATCACATATCTACTGTGTCAAATGTTCACAATCTTAAAATCTTTTAATGGTGACTCTAAACAAAAACCACACAACCACTCTATCATTGTGTGCCTGTCTGCGGTTTATTCAAATAGTAAGCAAAACTAAATTGATTTGAAATATTCCCAACTGTAACCTGTCTTATGCCTGAGACGCTGGAAAAATGACTGTTGAAAGATGAAAGGTAGCGAATCTCTCAGCCCGAGGTGAAAATAGTTTCCCACTGACGGTCTCCCGTGCTTTCATGTCTGTGCCTGTAGCTGTTGTTTCATAGAGGAGCTTGTTGTTCGATGTTATGAGAACCACTTGAGTTCTCAGGGCCACGTGATCGATTCTGACAGGAATCAGTTAGCAACTGCGTACACGGACAAATCTTTCACAACAGATCTGACTAGTGTGGGCACTGACTTGCAAATGATGGCTGAACAAATATAAAGTAACATGGAAATCTTACGTCCTCCTACATTGCCAAATCAGCATCAGTTGGTGATTAAAATTAAGGGCATATAAATGTTAATATTCTTTGAAAAATAATAAGTAAAAAAAATAAATAAAGCAAAATGTAAAAATAAAATAAAAATATAAGATAAAATAAAATAAATAAAGGTATTAATACAAAAATAAAATGTTAAAAAAGTTAAAAAATAAAATAAAAATAGGAACATTTAATTTGAAATAAAATAAAATATTTCCAAAGGTATTTGCTGTTAAGTTTTCCTCAGGCTATTACAATGACACAAGGGGCTACTTCAAAAGGTAAATATTGACCAAGGGCACTGGGTGGACCTCCTCCCTTAAGCGTGCACTTAACGCTTGTTAAGGACTGGAACTAAGAAGGAAAAATCCTCCTGATAGTGAATAGGATGCTGCAGGGAAGAGGAGGAGAAGGGAGCTGTAATGTCTCCTAAGGCTCAACGCCTGCTATCAAACAACTTCAGCTTGACCTGCACACAGCAAACTTTACATTCCAGCAAAAACTCAGAGAACCCAAGCTGAAGCCTCACCTTTGCCTCCTCGTTGACATCCCAGGTGAAGGACACAGCATTGTAAGCAATTTCTTCAATGTTGCCAATGGTGCTGAAGCTCTCCTTATAGTCAGCTGAAGGGTGAAACAGGACATTAGTTATCATGCGTCATTTTATAAGTAACTGACAATTTCTGGAATTACTTAGAATATTTTCTTTAAGACAGTAGTTTGATTTAAATGTCAGAGGCCATATAGAATATATATATTTTAAACCAAATTAAATGTTATTGAATATTTAAAACAAGAAATTATATGCAAAATGTATATATTTAAGCTTCTATTTTATTTTTAGTCTCTAATCAAGTTTGTGACCTTTTGCAATCTTTTGTGCAAAAGTCCAGATTTGATTGCTTTTACTGAAGCACAAGACGCTCTAGTTTTTGATTCTGGAATCATGCTGGATAACACGATCATCAGGTTTTGCCAGCTCAGATGCTGCTCTTGTTAAAGCAAAAGCTGGACATACCAAATACTGAGACACTGTTAAATTCAAGTCAATTTTCAAGTTCAACTTGTCACTCAAATTGTTTTGCTGATAATATTAGTCATAATGTGCTGCATTTTAGCTACACAAGACTGTAATTTCAAACAACATGATGCTAAGATAAATGATATTTTACTTGCTTTGCCCCAAGTAAATATGTATATAATATGCAAAGCTGCAAGCAAATTCAGCACTTCAGTTTATATTTATAAAAAAAAAAAAACGGGACCCATTTTGACCTCAGAGGCAGGCGTTCTGTTACACGCTTCACATCCATGACACAGTGTGCCTGCCTGCTGTGTAAATACAACACCGCTTAAATGTATGGCAGATGTTACTCAAGCCTCACGTTTACAAAAGAGCAAGACCCTTTCCCAAGCCCCCGCTTGTCTGAGGATTCAGCCTCCCCCCAAACGGTTAACGCTCCTATTCAAATCCTGATCTTCTGCCTCAGGCGCTATGAAAAATCCCTGGATACTGTTATTCAAATCAGGACAACATCAGGATCAGCAGATCGGGTTTCAGTCCTCCAAAATCATGCCCAAACCACGTAAGGCTGCCAGCTGCCACAGAGAAGACCATCGCAGTGCCCCTCAGGTGTCAAAACCCCCCTTTAACCTGACCCCTCATTGTCCTTACGGTTCCCAACTGGGAGTTATGATGGAAGACTTTGCCCTAAGCATTGTGCTAAAGTTGCAGACCCTTTTTTAGGATACACCTCAGATAAACCATATGAGGAACCGGGGAGAAAAAAAAATTGAACAAAAGGAAGGGACTCCAGTTATCCGGTATCCCAGGGATACAGACACATAGCATAAAAGAGGTGGAAAAAGGCATATAATAACAGAGTCATACAAACCAAAACACACTGGTTAGGGGGAGTGTTAAGGTGCGGTAATATTTACCATTGTTTGGTTTTTGTGGGTAAATTCCAGAATTTAATTATTTCCTTCTGTTTTGCCTTGTTTAGTATTTAGTATGTGTTTGCATATACAGGAATTCGGGAATGGACTCATTGTGATTAATCACTTCCAAAATAAAAGTTTGTATTTACATAATACATGTGAACTGTGTATATTTAAATGTATACTGTATATAAACACACATACATATACACTGTATATATATATAAAAATGTAGAAACAAGCCTTACAAGCCCCACTTTGAAAATTAATGTTTGACTGTGTTTGACCTGAAAAAAGTGGCTGTAATTTTGCTAATGTGCACCTTTCAGACATGTGTAAATGATATAGAGATAAGGCAGATGCCCACCTATGTCAAGTACTCTCTGTTTGGCCGTGTGTTGCCGGGAATGCCAATAGTTCCAGTGCTTTAGCTGCTCATCTCGACATTTCTCCTGTCCAAACACCACCATCACTACACTCTGAGAGAGACAGTTGTGTTACAATGATTCTGCTCCTTAATGGCACTTATTTTGCAGACTTTAGAGTGGTTGTCATGGTAACAGCAAAACTCACCCGCACTTTGCTGATGGGATGCCGAAGGCCCTTGTTGGCCCCGGTCTCACTGAGAGTGATGCCGTAGAACTGGCCCTTGTTCAGATAGATCATCGGCCCCTCGCCGGCCTTCTCACGGACCGAACGACTCGCTTCTATACTGTACTGGAACATGTCTCTAGAAGCGGACAGAAAAACTGTTGTGTGAATGGATATCATAATAAAAAGAAAAACACAAGCAAAAATCAAGTACCTCATGAGAACTTGTATCCTCATATGAAGACATTATATTTTACTGACTATACATGCCACAGTTTTGAAATCTGGATGTCTGTTTTCAGAGATACCAATTAGATTATTGATTTAATTATTGATTGGATGTTTTATTATGACCACTGCTTGGTCTTCAGATATGTCTGATATTAATTTAGTCACTCTCTTATGGAAATATGATAATATTTTGTATTTTTGAATCTGTCTAATTTTTAAATTGTGAGTCAAAAGTCAACAGAAAAATGTTATGGGGTTTCAAATCAAAATATGATTTGAGAAACAAATGAATTAGGGAAAGCAATTATATTTTAATATTCTATTAAATATTATATTATTATGTATGTAAATACATATTTTATATATATATATATACATATATGCATTTATTTTTTGATGATTCAAACAATATAAAGACATGAAAAAACCCCAATTTGTTTCCTATTTTTTCCCCTTAGGTCTCAGGAAGTTAACATTTAACTATGATTTTGCCACATATCGCATATTAGGGCAAATAATAAGTGACTTTTAATGTTATGGGTATCAGAGTAGTAAGGAAGGCAAGATGTTTAAGGCGATAAAGCACAGCAATTTTGCAAGAGAATTCAATAATACAAGTCTACAGGAGAACAATTTTTGTGTTTTTTGTTTTTGTGCAACTGCTTATAATTAATCTATTATTGTGCCGAAAATTCTAATACAGAGCATCTAAATAGAGCTTGAATTTCAAAATTACCATGGTTCAAAGTTCCTTCTGCAGAAAACTATAAAAACCAAAGATAATTTAAAGGTAGAATTCCTACTGTTTTTGAAAAACATTGAATAAAACATTGAACGGGAGCATAAATGAATATCAAGTGGTTGGCACGGTGTACTTACATCCCTGAATGCTCCTGGGAGAAATCTTCTGCCCCTAGTGTGGTGGGCACCCTGTACTTCTGTCAAAAACAGTACATGATTGAAAGATGAACCTAAAGAAACAAATAGGTCTAAACTGCTTTACGTTTACATATTCTCCTTGATGTTTAATGACTAATGTAAACTGGCATGTTATTAACTGAGAGAAAGCTCACCATGGTCTCCTCTGGGTAGGAGTCCTCAAAGGTGCTATCTGGTGTACTGCACTGTTCGTCCTTCATGTATCCTTCGTGGCTGATGCTCGCTGGATCCGGTAAAGGCTGGTGGTAGGTCATGCGTTGATAGTGAACCCCCTGTGGCTGGTGATGGTTGGAGAATGCATGAGCGTAAACCTCAGCCTTCACAGTGGCCACAACACCGTCCTCAACTGGTACTTGGCCAAACAGGTCTTGCTTATTTTCTGCACTGTGCACATCAGTATTCAAGGACAGGTTGACAGGAAGTGACTTCAGGACCTGGATACGATTCTCTGCAGACTCAAGGCCATCTTGACCGATCCGACTGAAAGAAAGTGGTTATCAAATCCAATTGGAACGTCAACATTTATTCATTCATTCTTTACTAGGAAAAAAAGTTCATAATCAAAACAATAAACGTATGGCCTAAAATGAAGAAATATTTAAGATAAAAAATGTATAATTATGAAAAAGAAGACATTTTTCACAAGTGGTCTCAGATCTTCGGTCCTTATTTGCGTGTTGGACTGACCTCTTTTCATGATCTTCTGGAAGTTTGGGTACTGGTAAGAGCCTCTTCTCTTTAGGAACCTAAAGGAAAGGAAATGTAATAATGCCAATACATTTTCACCACAGGCACGTTAGTTATCTTCTTAAGTGTGTTACAGATGATTTCTGACCTTGTAGTAATCATAAAGGAGTCCCAGGGCAGCCACACTGTCCTCATCTCCATTAATGCTCATCATGGCCTTGGTGGCAGCGGTCAATGGATTCTCCAAATAAGATTTCCAAGCCTCATCTTCACTTGTAAATGCACGGCGTGACGGAATATTCATCTCGTTAGGGACCACCACCACCAGACGCTTGCTGGAAATATTAATGAGAGTTAATAAATATATAACATTGTAAAAAATAATGCATATAAAAAACGAATACAGTTGGACAACAGGCTTGATCCCAATAATACCACCTCTCTCTTTACCTTAGGGTTCATGAAGTTTACAAAGAGTTAGAGCACACAACTGAAATTCCCAGCACTATCCTTTTACGTTTTCCACACAATTGCTTTTTTTGGTGGGACAATGGAATATATCCTGCTGGATATTGATACTACAGTGAGGAAGGGTTGCATGGGAGGGGCTGTACAAGGATGTTAGCTAATATAAGCCACCTGCCCAGGCCCACCGTTATAGATGTACTACAGCAAACAAACACAAGCCAGAAGGGAAAAAGGTAAAGGGATAAAAAGCAATTGTTCGCACTTAACTGTACAGTATGTAGTGTAGAAACCCTTATACTGCTAATAATCTAAATAAATACTTTAGAAAAAATGAATTAAATATTAGCGATTATATAAAAATACAATGGGGTTCCACAGGGTTCTATTCTAGGACCTCTTTCTTTTCTTTTTATGCTACTAGTGGTAGTGTAATGAACCATGGGATCAAAGCATGCTAAGACATATTGCATTTTGACAAACAAAACGACCGATAACATCACATATGAAGATAAACATCAAGAAGTTCCTTAAGTTTGTCCTTTGTTATAAACTGCCTTAGTGTTTACATGAGCGACTTACTTCTCCTCCTGAGCCATGTGCACTGCTGGGCTCCCACAGTCAAACTGGACTTTCAGGTCGGTGAAGATGCGGCAGGTGAGTCGCAGAGAACGGCTGAAAGAAAACTCGGACTACAGGTCAAACAACTTCTCGCATCCGACACTCATTACAGCATCCTCCGTCTGTTCCGCACAAAGGAGAGCAGCCAAACATTCAGGATCAAGCGGAAAATTGTGTTAATTCTGGGAAGTCTCAAGGTGACTGTTATTGCGAACAAGCAAAGGTGCGCTCTCATTACCTGGAGGAGGGGACGAGCCAGCCAATCCCCGCGCAGATGCTTAGATTCGGCGACGGCGATTGGCTGTAAAGCAAAAAGAGGGCGTGGCAGACACCTGCTCGCTTTTACTGTTAAAACATGCAGCTAAAATAAAGACACACATTCTGCTCGTGGGAGTTTTTCATTGATTGCGCAAAGAGATATCACTTGGGAGGCGTGTTTTATGGGAAATGTTTAAATACTGGTTAATCTCCAAAATAAACGAGATTTAATGCTTTTTTTTTAATAAAATATTTTTTTGTATTTAATAAAATATATAGGATAGGAAAAGCTCTATGAGGTATCGAGGAGCAAACGTTTTAGGTCAATTAACATTGTTGGCAGAGCAGCTAATAATAATGAAACATGACTTTTGTTTCCGTTTTCTTGTTGGGAAAGGGAATGTTTGTTCACTTTTTGCCGTCTGTCTGAGCTTATCCAAATACAGGTGTTGTCGACCAGCAGACTGCTATTTGTTTGTTAGGGCTGCAAATAAAAGTGTCTGTTAGACTAACAGGTGTGGCTCTATTTTAAAAGCTTCAAATGTGCTCTTTCTTTGCTTGTATCTGGGATTTGGCCAGCCTGGGATGAGCTCCTGTAGCCTACCAGTTGTGCTTTTAATGAACAGTCCAGTTTATAAAAAAAAAAAAAAAAAAAAAAAAAAAAATAAATAAATATATATATAAATTAAGATATGATGGAAAATAATGAGGCTTTTTATGTTTATCTTAATGTGAAGTGTAT